>JACDOX010000044.1:1775703-1875569 GCA_014549065.1 Cardinalis cardinalis | reverse complement strand
TTTTTGCTTAGTGTTCCACAGATTTGCCCTCTCCTTTTAACTTGATTTCCTCCAGATTGGAAGACTGCAGTAGGCAAAATGTTGTTGAGTTTTGCACTTTTCCATGAAGGTGTATTAGTATTTTTTCCCTTTAAGAGTGCACAAAACATGATTTGGTTTGATGAAGCACTGTGTTAGTAGAGGGAGAATGTGATTTCAACCACGCTTCTGTGAATCAATATTTATTACTCTCCTAAATCAGTAGTTTAGATTCTCTTGCAAGCGGATACAAGTGGTAGATTTTGATTTGATACAGCACAGCCATCTGAAGTTAGTTTAAATGATTTAGAAGTTAATAACTTAGGATGTTTGTCATATTGAAAACTAAACAAGCATTTGTTTCTCTGAGCAGCTGATCTACATTACACTTTTTGGCCTTTTCTGGATCCAGGCTGCAATAGCTGGCAGTGCTTGCACTCTCTCCCTGAGAGCCAAAAGCCTGGGGTATTTGTCTGCCAGGTCAGGCTTATAGGACAGAAGTGTTGTACTGCACACATCCCAGAAGAAATCAGCCCACGTTACCTAGTGGAAATGGGACAGAAAGYAGTAAATTTTAGTTGGTAATCTCAAAAGCCAGGACTACTAATATTCTCAAAAAACTGAATTTATCTGTTTTAAGTTTTCATTTTGGGGTTGGGGTTTTTTTAAAGCCCATTATTACAGGGCTAGTAGTTAGGTTGCAATGCAAGGCTTGACTTCAGCAAATACAGGTTCAAATCAAATCCTTCTACAAATATTAGTTGTGTTACAATATTAGTCTTTCCTGCTGAAACTCCTGCAGAAAAGTTTGGGGTACAAAGGGTACTCTGTTTATAGAGAGAGTTTTTTGTTTTGCCTTATAAATAAGTCAGCGATGATAAACAGGGTTCTGTGTAGTCATGAATTTGTGTTCACAAGTGCAAAGAAAGGCACTTAAAATGTTTTGTGTCAACATACTTATGAAAATGCATTTTCTGCTTCAGCAAATGCAGATCCTAGCCCGCCTCACTTTTCTAATATTGTGGAAAAAAGTTTTCACTTTGCAGTTGAGTGACCAGTTGTGTATTGGTAAGAATAAAGGGCTCAAAGTGTGGGGAGAKTTCCTTCATGGCCTGACATGAAACCCAGAAATTCAGCAATAGTCCATTACTTTTGGCAACCTGATGGGAATGGGAGAAACAAAAATTATACTTACAGAATTCCCTACCAGCCACTTCTTATCCCCCAAGAAAGTATCCAAATCTTTCAGTAGCTCAGGTGCTTTGTTGGTGAGGATATCATCAAATGCTTTTTTCTGGTGGAAGAGCAAAACACAGAGATGCATGCACAGCAGTCAGCAAAAGTGAATTTTTGWGGTTTTATTATTTGTGAAAGAGAAAGCTGAAATATGAAAAAGATTAGATACCAAAACATGGCATTCATGGCTTGCTGAGCCATGACTTAAAAGCTCATTCCTTCCTTAATGAGAACCCAAGTGCTCCTTGATGCTGAGATGATATTTGTGGTGATGTCCTAACAGAAAAAGCAACAGCCATGGCAAGGCATGAGCTCAGCCATAGATTTGGGAAGATTCCAGCTGCAAGACAGATTCCTAATGTCTCATAGCAATTTTTAGGGGACTCTTTTGAATGTCATCTTTTCTAGTGTGCCGTCTCAGATTTCCAGAATCCCTTGCGCTCAGTCTTTCCATGCAGTCAGTCAGATGTTGGTCAGTTATCTTTGCTTATCAAGCCTTCTTATGGGAGACATGRAACTTGGGTTTTGAGCTTTAGGTGGGATTGATTTATCTTTCAGCTTTAATGTTCATGTTATTTTCCTTTTTTGTCCCCAGAGCAGTAAGATTTGAGGTGGCTAAAATATGTTTTTAAAGGCTGATCGAAAGGCTCAGGCCTCAGTGTCTGTATGTTAATGGCTGAAGYGTGAGGTTATGGTGGTGGCTCTCTACAGGCTGCTCCCCATAGCAGAAAGCCTTAAGGCTGCTTTTAAAAGGGCTGGTTCCTTTGGTGAGGAAAACTGCTTCTGGTTTTCTCTTCTCACCTGCATGGAAATAATTAAGACTGCAGACTGTTATCATCTGGTCAACCCACATGGCACAGTTTTTGCAGATATTGTGCTTGGCCTAATTTTGGAGGAAYGTGCTCAGGCTTGGGTAGATAAAAGCACTGGTGTACAGGACTGGAATTATTTCCACAGCTTTAACTGAGGTTAATGTGAAAAAAGACAATTAGAAGAGGCAGAAACCTAAATGCAGGCTGAAACTGAATCAGTTTCTACAGACATGATCGAAGATTTGATATMATTTTCTGCTTTGTTAAGAGCATAGTAACTGGATGAGGTGACTGCAAATATCAGCTGTGAGTTTGCAGTCCAAAAATCTCATATCTGTGCCCTGGGTTGTAGTATTTCCTTTCTTTTAGGTAAATGATCCCCTCCCCACTGTTTTACCCTGAAAAGAAAACCCCAAGCTGTTGTGTGATTGTGAGGGTAACAACATTCCTCAAGTACAGGAGTGCACAGCCAAGTTGTGAAGCTGGTGGGGACAGCCAGGATCCCTCTTCTGGAGTGGCACAACCTGCTCGTCTCAACCCTGGAGCTCTGCAAGGTGGGTGGAAAGCTTTGCAACACCAGCTGTGTTCTGGGGAACGTGGGGTGAAGGGAGAAGTCTGTGCCTGGCATAGTGGAAGGAGTTTCCACGGACTGCTTCCAGTTCTGCTCCCCTACTTTGCTTTGATTTCTCTTTGCTACTGGCTAGATGGCAATAACACATCCTTTCACCATTCCCTGGGTGTGTGTTCCTGTGAGCACTGGTCAGGCCTGGGGAGGTGTTTTGGCTTCAAACAAAAATCAAAACTTAAATCTGGCCTGGTGAGACCGTGAGATGCTACTACGACCACAAGGTGGCGGCAGCAGATCTGGGAGGAGAGAGGGAGGAAGGACAATGTTGGGAGCGTGGGAAAGTGATTCCCGATCATCCTTGGCCCCAGCACATAATTTAGCATGCATACGTGCGGATTGGCACATTTGGGTTGGCTGCCAGCTCTTCCCGTTTAAATTAATCACTGGTGACACGATCTGGGTCCTTTTTTGGGGAAGTGCTCGGGCACATGTGGGAGTTACAACAGGAGCTTCCCCATGGAAGGGCAGCAGTGCTGCCTCTGCACCAGCACATCTGGTGGAGTGTGGCTCTTCTGAAATTATTAAAACTCATGAGTCAGCTTACCCTCCCCAAACAAGGAAACTTAAGGAAATCACTTGGACATGTAAGTAATTCTCACTTTTAAGTACTAAACCTCCAAATTTCACATTTTCCCCTGCAAGATTTCAGACCACTTTCATACTGTTCCTTTCTGTATTATGGGTTTGGAGCACCATTTTTTACTCTGTGGTCTCTGCAATAAGATACCCTAATAACGGGTAGCTCATTACCTAATAATAAGATACCCTAATAATATTAACAACCCTAATAAGATACCATAATAAGCATTTCAGATAATGATCTGAAATGTTGCCTTTGAATAAATGGAAGGTGGCTGCACTGGCACTTTATGGTGAGAGCTGTTGTTACACCTCCACTTCCCTAAGAGGGTCARGTTATGTGCTTGGGGCAGAGCTGTGCAGAGCCTTTGTAATGCTGGAGTGAAATCATCCATTACCTTCTTCTCCCAGCAACTGATCTGTGTGCTTGCTTTTGGGATTCTGGTGAGAGGACTGACCTGATGCCAAGGGAACCCTAAATGCTGTAGGACAAGCCTGTGACTGTGTGTTAAAGTAGCCACAGCACCATAGCCTGGTGTCAGAAGCACTGCAGAGGACCAAGGTGGGCTGTGACATCTGAAAAGCACAGTGAGGGCTGCGCTCCCTGCCCTGATTAGCAGTGCCTGCTGTCCTGACAAGCAGCTGTCCCGGGCTGATGTTATTGAACATTCATACTTACTGAACACCTAGAAGAAATCAAAATGAAGAAACAGTAAAGGATGGGGCTATTTATCGTATTGAGTTGGAGAAAGATTTGAGCACAGGCTCCTTGCAACAAGAGAGAGGAATTCCACAGCGCCAGCTGGGGTGGAAGTGTCCTGTCTTTGCCCTTCTGCAAAGCAGTTTGGTGTAGGCACATCCTTGGTTCAAGCTGATGGCCTCAGAGTTTCTAACAAGGGTGAAAACAACCTGGTGAGGGAGGAGGTGGGATCAGCCTCAAGGAACAACCACAGCTCAGTTCCACCAGCTCAGCCTTGCTGAGCTGAGGTGATGAACCCAGTGGCTGACCCCCATCAGTGTCTCCAGAGCAGATGCTCAGATACAGGATCACGGCTTACAAGCTATCTTTGTTTAATTTAGTGATTGGCTTACTCTCACGTCCTGGTTTTTCTCTGCCCAAGGGAACAGTGTCATGAAATCATCAATGGTGTCCACAATGGCATCAGCTAAAGCCTGTTCCACAGGTGTCTGGCCTGCCACACCTGCGGGATGCAAGCACATGAAGGGACGTTAGAGACAGCAGCAGCAGGAATATTTGATGCCYCAAAGGTAAACTGTGTCAATAGTTTCATAAACATACATTTTCTCCAGGTTTGATGCTAACAATGTCAATTTGATTCTTTGCATCCAGGTGCAATCGTTATCTACCTTTGCTTTTTTCCCAGTTCTGGCCTTGTACAGCCACCCAAGGTAGTGAGTTGTTCTGTCCATTACCTGAGCCCTCAGCCTGAACATTGTCTCTGCTTTCCACCACACATTCAGCAAGGGTCAGCACAAATTCCTTTCCTTTAATCTCTGCCCATCCCAGTTTTCCATGTCCTTCTCCACCTCATGGTCTTTCCATTTTGGTCAACTCATTCTCCAAAAGTGCRCTTGTGAAAGTTGGCTTCTCTTTCCCTATATCCTTCCCACTCAGCCCCATTCTGAACACTTTCATGACATTCCACCTACTTTTTATTCTTTCACTGTAATCAAGGACTGCAGCCATACTTTGTTTTGTTTACAAATCTGCTTTTCTCCCCTGTAGCTCCTTGGCTTTCCTGCAGTTCTCTTAATGCCTCTACTTTTTCTCCCTAGCTGTCACTTCACAGACCTGCACCTATGCTTTCACCTCTGTGCAGGTTCAGATCACAGACTGCATGCCCTACCTCTGACAGGTCATCTCCCTTACTGAAGCTTTGTGCTTTTGAAGGTGAGGGCTGTACCTCTCCTCTTGGGCCTCAGGTTCTGTGATTCTTCACCTGTGAGCTCTTGGTGTCAGGCACCTAAAAATGCCATTTCTTAATTTTAAAGGATTAGTGATGTGTATGCAGCCTTAATGGCAGAACTAGCAAGTTTTCACTATGAAGTTGAAAAGATATCTTTTCCCTTCCATGTATGGCTTTCTTTCCTGCTGGAGCTGACAGCAGGACTAATTCTGGGAAGAGCCCATCATGGTCGGAATGTGCTCCAGATCCCAAGCCATTGGCCCTGGTGCAAGTCAATAAAAAAAAATCTGAACTTCAGACTAGAAAAAGGAGCATGGCTCCAGATCAGCCTCTCCCTACAGGAGCCAGGGAGGAGGAATCTTGGGTGGAAGGCAGGCTTTCCCACTGTTTTTCATCACTAGGCGGGCTTTCCACATTCTCCTCTCTTGCAAAGAGGGTTGTACCAAAGCTGAAGGAWATGGGCTGGAACAGAGTATTGCAGACACGCTTGAAATGTGTTGTGTTAGTGCCCTGAAGAATAATGCTGTGAACTTCTGCTTCCTTCCTCAGTTAGAAAATGGGAGATATTATGAAAGCCAGGCTACATCCGTTTGCTCACAGTATAAAAAAAAGTAGGATAGTACTTGCTTCCCAGCCCCCCTCTTCAATTTGCTGATGCCCAGCATGCCATGGGYACATCTGCCTTCAGCCAGACCAGTTTTGCATATGGTGTTGAATGACAGCTCTTTGACCAAAAGCAAAGCCTGGCCTCTCTCTTTGATTACTTGCGTTACTAAGTCTCCTATCATTTTATCTAACTGGTTGTGTACTTCCACAGCATGTAAGTATTTAAAGATGCAAGTGATGTCAACAACTCCTCTAATCTCTCTGCTAGCCCAGAATTGTTGCCTAAATCTGCTTCAGAGTTCTCTGCCTGCTGTGATAATCTCTAATGCTTCCAAAACCCTCCTCCTCCTGGTCATCTCTCTGGTTAGCCTGGCAGGCCTAAGTTGAGCTTTAGGGAAAACTGCCCTGGCAGCCTTAGGGAAACTACAGCTATGTGCCTTCTGTCATGCAGGGACAGGTGGATAAAGTGTACTGGCTGGAGAAGTCAGCCCAAACCCTAGGCACTGGGTTCATTTTTGCCATGCTGGTGTTGATTTCTGCGTGGTTAGGCTTGCCAGGCTGTTGGTTTGTTTCTGTTTTTACTGTGGATATATTTTTACCTAAACATTAAATGTGAGCTCAGAAGAGAGAAAGAAAATAGTCAAGGATGCATTACCTGCTTCTCTGGCAAGGTATCTTGCTATCGCCAGGCTCTGGTGAATGATAACTCCATCTACTTCCAGAATAGGGAGTTTGCCAAATGGGATAGCTTGGAGGGGAAAATAAAAAAAGAAAAAAACAACCAAAAGTTAAATCATAGCCATTAGCAGTGGGAGTCTGTGACAACTGTAGTTTTACCACTCAGAGGAGTGTAATAGCACTTAACAATTTGACACTGTTTCTATGGAGAAATGCATGGACTAAAAATAAAAAAGGGTAAGGATGTAATCAGAGTGYACTGCATGAAGRCAGCTATGGCACAGAAACCAGGGGTGCATTTCCTCTTTCCTGGCTTCGTGCTGTAGAAGCTGAATGTGCTTCTATATATCCAGAACTCTTTACATAGAGAAACTTTCCAGGGGAATATTAGTTTTTCCTTCTCTGTCCTGCTTTTTCCTCCCCAGGAAAGTGACTGCCAAGKTTAAGTAAAGTACTGCTGAAGATTTCATAGGGCAGGATGCAGCTGGGGCATGAAGCAAGAGACTGCGCAAATTCAGAAGCAGTGATTAATTTCAGAACGTGCATCATGACAAGGCATTTCACTTGGTAGTCATCACTGAGACAAATATATCTTTCACAGTCCACTACAAATCCTAAAAAGATACTCAAATTCACCTGATGTGGCTTGCATTAAAAAAAATTCTGCCAGTTATGGGGAAGAAGCCTCCAGATTTTAAGTATAGGGGAAAACAAACTAAGCAGGTGTCATGGATATCTGTAAGGGAGTTTGAGATAAGAAATCAGTCTTAGTTTTCTGTTGTTAATTTCATAGTTACATGGAAACTTGGACTGCTGTTTTGCTGTGTTTTGGAGGAGCTGCCTGCGTGGTATGAAATGGAACTGGAACCTTGGAGCAAAGGCTTAATCTGGGGAAAACAGTTGTGTTTAAAGCAGCGACAATCTGCTTGTGGGAACCTGGTGCTGTTCACTGAGGGAACTCTAAATCTCTGCATTTCCAAGGATGCTGTTTCCAAGTACATAAGGGSAAGTGCTGACCCTAGCTAAATGCTTTGTACCCAATTTTCATCTGCAGTACACTTTATATAATTAAGATTTGTATCCACWTTAAGAGTATCTTGTGGTGTAAATGGTGGTAGTGGAAAAGTGAGAACACTGGCCATKGAAAGCATGCAAAGTGCTTTCAAATCCAGGAGAACTGTCTTTACAGGGCAGCTGGAATGACACCTCTACTCCATGAGCATTTTTAGTTCTCAATGAAAAGGGGCCAATAGCGAAATCTTATTCATTTGTAACTGTTTAGCAAGGCAGCTTCATAAAGGATGAACACTGCTCTGTGATTTAGCATGCACTATGTGAATCATATCAGGTACCAGGTCCTAGATGTTAAGTCCTGACCTGCAACATGAATTTTGCAGTTGCACAAGACATCCAGGACCCCTCTGTGCCTGTTTTTTGTTTGTTTGTTTTCCCTGCATCTGAACATGGTACTCGTGATGCCTTTTTCTTTCCTTAAGTTTTAGCACACTGGGAATGCAGTATGAATTTGGATGCTGATGAACAGCAGAAGCAAGAGAGTCCAATGAGCGTTAGCTGCTGTACCCCAGGAGAAAGCAGGCTCTGCTGGCTGTTATTGAAGCAATAATAGACCTGTTGCACAGAAGACTTCCCATGTTCATTATCCAGAGAGCAGCAGGGTCCTGCCAAGTCCACGTTTTGTTCCATTGAGAACCWCTGAGAGATGACAAGCTGTATCCCCTGAATGCTTCGCAGGAAAGCTCTCTGGCTGTGAAAATGAGAAGAGCCTTGGTTCTGTGCTCTGGGTTAGTGGTGCACAGAGCCCTGAGAATCACTGCTCCAAAGCAGCAGAGGTGTGTAACAATGTTTGCTTACGTGAAGCACATCTTTCAGGCCAGCACAAGCAGAGGGGATGAGAGCAGGTGTGACTGCTGGACGTGCCAGTGTGGTCAGCCTGCTCCACGTCCCCCCAGACTGCACAGGGATGTACAACAATGCCTGACAACAGGAAACAGCAAAAGTGCAGCCAGAGAAGGGGTAATGGCTCCCCCCACGAAGGAGTTAAGCAGCCTCTTTTGGAGGCCCCAGCAGGAATGCTCTGGGGTGATGCAGCTCTGGCTGGGTCAATATGACTAAGGCAGTCTGTAGCAATAGCTGTCAAAACAGACTGTCACTCACTGCTCAGGTTGGGAAACTGTGAGACTGGGATTGCTTCATCTAGAAACCCACAGATATTTTTGCTGCTGTGTTTACATACAGGAGAAATCATCTATAAATCCCAGCTTTGACTGATGTTTCACTTTGTGGGTCACTACAAGAAAAATTAAAGCCTGTTTGTTATTATGGRCTTTTTTGTTGTTGTTGAAGAAACCCTTGATTACAACTAAAGGAGGGAAACATCTTTCTGAAAGTTAAGGAACATGGATTATCRTGTCAAAGTCAGCTTTCAGGCAAAGTGGTAGTCAGCTCTCATGTTCTGCTTCTCAGGAATCTGGTCATTTCTGAATTCAAGGGAATTGCTGTTCATTCCCTGAAAACATGAGTAATGTCTACAAAGATCATCCTCCTCAGTGCTGAGCTACTTTCTCAAAGACCTGGTTATTCTTTTCTGAAATAGAAACTGAGTTTGCMATTTAAAATATACAAAGACAGCTTTGTTTTGTGTACCTATAGTTGCATAACTCTTAATACAATCATAAAATTAATAAATGAGAGCAGACTTAATTTTGTTATCCCATAATATCTAAAAGGACTTATGCTTTGATTTATAGTGAGACTTGGGGTTTGTTTGTTAGGAGGCAGCAAATCCAATGCTATCATTACTGAACAATGGACTCTTTAAAGRGTAACAGATGGTAGATGTTCCTTCCTTTCTTGTGCATTCAAAATGCTATTTGATTTTTTCTTAGCAAGAACAGGGAAAAATTTGGATTAATGTAAACATTGATTTTTTTTTCCAGTTGATAGAGTGCATGTATATAATTATACACTAATTTTGTTGATTATTGAATTAATAAGCTATAAATTAGTGCAATTCTAAGAGGTTTGAAGAAAGTACACATGTGCTGTGCAGGTAATTTTAAAAATCTGTTGTTTCTTCTTGAGTGCAGGGCAGGCTATTCTCGAGCACCAGAAAGTACAGCAAATATTCAGGCTGTTTTACAACAGAAGAAAATAACAAAGAGTAGTCAGGAGGGAAGAAAATATTTATAGTACATCTCCTCCATATCTGAGGAGAAGGTACAATGGCTTACAAAGCTGTGTTTTCAGTCTGGATAAATTTAGGAAAAAATAATCTTTGCCTTTGAAATGCTATTGTCTAAAATTAATGTAATGACCAAAATTTTTTGGAACCTGCTGTAAAGTATCTTTTTCCTTTTGTAATTTAGAATAACAGTTTTCCCAGAAGATGGGGTTTTTTTGATATGTCTGAGTTTGGCTGTTATGAGGAAGAATGTGTTTTCTGTGAAACCTGGGAGTCTTCCTTCTCCAGCTGGAAAAGAGAGGRGTGGATTTTTGTTACACAGCTCATCCTAAGGGAGGATGTGAGGAGCCTTCACACTGGATGGACACAGTCTGATTGCTGGAGGTAAGGTTGGGGTTTGACAAATGACCTTGATGTGGCCTCTAGAAACTTTGCCARTTGCAGAAACCACACCTAGGCCGTATTCTCAAGGGCTCCAAACAAAACAGAAACCTCTCTGCGCATGGGTTTAAGCAGTCTTACACTTAGACTCAGGAATATGGGCTTCTGTGGATTGCTTTGACCTCCTGTGGTGTTTTTGCTCATTGACCTGTTGGAGGAGATGCCCAAATGCCCCATGTGCATAAGTATGGTAATAAACCTAATGAAGCTTTCTGAGTTTTGTTGAAAGACATGGTTTGTGTGACTGCAGATGAGCAGAGCAGGTAGGGTGGCTCCTGCCAAGCTCCTACTTTAGATGAGCAAGTGAAAAGCTGCTGTGTGAGAGATGTTTGGGTAGAATCAAGGTCATAGGGGCAAGGCATGAAACACCATCCACTGGGGAGCCATTACAACAGAGCAGCAAAGCCAAGGTAGTGCAGGCTGAAAGGATGTTAGTGTCACTTTGCTGGCTTTTCTCTCACCCTTGTTGTTCTGGGGGCTGCTTGGTACTTACGTCAGTTTAAACCCTTGTGTATCCATACAGATGTGCTTTCCATGTTTTTCAGAGCAATGTTGTCTTACAATGTTTCCAACTCCCACTTGAGCAAATGCACTTTGAGAAGGAAAAGTAGGAAAATCTACTGCTGTCACCATGCAAACAGTGTCACTTCTCAGGCATGCACAGAATATGACCTTCCCCATTTGGTTCCCGCTTGCTTTGCCACTCATCTGGAGTACAAAGCTGGTGGATGCTGGTGTTCCCAATTTAGATTGAAAGAGGAAAAGGGTTTTTAAAAAGCCTCCTTTTTGAATAACTAAACCTGTACTCCTCTTTAAATTGAACTTTTATCAGCAAGTTCTTGCTTTTCATATTACGTTGGTTATTTATTGGCTTTTTGTATCGCATGCTGGAATGAAATCTGCACAGTCTACACTTGCCATGAAGAAAACCTTGACAGGGGACAAGTCCTCAGGCCGATCTGCAGTATCTCTTCTTATTTTAGGAAGATCTCACTAAAGTATCTAGGAATTGGATTCATTCCTTTTCATACTACTTTAGTTTTCATTGGCTTCTGTGACAAGAACTGTGTTGTTTATACAGGTCTCTGCTGGATGCTGAATAGGGAAGATGATGTGTGTTAAAAGCAAGACCATCCCTTTAACTAATTTCCATTCCATCAAGCCCCTAAGGGCTGTGATAACTGCYGGCACCCTGCCATGCCTGTAGGCTCTCACTGGTGCTTAGGCCTTCCCTTTGAACACAAGCTCCTCACTCATCCTCCTGGCCATGGCCYAGAGGAGGGTGCCCCTGTGGGACTGTTCCTCTGTCAGGGACAGGGAGGGGAAACACAACAGAGCTGAGCACAGTTTTGTCCAGTCCTGGCACCTAGGCCGGTCAGCTGCTGGTGCTGTGCTGTGCTTCTCCTTGCTCTCCTTCCCCACGCAGATACAGTTCTCAACTCTTGCCTTCCCTTACCTCTTTTTTCCATGATCTTAACTTCTCCATTATTCTTCTCCTCTGTTCTGTCCTTCCAACGTGTCCCCCATTTTTCCGGAGCTGACCTGCCCATGACTCATCCTGCCCATGTTGTAATTGTCTGTGGCTCTGATGCAATGCAGCCTGTATTTAAGTGCTTGATTACTGCTCAAAAACTGAATAATTAATCATTTGGTAATCAAGCTGTGTCCATAATAAGGCAGCTGGATAAGTCAAATGTGGGGCAAATAAATGTCACAGACCCTCTTCTTACTGTAATATCTGTGTCAAAGTAAGTTCTCCTTTGCCTTGAAAACTGACCATAAGTACTTTTCCTATCCATTCATATTTAAATTGGATCATGAGAAACAAATAGATACTTTTCATGTATTTCTTATTAGAACATGCAATATGTATTTTTTTTTATGGTGGCAGTGGAGCAAGGCACTTGGGAAATGGTAGGCCCAGAACTGGAGGTACCTAGAATATGAATCTTCTAGAAAGTGGCAATGAGGAGGATGCTGTGATTTAATCTCACCCCAGGTTTGGTTTTATTACAACTCATATTCTCTTTGGAAGTTCTTGCCAAGCCCTACTTTTTACCCAGAGACAGCTATGTACACATTTTAGTGGAGCTACACAGCAGAAAGTCACTCAGGAAGCAAAGCAACTGCTCCCCTGAGGAATTTTTGTCTGGTGTCAGGTGCTTCTCAAGATTTATCTGTTATCTTGGGAGTATTTTTGGGCCATTAGTCTGTCAGGTTTCCTAAGGACCTTTCAAGCACCATTCTACAYATCCTAAACAGTTTATGGGATGTTTATGGCCATCAGTGCAGGAGAAGCATCCTTTGCTATGAGGATAAAATCTGTTATTGCCACTGCTTCAAACTGCTTTAAGGAGCCGCAGATCAAAAGCTGTTGCTGACTGCCAGCTTAATATYGAAGGTGGTGGTAACTTATTTCACCATTACACTGGATTTTCTGCAGTATCATGACTTATATCAGCGCAAAGATACTTCCTGTGAGCAGTCCACTGTGTGGGAGTACAGATCTTGTATGAGCCTGTTGCAGATCTTGAATTGATTGCCCTTTAAATGGGGGCATTGTCAAGTCAGAGTGTGTTGAGACTGAGTTTGTTTACTTGTTAAAATAATTACTGACTAACATATGGTGAAGCGCTAGGGAAAGCAGCTGCTTGATATCTGTCTGATTTTTAAAATTCTGTGCTAAGACAGGACAATGCTAACACTTGTACACTGGCTTTTTAACATTTGTTTATATTCTGAACTGCAGTCCTTGCCCAAAATCATCAGCTGGAAAATTTGTCAAAGATGATCTGATTAGTGTCAGAAGGGAAAAAAACAAATGCTGAGTTATAGAAATGCTACTTCCAGAGTGTATAAGCCAAAAAACAGAAGCTCTTGCGTTAGAATAGGCCATCCTTCCAAACACAACAAAAGCACCATTAGGTGTAAACAAAATCAAGTGGGGCAATATTTCCAGGAGGGACTTATTTTTTGCCTGAAGGTACATTAGGATTGCAGTTTATTGGTGACAGCCGCATGAAAAATGCCAAAAAAAGCCAACAAACCCCACCACACTCTTCAGTTCAGGTCAGAAATTAAACTTGCTGCAGCTGCCAGTCTGCTTTCTCAATGGGTTTTCTTCACATTGATCTTTATGCACAGATTTTCTGTTTTCCCATCAGTTTAACAGAACTAAGTCTTTTCCTCAAAATAATGTCAGTATTTCCTGGTTTATAGGGTATGATGATTTAGATAGCTTGGTATTTCTTGCAAAACCTTGYTTCAATTTTGAGAAAACTGCTGAAGCAAACCTATTCTCTCAGATCCCGTTCAGACTCCTGACTCCTTGTGCTCTTGGACAAACTTGAATTCTTCAATTTGTTCCTTATTAGCTCAAGAGACATGAGTGTTCTCTTGTCCAAAAGACAAAGCATAATTAGTCACTTAAAGGGTGCAGAGGCATTCACATTCTAGAACAAGATGTTCTAACAGCAGATCTATCATACAAGGTAACAGCATTGCATCACTCTTGGAATATTGTTGATGATCCCRATGCCTGAGCAGYGCAGGAAASAATGCAGGAAAGTTCTTCCTGTGCTTTTCTTCAACGCTCAGTCCACAGATCTCCCACTGGAGCTTTATGTGTACAGGATGTGTGTACAGTAGATGTGTAGCTGCAGCACCATTACCACAAAAACACTGGGACTAGAAACACCCCAGAAATCCTAAACTACACACTTTGTAACTCCATCTGCTGCATTAACAAATGCTGGAGAAGTCATTACCTTTGGACACTTTTGTTTCTCTTTCTGTGCTCTTAAAAGTTTGCTGGCAGGCTTACCAAGCATTAATTACCTTTTCATTTTCACTGCATAATGGCTTTTCACAGCAGCCTTAAAAACTGAGCCCTAGATGAAATTCCATGGCAGATAAGAAGTTCAGTAAAATTTGGGAGCTGCTGCTCTAAGATTTGTGAAGTCATCTGTGCAAAATTCAGACTGGTCAAAGAGTTCTTTGAATTTCAGGCATCTGTAGACACCCAGTCAATCACTCAGTGGATGGGAACAGGAATGTATCTGCTAATTGACCAGGAAAACATACACCTACACAGAAATAGTTGGGTGCATATCTGAAAGTGCTGTTTACATCTTATAGCAGCAGGTTAAACCTTTACCCTTCAGATCTCCCTGAACCCTAGCTCTAGCACCAAAGTCAGGGTGCTTTCTGCCACCACTGACATGCACATTGCAGACAACAAGCAGTTAAGAGGTTTGCTAATTAAAACATGAGGAAAAGGGGTTTTTATGCATAAAAACGTAATGCTGCTTAAGGAAATTGTCTGGAGATCACGTGATGACTATCTCCTCCTTTGTGAGGCATTTCTCATGGTTACTCACAGTATTTCCAGACAAAATGTTCTCCCACAGGCAAATCATTCAGAAAAACACTGAATCAAAGGTAGCAACAAGGCTTTGGAACAAACAGCCTTAAGTGTTCAAMAAGACCAATAGCCAGCGCCCCAATCTGCCCTAGGGCACCTAAACCCTGACTTTGCAGGCTGTSACTCAACACAAGAAATGGCTGTCTCCTGGAGAGGGAGTAGGTTTGTACAGGTTTTGTGTGCYTTCACACTGTAARTGTTGCATACAGCATCTGCCCTATGGAAAATAAGCCTTGCATTCTCTGCTATCCTCAGTTTTCAAAATGTGCCTCAGCTCCTTCCACAGAGACACAGTTTGATGAGGAAAAAGCAACAGGAAACAGGATTCTTACCCAAAAAGTTAAATGACTGCTGTGTTCAAAAGTAAATGTGACATGAGGAGATCCATCCAACCCACTGCATATACACAGGCATTGTTCACTCTGCTGAGAATTCTTCTGCAYAACTCTCATTTGTATCTGTATTCACATCCTTCATATAAAGTTTTTTTCCTCCTTCTATTTTTTCTGAACTGAGTCTACCTTAGAAATAGAAATAAATTAGCAGATTCCAGTCAGTCTCCTCCTGGTGAAAACCAAAGGGTGGTAAATGTTGAGCAACAGTAAAGGGAATTACAGCAGCATTTGATGTAACAGCAGTTAAAGTAAGGCAATTTAGTATGCAGTTTATTTTGTAGCCTTCAAAAAACAGTAAATTTGTCAAATTAATTGAACTAATTACATAATTACATATTGAGGTGAGATTAAGAAATACCAGACAAATTGCTGTGTACACTTGCATATATCATGTTTGCCTTTACCCACTTGCCTGTGAAAGATCTGGAACCAGTCTTGACTGCAGTCTGCAAATACAACATGATGTCCCTCTTTTTTGAAGCTTCAAGTATGATGAAGCAAGATAAAAAAATACTTAGGGAAGAAGAATACTTAGGTGCTGCAGCTGCACATTTACTGTACACACGTCCTGTACACATAAAGCTCAAGTGGGATTTCTGTGGAGTGAGCGTTGAAGAAAAGCACAGGAAGAACTTTCCTGCATTGTTTCCTGCACTGCTCAGGCATCGGGATCATCAACAATATTCCAAGAGTGATGCAATGCTGTTACCTTGTATGRTAGATCTGCTGTTAGAACATCTTGTTCTAGAATGTGAATGCCTCTGCACCCTTTAAGTGACTAATTATGCTTTGTCTTTCTAATTTGTCTTACTTCATCAGTATGGAAAACGCCACATAAAAATATACTTTCCTTATACTCTCAGCTTTGTTTCAGGACAAAAGTGAGTGTGCATACGTGTGAATATGTGTGTAATTAAGTATGAAAAGCTTTTGCAGAGCTTACACCAGGTCATCTGAATTCTTAATCTCACCTTCCGTTTCTACCCTGCTTCCTGAGAATTGCAGTGAAAGCGAAATAAGCTATATCATGTGGTTAACTGGCTTAAGCTCTTCTAACAAAAAGGTTTCCAAATCAGTCATCTCTAGCTGAAAGTGTCCCTGTTCCACTGCTTCTTAYTCCTCTCTGTGGATCTTTGCCAGTGTTTTCTATACTTGACCACCACTGAAGGCTTCAATTGGCACTTGGRTTACAGTTGTGTTTGAGTGTTTATCATTCTAGTCACTGCAAACAGCAAAGGCCAAACCTACAAAATTTGCACCCTAGAAAAATCTGGTAGCTTGCAGCCTGAACTTATTAAATGGTGTGAAAGCTTATGAAGAAACATTGCTTCATTAATAAAGTCATCTTGTGAATTGGTTGTGTCTTTTCCCCAAACTAAAGCTGTGATTTTTCATTCTGGATGTGAAAAGTCATAGCCTATGTAGCCAAACATAAGCCTAATCCATGAAATGAAGACATTGAGTTCCTAYCCAGAGTCTTGAAACGCAGGATCTGTTTCACTTGAACTAAGGCTATAATGAACAGAAATAACAAATACCTTTAAAAGCTGAAAACAGGTTATTTAAACAAAAAGACATAAAATGAATGGGGTASAATAGCCTGAAGGGTACTTCTGGAAGGGTTGGTAGGGCTAATTCTTAGGAACAATTATTTTTCTAGTACCTCTTTTGATCCTTTTGGTTTTTTTCTTTGCTATAGCAACTGAYATTGTTTTCTCTTCACTTTTCCTCTCTGAAGACCTTTCAGGTTGCAAAGGAGTGTCTTTCCTGACCTTTCTCTCCAATTTGGCTTTCTAAACCTAGGGTGAAGTCTGAAGTGTGGTCTTTGAGATGAAATTACCCAGAGAAGCTGAGATCAGCACTCATTTGGTTATCTTTAGGTACACATAAGCTGTACTGAACTGATAAGGAGTAAAAGCCCAGCTGGATGACAGCAGGTAGGGCATTTCAGATTGTCTGAAGGTTTGGATCCAGTCCCCTGTGAGAGCATTAAGCAATCACATTTTGGCTGTCTCACCTTAAAACTCGCACAGGCTTAACTGAAGCCAGAAGTTAAGTGTACTTCTGCTCACAAAACCTATAGGTACCTCTTCAACTGCTTTTCTTTTTGCCAGCATTTCTAGYGGAGCTTTGGCTATAAGGGCTACTCACTTGGCTTGATTTTGGGCCAGTCTGCTGCTTCTATCCTGTGGTCTTCATACTTCGTGCCCGAATAGGCAAAGAGGTAGCGGCTGATCTCCGCTCGTCCCCGCAGGTTGAAGTAGGTGAGCTTGTACTGAGGCATGCTGGACTCTGCTGGGAGGAGAGACAGAGCTGCTTTACACAGGGTTAACTCAATCCTTGTCTACAAAAACACTCTGCCTGCTTGGTTTTGACAGACATGCTTGTACAATGCAGAGGAAATATTACACCAAGCCCTGGTGCACTGCACTTTGCAACTGCTGCATTGCTCACACCTTTCTGTTCCCCTTCTGTCAGCCACAGCACTCACGGACATGGACAAAGATCAGCTGAACACACAGTTCCTCCTTGAGTGACTCCTGAAAGCTGACTTGATTTTTTTTTTCATATGTAATAGGAGCTTTCAGATTTCATTTATTTCTCTTGTGACTCCAAACTCAGGCCATCTATAATGTGATTTTTGATTTTTTTTTTCCAGATGTATTATTCTTCTGTATCAGAACACAGTTGTTATCTTGAGCAGCAATTTTGTTCAGAACTGCCCCGCTCAGCCCCTACTGCTTATGGAGACCTTCATCCAAGACCAAATAAGGAGAATYACCAAACCCTTGTGATTTTTTGCATCAGTTAGTACCGAAGTTGTATAAGCAATCGCTCAAAGTTATTTTAGAAGAAAATTTTGCTATGGAAATCAGGCTACAGTGTTGCTTTGAGAAAATCATCATTGAATTTTCAGTTTTTGTACAGAAGCCAAAASAAATCTTGAAATTACTTTATTAAGTTTTCATACAATTTATTTTTTTCCTTTTAGTTCCAGTTAAGAGTCATTTTACAGGACTTGTTTCCCAGGGTAACAGGCAACAAAAGAAAGTATTTGAGAGTTTGAATGTATAGCAAGGATGGTACAGGAAAGGTGAACAGATAAGGCTGCTTTAAACCAAAGGTAAGAATTTACACATAGCACTTTAATAAGAGAGCTCAGCTGAGATTTGAATGTGCTGGGRAAAGGATAGTAAAACAACCATCTTCCTCCTCACCCACAGCAAAACCCTTTCTCATTTTTGCTTTGAAGTAGACATTGCATTTACCATTCTTTTATATGSATCACATTCAGAGTGTTTGTAAGAAAGCCTGGAACACAGATCATTTGCCCTAGGACAGAAAGRGAACTCTTTTTTTTCTTTTTTTCATGATTAAGTGCAACCACATAATCTCACAACAGAAAAAGCCCCTGTTTAGTCATTTTGCCTCRAAAACATGTGCTTGAGGAGATACATCATCAGCTTTTCACTTTAGACAGAGAAGCTCTTCATTCAGAAACAGAAAAGCTTACACTTAACTCCCACTGAAGAGAGCAAACTGCTTTTGTCACTTGCTCCTCTAAAGTCTAAACACGTACCTTCTGTCTTCAGAGTAGCAAAAGCAAAAAGAAAACCCTAACAAAAAAAAAAAAAGCAAATGAGCACATTAGAGACTGCTTAATTCATTGTAAAATTTATCTGCTGCCCTACAGCACACAGCAGGCTCAGAAGTGAATTATCAGTGAATGGAGATTCAAATTATTAGTGAATGAAGACTTATCATGTCCAATGGCCTAGCAGAGAAGCAGGAACAGAGCTGGAAAATTACCAATGGCAATAGCTACAAGTGCTTCCAAACAGAGATTCCATTACAATTAAGTCAAGTGTGCTCTTTCGCACAGTATAAAAGAGAGAGGCTCCAGGTGAAATGAGTTGCATCAGGATGCGATTAGTTTTTTTTAAATGTGTTAATCCAGGGAAAACATATTTCTCTGCTGCTTGGCAAAAGAAGGTCACAGGTTACAGGTGCAACCACTTCTTTCTCTGAGGAGAGAAATTTTGACAAACCCAGCTTTTTCAAGCAAGTTTTAGCTAAGTGGCAGAGCTTGGCTACTCCATTTACAAATTTGAAACCCAGATTTATTACTTGGTATGCTCTATATATGATAACACAATATATTACTATATACTATGAATTTGGTTGTGTGTCTAGAAAGTTAATGTAAAAAGAGAGAATGAGATCATAGCAGGATTTTCTTCCCTTTTCTCCCAATTTCTGATTTGGTGTTGTCATTCAAGAGCTAGGAATGGCATTTTTAAAAGAGCATGTGTTGAGATTCATGACAGCAATTCAGGAGCCAAAGGGAAAAAAAACCCCAAAGCTTGACTCTTAATTTTCAGGTTTTTAGAGACAAGCAAATGCTTGATTTAGTGATTTAGTGTCTGCTTCCCTCCTTTAGGAGTGTYCATAGAATTTTTTCCATAAACACCTATAGCAGTCACAGTGCCCTGGACTTGCTACACYGCTCACACACGGCTCCTGTTTCCTGGCTGCCTCTCGCCCACTCAGCCCTGGGTTAGCAAATAGTTGCTGGCAGCTGGAGGCATTTAAAAGCATAAGAATAGTATATTTTAAAGGTGCAGTCGTGAGGGAGGAGACAGCTACACAGAGAGRGGGCTGGAGATGGCTGAGGCCTGAACTTTCCAGTAGGTGAAAGTGTTGGAAAAGCCTAATTCTTACACTGGGAGCTCTCTGTACACAAAGGCATGTCCAGTCAAGAGTAGTGAAGTGATGTCAAGAATCAGGGAATTTTGGCTGATGATAGCAAGTCTCCCTGCCTGTTGTGATAGACGGTGGAATAGTTTGGTCTGTCAAGGAAGCAGCGGAAGCTATTGTTTGAGTTGTCTAAAGCAAAGCTAAACAAATTTCTAATAAACACATCATAAGGAGTAATCAAGCATTTGTAGTGGTGATGCACTTCTAAGCTTATGATTTTTTTTCCACCCATAAGCAAAAATAAAAACAAAACTAAAACCAACTCTACAAGGAGTTTACCAAAAATACGTGACGTTTTAAAAGCCTTTATAGGTTTAATGTAAACATGTTTTTGTAAATATTTGTAGGTTTTATTTTTTATTTATATTTACTGTGAAATGTCAGGAGTAGTGCTTCCTAAACAATTACAGATAAGTTTCTAAATAAAAGAAATGGTTGTGTTCAGAATAGCTTTTTGCCAAACACACTAAGTAAGCTGTTGGGGTTTTTTTTTTTCCTTGTCCTCCTCTCCCTCATTTCCCCAGTGTGTTTTATAAAGAAGGGTGTCATGAGGAACTAATTAAAACCATTTAAACCATCCAGAATTACTGAATTATTGAAAAATTCTATTTCTAGGGGAAAAAATATCTGTTTGGTGTCTTTGAGTTGATTTCTGGGGTGAAGATGTTGGAGACTTTTTTGGAGGAGGAGAGCAGGAAAATCTTTACCTAAAATTGCTTCTCTTCTTTTAGGTTAGTCATGGCTTAAAAATACTGAAAGATGGTCTGGTGGGTAGACTTCAGTGCCKGGACTTGCAGGCATTTAGCCACCTTCTTTATGCTATTAAATCTGTTCAGGTGAGTTCATTGCAAAGCCAGGTGTGCATAAAAGCAGGAGGGGGTGATTTACCTTCCACCAATAAACCTGCCACCTCACCAGTATTTTTCCAATTTTTATTCTGAGGCATACATGGCTGGGACAGCTCTGTACACCTGCCCTGTCCTACACTGAGAGCACTTCTGAGAGGAAAGGTGATGTCTTTACAAACAATTTGATGAAGATGTGGGTGTTGAAGTCTTTGAAATGAATCCTACTGTCCTTACCGACTCTGGGCTGCAGGTTGCTTGCAGAGCCCAGGCAGCTTGACTACTAAAACAGACAGGGGTCTGCACAGCCCGAGTTTCTGAACTTTGGGCTAAAATAATAGGTTCAAGGGGGGATATGTGGTAGGTGGTTCAGAAAGGCTGTACCTTCCTAGTGCCTCAGCCAGTAGGGAAAGGAAGAGGGCAACATGCAGCCGCGAGTTTGGTTAACAGGAGGCTGCGCCCTCTGAAACTTCAAWAGAGAAAACCCCATGGGCATGTGCCCCAGTGGAATCTCTCCCTTTATTTGAATAAAGTTGCAGGACTCCTACTCCAACTTTCTGGACATAAACCTCTAGTATTTGTGGATTTTCCTGACACTTCAGTCCCAGTTTCACCGCATACAGCTTTCAAAGCCGTGAACTCAACAGCTTTAAATTTACTAATAAATTAGCTTTAATACTTTAAAGTTGTTGACCCACTTAGCTGATTTTCCTGCTTTCCTCTGTGACTTCTGAAAGCCAGCTTAACTGGCTTTAACATACCTTTAAACAGAAGATTAATGGATCTCATGATTAAATTAAACTTGGAGCCACTCAGTGACAAAATCAAACAGGAAATCTGAGAGAATGTCAAATATGCGTGAAGTTGGCATCTGCCATTATACTGAGGGGTCAAAAAATCATGGTGGAGTTACAAGTGCCTAAAAATTTTATCACAGGTTTCAAATTATTTAAAACTGTTTGTGGCTTTATGGAGATACTGTATTTCCTGATGAACTTGGGACRMTTTTATTGCAGTTGAAGCAGGACTGAGCAATCAATTTGAAAACTTCAACCAAGATTAGAGTTTAAAAACGAAGTCCAGGAAGGAACYAGCATTTTTTGGGGACTAAAATACTGAGTTTCAGATAGCAGTAGTACAGAAGAGAAAAAGCACTGGCAGACTGGACACTGCTCAGGCTGATTCTCCTGTGTACCTGGAGGATTCAGCATCTGCTTGCCAGTGTTTGGTCCTGCGTGCCCAGCCTCAGCAAAGTTAAGCACCAAAACTCTACTGGGCTCTCTAGTGGAACAGCGTTTCATCTCCCTTTTGGAAAATCCTGCCCCCAAGGGACAAGAAAATATTCTTCAGGCAGGTAACAGCCACCAAAACCTGGATGCATGTGAGGAACCAATTAACTTTTATTTATGCCTCAACAGAGAGCGCCGCCATTTGAGAGTCTTGAGCAGACAACACCCTCAGAAAATGGCGGGAAGCTCTGGTGGGATTTGCCTAGCAGCATGGCTCAATATTGTCCAGGTTTTATGCTACATATCCATTTTTTGTCATGGGGTGGAAAATTATAGAGAGCTTTACTGCATGCTGTGTTCAAGCGGCAACTGGGACACATGAGGGGGGCAGAGGCCACCGCCATTTTAGGGTCTCTACGCGGACAAGGCCTTTAGGAAATGGCGGGAAGCTCTGGATGTGGGGAGACTTGGCCTGGCAGTCAGTCAGGGGAGAGAAAGCTCCCACCACTGGGCTGCAGGTGRTGAAACTCCTGCTGCCCAGGAACAACTTCCCCTGACTAGACTCTAATCCCAAAGGGCTCAATGGGATTACAGGAGGAGCCTTAGCACATAAACACAGGTAACTGCGCCATACCCAGGGCCTGCTGGCTCCATTTCTAGGGGAGCGGGAGGCTCGTCTGGAGGTCTGGCTCATTCTGCCCCACTATTCCGCTTGCCTAAGCCATGTGGTCTTCCCTGCCTCTCTGTTCCCTTTTCTATCCACCTTTGGTAATATAATATTTCTTTATTTATGCCAAGAAATCTGTTCAAAACAATTCCTCCACGATTCCTTTGCAGTGGAACGCGACAATGGCAGGTACTCAATGTGTGAATTCAGAGAAAATATTTTGAAATAAGGCAGCACATAACTACATTTTYCTGTATAGGGTTGTTAGTATTTGAGATGACAGTCAGCAGAGAGCTTTCCTTGAGTGAAAGAAGGGGAAAAAAAAAAACAGAGGGGAGTGAAGGCGGGGGGAAACCAGCTAAGTTGAGCTATATGTTCACATGCATCTGAAGTCTGACAAAGGGCTTGTGGTGCAAAGTCCCCTTTAACTGTACTTTGTGCTGCAAGAAATTAAGGGTTTTCCAGCCTGAAGGTTGCATTAACACTAGAGGATGTAAAAGAGCCCAGCTGTTCCCTCCAAGAAGCAAGACCAGTAGGGTCGAGGTAAGGGTCATCAGGGTGTTTCTAAAAGTTGGGACTTGAACTGTGTGCTTGGAAAAGATGATGCACTGCACGGTATTTCTATTCATTCAGCATAAGGGTTCTTCATTAATTTAGGAGTTGCTTATGGAAAGCACCACAATTAGTGCCTKACACAATGCTGCCCGGGCTGTGGGCCTGCCATAGAAGGGGAAGCTGCAGGTCTTTGTCTGCCAGGTGTCATTGTCCTCTCTTGAATTGCAACCAGAGCACAACAATGATTCAGGAGAGATGATTCAGTCAATGGATACCTCTTAATTKTATTGTAAGATTAAGCTTTTATAACCATTCAGAGTGCTTTTATTTTAAGATTAAGCTTATATAACCATTCAGAGTTGCTGGAGCTGATTATATATTCCATTTTCATTATTTTGCAGGATGAAAGTGTAACAACAAATCAGCTTTCACTCACGCAAGCCTACAGCTATCTCTCTGCCAAGAAGACTCTTACTTTATGAAGTTTGTGTCCTCCCTAAGCACTATTCTATCCAAAGGTGAGAAGCTTTGCAGACATTTTTCTTGATTTTTTTTCCTAGTGCTGTTTTCAAAGCATTTGCTGTTTCTTTATTTCATTTTTCTGCAAAGTTAGCCTGAAAATCAAGTAAGTTTTGAAGCAGATGCAAACCAAACAACCYGATTTGGATGTCCTACAGGGGTGGATGGGGCACTGCAATTTCACCCAATTCTTCTATTTACTCATATATTTCTGCCATGTACACAGTCTGAAGTCTTAAAATTAGTGTCGGCCAAATGTCTTCCATTAACAGTAACACTGGGATTTCAGGGAAGACTCTTTCTTGTCTTCCTTACTCCCAGTGTGTAAGAGCATACAGTATGGGGGAATGAAGGTGGTATAGAATGTAATCTTACCCCCTAAAGAGTTGCAGCTGWGCCAATTATTAGAGATTGGGGGCAGGCCTGATGTTAACAGGCCACACCTGTAGCCAGTAAGAAGAGTGTTATAAAAGAATGGRCTGGTTGAGGGGAACTGGAGCCAGTTGGCTGCTGCGAGGACAAGGAAGAGTCAGTGCCKAGARGAGCTGCCTACAAGAAACATSRAGGAGGTACGAAACTCTAGCRATATGGAACCYTTGCAATGTAATGATAATAGAATTCTTGTAATATATGACAACGCCACTGACAGGGCCATGGGCACAAGTAGTGCTCATGTCAGCTAGGATACTCAACTTARAAAATGAAAGGTGAGAAGCTGGCTGGGCCTCTGCATATACAGACAAAAGAATCTTTGCACATAAAGGAGCAATCTTTCTTAGGCTGTCATCTCAGGAGTGACTTGTCTGCTCCAAATATGAAGCATAGATTTTTGGTTCTGTTCCTTAGGGGTTGGGGAAAGTTGTATTACTTATGGAGTACAAAGAAAAATCTTTAACCAGGAAAGAGACTTAGTCTGTCTTGTTTCACCTGAAAAACATTAAGAAGAGTAAGTTCAATTTTGCCCATATTTGCTTATTGTCCTTGTCACACRTGAGAATTCCTCATCCCTGTGACTGGAGAGCTGAGCATTAAAGCACCTTTCTCCCTCCCCGGTTTTAAAATGATGTTTTATCTGTCCAAGTAAGCCTTTCTGCCTTCATTTATCTAAAATTTCAAATTTCAGAGGAAGGAACCAGAGAGACAAGACTAAAATAGTTACTGCAGAAGGCAAGTAAAGCAAAGCCTCCACAGCTGTAACTTTATAAACTSCACCATGTAGGAAAGATAAAAATATCCACGTGCAGTATCCTTTTTTATTTAACCAGCATAACAGTCAGAAAAGTTTTGGGGAAAGGCATAATTGTTTACATCATCCCGTTTGAGCAATGCTGAAAAGGCAGAAACCATGTGAGAAGCAGCCTTGCCCTGCCTGCGGGTGTGGTGCTGCACTCCTGGTTACTGATCAAAYTAGTTGCTGCAGGAATGTCTTCAATTTTTTTACCTTGAGTGAAAAAATAATAGAGATTTAAGAGATATTTTCAGCCCTTGAAAACCATAATAGTACTGATCTAATAGTTTTGGTTGGTTTTTTGTTGGTTTTTTTTTTTTTTCCTGCAAAAGATGTTTTTATTAGTTCTCCTTTTTAGCAAAGAGAGTAAGAAATTTTCTGCCCATCCTTTTGGAGAGAAGGATTAGAGGATATTGGCAGATTGATGCAAGACTGCAAGTCTTCCAGTGGAAGATTTCCACAGCAGTCTGTTTTGACAGAAAATAAAATTAAAAACTTCAAGTAATTCTATTTGCTGTCAGCTCTCAGTCTGACATAGGCTCTCCTTCTGAAAATTGATGGTCTCTTTTTCCACTCTGGTTTAGTTATAAAAAATAAACATATGRAATTGATATCCTATATTTCTGAGCCAGATAGCAACCTGAACCTTGGAAAGAAAAGAGAAAAAAAAAATCTGTGCACCCTTTTCTGTTTAATACACAAATCATCTGAAGTAAATGTTTATGGAATTTTATGTAGGGTTGAGTTTTGAAATAAAAAATTCCAACTATAATGGATACTTCTTACATGATTTTCAAGGTGAGATTCCTGGATCACTTAGAGCATAATATAGATTTAAATTCTTTTTTAGAAAGATTTTGCATGTATATACACCTGCTGTGCTGCTTATTTGTGACCTGTGGGGGAAATCAGCATCCTAAAATGAGAAGAGGTTTTAAGGCATTACTGTCAGAGTATTGACTAGCAYTAATGGTTATAAGTATTTCAAGTGMCCTGATGAGTAAAACTCTACTGTCTGAGCAAAGCCTGATCTATCAATATGTGGGCTTTAAAAAAGAGGAGCTGTAGGAGACCTTAAAGCAATTATCTCTCCAAGGAAGCTTTGGGCTTGATTTGCTGATGTGGAAAATCAGAACTCAAAAAAATCCTTCAAGAACACAGGGTTTTTTCAAGAACATTTGGTTTTTTGCTGATTATTTTTAGAAAAATAACCACAATGTATCAGTGAAAGAGGAAGATAAGAAAGATATGAAATGGAGTTTTTTAAAGTGGGAGTCCAGTGTGAATGGGCAGTGAACAGGTGTCCACTGTCAAGACTTTTTGAAGGAGAATGCTAGATCCCAGTGGGTTTCCCTGAGCTGAGTTTGTGATTGCCCCTCAGGCAATCAAACTGCAATCAAACATCATAATTCATTCAGATATCTGAAGTTCACCCTGTTTSAACTGAAGTGAATGAGGGAACTCTCACATGTCAGCAAGATTAAGGAGGCAGGGAAGTGGCGATGGACAGGGCTTTACTCAGGCACTTCAGCAGCATGTCCTCAGTCTGCCTGGTTTGCCACACCCTTCCCTTTAGGGCCTGAGCATCTGTGGTGACTTTGCTTTCTGTCTGATCYTCAAGCTTTGGATTTGCATCTACTTGGTCCCAGTTTTATGTAGACAACTTTTAAAATTGTTTTGTGCAGCCTCTTTTAGATTAATAAATTTCACACCCAAGACTGTGAAATACTGGTAAATAAAATTGCAAGAGATCTCAGGAAAGATGCAGACAAGGGAGTGGTTAGGRTCCTTTCTCAGGAAAAACTACTTAAGTCTTTTATATCCATATCAGATGTTCCAAGAATGCCCAGAAGCATTTTGTGGTAGAACAAAAGCCTAAATAATCTTAATGCTTGCCAACCCCATGTCATTGCTGTAAAAGTCATGCCTTGCATCTCTCTCTGCACTCTTCAGATGAATCAGCATGACCTAACAGTATTCCTACAAAGCTCAGTTGTGAGCAGTGTAGCTCTGTGTTGTGTAGCTGGCTCTCCAAAGCCAGCTGCTTTTTGCCAGGATGAATCATGTCCTCATAAGCCTGACCTCATAAGCCTGTCCAGCACAAAAATTTTATAACTAACTGTCTTGGCCACCTAACATCTTTCCTTGGATGTGAAAAAGTGGGCTTTTTTTCTATCCCAGCCATGTGTGAGTGTGTGTGTAAGTGCAAGAGTACAAGCACCAAATCCTTCTCCCTGCTTGTCTAAACTATTTTGCTCTTGACCTGTTGCATATCATGAATGTACTGTATAATTTSCTAAAAACTCCCCAAAATTACAGGCATGAAAGAATTAGATAGGCTTTTAAGCATCCCTGTAGCAGGTACAGATTTGACTGGGAARAGTTTTTATTCACTTTGCAGAATTCTCCAGTATCCCCCACTACATGTCCTGGTCACAAATTCCTGGTGTCCTCCTGCTCTGCCCTGCAGTACATGGCACACACCACTGTGCCCAGGYGGCATCAGTACAGTGGGCTGGGGCACAGATCTCAAGTATTTTCAGGTATTTTAAAATTCTTTTCTTAGCCAGAGTGAGCCTGAGGAGACCCAGAGCCTTGCTAAAGTGCTCTTCAGGCTTTGCCAGTCTCCTTGAGAGCACCAGTGATGCCAAATGCGGACCTACAGCTCTGAGCAACACCCAGCCAGAAGCCTGKGCACCACCCAAATTTAGCCATAAGTGAGAAATGTGCAGGACCCTTGAGTTACAGTCAAAAACTGCACAGTATGTAAAACTCTAACCTGTGTGTTCCTACACTTAAGTAGAAAACACTTTCTGAGAGGCAGTTTGCTGTCTGTTTCTCATGGAAACCACAGCTGGTCTGGCTCTGGGGCAGTCCCAATTGCTGTGTGCCTGGCATAGAAAAATGGTCCTTTGGCTGAGGCATGCAATTACACATCACGCATTCTTTTTTGTCACAYATCAACTAAACTAAGCTTGTGAGACAGCTTAAAGCTTTGTTTGCCTTCCCTCTTTGCATCTCCTACAAATACAAAGAATAGTACAGTTTGCCTGGTATCACCGAACGTCCTTGTTTTCTCTTTTTTTCCATCTCATGCTTATTCTGTACTAAAGTCATTCCAGCAATATTTTTAGTTACTTCTAAAGAGATGCAAAAGTAGGCGTTTCAGTTTTTCTCAGTTCATTGTTGTGGCTTGTTTTCTGGGAGKTTTAGCAGATTGCCTCGAGATCAGACAAGGTTCTTCAAAGTGGTGGCACTTTGAAATGTATATGTGGGATTTGGCTAATTTTCCCCCTTCTTTCTTTTTCCTCACGCTTCTTGGACTAATAGTAAAAAGGGTAAAAAAAAAATMATCTGTTTGAAATTTGCAGCATATATGGTAAGTCTCCAGCAGGTGTGAATGAGCATAGCTTCCTGTGCTCCCTGCCAGCCCAATGCCAGCCCTGTTAGTGGCTCCTGGGCAGCATAATTACTTTCTGGTGAGATTTTGATTATGGATGTTTTGAAAATGAGCACCAGCTTCAGTTGGTCCTTCTGCTTTACAGCTGCTCGGGAGAAGGTGGGACAGATAGCAAGGAGAAATGTTATAAGCAAACCCCTAGGGCAGCAGAGCGCGTTGGGCAGTGGCACAGGAGTGCTCTGCACTGGCTAACATGCTTGCTYGTGCAGGAACCCAGAACTCTTTTAAGAATTACTTTGTGTATATTTTCAGTTTAAAGTTTGGAGAGCTTCCGTCTTATTTCTATACAAATAGATTTGACTGTGTGCCTGGGCATGTGTGCGTCTGCAGCAGGGAGTCATTTATACAATGTGCACATTTTTAGGTAGAGGTGGATTCTATTTTGGATTAAATAAAACAAAAGAATGAACAAAAGTAAACTTAAAAACGACTGTTGTGTCTTTTTTTCTTTACAAACGTTGCAAGTTTTGAGTATAAAAGTACTTTTGTTTACAAACAGTTGTAAGGAGTACAGAAGYCTAGGAAAGATACTTTTATAGCTTTGGTTTGTTTGCTTGGATAGTCTGAAATGAACAGGGAACAAGAGACTGCTTTTAACAGAGGAAATGTGTGTGGGAGGATTATGTATATAGGAAAACGACAACAGTTACAAAGAAAGAAAAAAGTCCTCAATGGCTATTTAGAGTATCATTTTGAAATAGAAGATAAGTAACAAAAAAACCTTCGACTTTGATAAGGAAAAAAATTGAGTGAGAGGAGTCAGATGCAGGAGGTTTTTACTYTATAGAATGACTGTGGGAATTAGGACCAAAGTATGTTAATCCACTGATTTAGAACACAGGAATTTGAAAAATGAACAGAACAGTGCAGAAAAATGACCTGCAATAATTGGTTGGTGCTGCTTAAAATTCATCTAATTTCTCTGACGTTAGCCTAGATTTAGCTTGGTTATGTAAGTGAAGGCATTTTAGTCAGCCTTTACATCTAATGGAATATTGGTTTGAAATGGGTTTTCACTTACTAAAAACTCCCTGCCGAATTCCCAGACCCTCCTCACACTGAYTTCTTGGCTGATGAGGCTGTCTTTTCTTGGCAAGTACCTTGACACAGCCCGATTATCAAAGTAGCTCAGCACTGACTGAGCAAGACACTGATGAGGAACAGCGGCTTCGTTCTACAACATGCCAGTGATCTGCCTGTTTGCCGCTGGAAAGCAGCTCRCAGTTTTGAGCGAAGTCTGGTGTTAGCGGCGCACGTGGTCGCACAGATGTCCTAAGTGCAGCAGGCACAGCGTAAGGATGCCTGTAAGCAGCAGAGAAGGTGCATAGACGGAGTGCTTGAGTTACACTCGCAGCCACCGTATGGAGCTGCTCTCTGCCGGTAGCACCACTCAGAGAGTCAGGCTGAATATCCTGAACAGATCTCTACAAATTAAACACTCTCAGGACTCTCTACACGTAGCTCTACACGTAGCATAATTTGACAGCCTGACCTCGCACGTAGCCACTGTCGCGGTAGCCTAGGGAGGGCAGAGTAGGATCAGAAGCAGCAAGGGGAAAGAGCRGAGCCGGGCTGCAGCGGCAGCAAAGCTGAAACAGAACTCACTCCGATGCGGTGTACGCGGTCCCTTCCTCGGTACACGGGAGTCCCTCGGAGCGCCGACCCCGAAAAGGCTGCGGAGCTCGGGCACGGGCTGTTAAATATGCAAACCACCCCTTTCCCATGACCGCCTGCATGACTCTCCTCCTCCCCCGTCTCACACACACACACACGGTATCTGCAGTATTCCTGATAATGAGCAAGTTGGCTGACTGGGGGCTAGCTGAGCATACTGACTCCTGGAATTTCTTGGCTTTTGTTCAAAGCAAATTTAAAGTGATAAAGTGCCATTTGAATCTAAATAATAAAGACAGGCACTGAGGAGTTGAGTCAGATGATGGGTGTTTTTTCTRAATGTAAAATGTGTGGAACAAGTCAAGTAATGTCTTTTGTAGATTATTTCTAACTAATGTGAAGCCCACACTATTTGATCTATTTATAGAGGAATGCCTCAAGCAGCTGCAAACAGAGACACTCCAAAACGCTCCACCACCAGCACCAAAAAAAGAGYCAGAACAAAACCACTCCAAAATGCTCCACCACCAGAACCAAAAAAAAGCCAGCTCCTAAACCTTTTACATAAAGAACTAAGTGTGGTTTAAGTTGGTGGTTTTAGTTGGTTTTGATGGGTGGGGTTTTTGTTATCAGTGAAGAAGGATTTATGGTGCAAACTGTCCATGAGTAATGCACATTTGTAGTTATGGCTGTCACGTTGCTGCTTCTCATCTGTAGTGAACGTTGTGCTTTTCTGTTTGTTTTTCTTTCTCCTTTTCATTGTACTTCGGCCTTAGCAAAGTCCATTCGATGTTGCTCTACTTTGCTCTCCTCGGAGCCTGGGACCGGAATGCAGCAGAATTAGAGCAAAGTTTTCTGATAGTACAGTGCAAAGTGTACCACACAAATCTGCTCTGAGTCTTTCGTTRTGTCAATAAACAATTGTGTGTGTTCCTTGCAGGTGCAGGGAGTGGTGCTAACCGAAGCACTCTCTCCTGGCATGAGGTGATAGATCACACTCTTAATCATACCCTGCAGGTCAACTCATTTTCATGTAATACATGTTTTTCCCTGATGTAAACAGCTGAGTTTTCACAAACCAACAGCCATAACAGCTAAAAAAAATTTACAAAAAGAACCCCAAAGCATCTTCTAATTGGGACTGATGTAAACTGAGTGATAAGCCAAATTGCTGACGCTTACCTTGGGGGTGGCACTTCCGTGCTTTCAGATTTGCCTTGGCTGCAGGTTTATGCTTTAATATTCCTTTTCTTCAGAATGTTGCCTTGAAGGCAGGGGTTTTGAGTGCATCCCAAAAAGTAAAGTTTCAAGTGCTCTAATACCATATTTCATCCGTTTTTAATTGTTGATTTTGATAAAGCAGCCTATCAGTAAAACAGTTCCTTCAGTTGCAGAGAAGCAGTTTGAGACTTTTCCCTCATTTCATTAGCAGGAAACTGAAGAAATGTTTATGGTTCTAAAGAAAATGGAATTTGAAACAAACTTATTTTATAAAAGTTCACAAATTTTGAGCAACTAGGAACTTTTATTTATTTTAATTTGGAGCAGAGAGTGAAACACAGCGGCATGTTGTGAGATCTGGTTCTCAGCCTTCTCAAAGGGAAGCAGAAGGTGTTATTCTCCAGGAWTTGTTTTCAACAGACAGGAGGTTGGCAAGGTTACCAACAAAAACATGCTAAAGCATTAGTAAGCACACTGGTAATCTAACATTTGCTTTCTCTGTGAGCCATTTAAGGAGTTAAACTGTACCTTCACTGCAAGAGTTCCATTCACAAGTATGGGACACAAGTACTTCTTTCTGCTAGAATTATACCTTCAGTGACTGACAAGGTACTGAAACCCCCTTTTTCCCTTTGCTTTTCCAACCTGTGACAGGAGTGTGCTGGGACCRCATTTTTCACTTCCTGATTTGAATGGGTAACTGAGTCCCTGTCCRGTGGAAGTTGCCCTCAGGCAATGCATCATGGGGCAGGCATTATTCCCTCCCCTCACTGTTGCTCTGAGCACCTTAGGGTCAGTCAGTGGGATTTACAGGGGCACCTATCACTCAAGCTAAGTACAACTCTTTCCATGATCAGGAAGTAGGCTCTCCTAAAGAAAAAGTAATTCTTCCTTTCTGCCAGATTTGGCTCAATGCATGTGAATTATCAAATACATTCCTCTGCTTTCTAAAATGGGAAGTGATTTGTGCATACAATTTCAAAATAATGAAGTTACTAGTGCACTGCCCTGATCTAACCTTGTTTTCATTTGCTGATGGTTTCTTACAGATTAAGCTCTCCCTTTCTGTTGCCCTTTTGGCCTGCAACTGCTGATGATGGCATGAAAAATTGGCTGAACTGCTTGACGAAGCAGGCAGGCTGGGACTGTGTATCGGTGTGTTACATGAGGCTCCTTGTCTAAAGCATCTTTCACCTCTGTCCAACTTCTGGAAACTTCAGGGATGGGAGAGCAGACCAGTCAAGATCATGATGTATTAAATGAAGCATGGATAAAACCTGGATATGGAGACATCCATTCATGTCCAACACCGTTCCTGGGAACGGCAGCAGGAGCACTTTAGTGGCAGGAGCTGCAGTCAGCTGTCTCAGGACTCAGCAGTTGACCTCTTGCCCATTTGTCTTTTGGTCATGGAGCAACATAAAGGTTTCTCATGGTCAGCTGAGCCCCAATGAACAGCTCTRTGGGCATATACCTGCAGTTGTGTGGAGTCACCCAGTCAGTGAAAGGATGTTTTCTGTGTGTTTTATACAGGTAAGTGAGGACATTTAAGTCAATGACACATTTCCTTTCTTGGTCAGCATGGAGGCTCCCCTTGTGGTTTGAAAGCCCTAGATAAATGCAGAACAACACACATGGATTAAATTTAAATCCAAGATTTAGTTCAGCAGATGTCCCTTCAGGGCATTCACAGGCTATTAGAGGATCAGGATACTCCAGGCAGATCTCCTGCCCCATGACCCCAAGTGTCGAGGGATCTCTCTACCTATTGACTTGTGGGCAGAACTTCTCCACCTCTTCTGTCCCAGTTGCTGCTCCACCTTGTGCCTGAGAACTGATAGTTAAGCAGAAGGTTTGAAACAAAATGTAGCATCTCATGAAGTTGCCTGTATTCTGTTGCAGGTCTCTGCTGAGATAGCTTGCTTACTGCATGTGCCAGGAGAAACAGCCACRATTCCTGAAATCTTGCTTTGGGAACAGTAAGAGGCCAGCTCCCCAGAGCTGACATGGGAGTAAGCACATCGCCACAGTGCAGCTTTTTCCCTGCTGGGAAGGAAATTCCAACTGTTTTTTATGGTGAGTCGACTTTTGCAGTTCACAAAACACAGCTGYCTTATCAAGACTGGTAACCTGCTGTTAGTGCACCTGTTTGTGTGTTCAAGTGAATAAATCCACTCAAGTCAGAAGTTCCACTGTAAACTTAGATATGTCATCATGTTAACTTCCTTAGTAATTTCCTCACCTACCTCTGCCTTGTTTGGTTGTTGGTTTTTTTTTTTTTTTAATTACAGTACTATGCTACTATTAGAGACTTGAGCAAACTAACATTTAGTGTATGATACAGGAATTGAATAATTACAAGTTTCATCATTTTTAAGCCACTAAGGAGGGATATTAGGCCTGCAAAATGCTAGACTCAAAAATGTAGCAAAGGCACTTGCTCCTTTATGTTTATACGTAATAGGGCTCAGCAATTTGCTGAGTTTGCTATTCTCTTTTAGCAAGCAGTAAATTCAGCCAGAAAAGTACACCTTCAGAAAGACCTAATGTTGGACTTTTGTAGCTTAAGTTTGCAAACATTTTGAACAAAGAAATTCTGGGGGGAATATTGAAAGTACCAGGTCTTTATTTTTTGAAAAGTTGACACATTTAAAGTTTATTGAGAATTGATGTTTTTGTTGCCTTTTTTTTCTATTTTGAAATATTAAAAAAAAGGTTAGTGTATTTGAAAACACCATCAGTATCAATATAAGCATGTTTCTACATGTGCATCTTGCTCTGCTCGTGCATAGTCCATTACATTTTTATGATACTTTGTTAAAAATAAACAAAAGAGTCACAAATGCATTTCAAAGAAGTTATCCATTCTTAATCAAATATCCTTCCAGTGTTACTGTAACTCTAGTAAAAGGCCATGCTTAATGAGCAATGAGATCATTACACAAGCAATAATGAGATTTGCTTTTGAAGCAGAGCCGCTTAGAGAAGCAATCAACTACAGACAAGACTGCAATTTTGGGGTTTTAAGTTTAGCTGATAACTTTTTTTCCCTCTGCTCCTGGCAGCAGGGAGCTTTTGTGTATACAATGAAAAGCATCAGCTGAAAGATTCATCTTCAAGTTACTACATGGAGAGCCAKAAGGAGCTGTCTGTTAGACACACTTCCTCATGTTCAGAAGTGGTCTCTTGTCTTTATTCCTAAGTAGGAACGTTCATAGCTACAGGTGGTTTTTARTATAAAAGACCCTGATCCAAAGTCCAGTAAAGCTGGCCTAAGGACTTGTGGGCTATCGTCTCAGGGGCTGGTTTTGCCATTGGGAATTTGGGCAGGATCATAATAACTCATTTAKTTGGAGCATTTGGAATTGCATTTTCTAGTGTGTTTGCCTCCATCCTGAGCTAGCTGGCTGACTATTTGCTTGATCTTAGCACTTCTRTTTATGAGAAACTGGCCAAGGCTTAAAAAGCCACTTACCCTATAGAATGCATTTATCCCAGCAGCTTTTCTGCCTTAGCAGAGGACRCTCTTCCCAGCTCCTAGGGAGTTACATGCATACCTGACAATTAAGTAAAAATTCTTGATGAATAGCCAGAGAACTCATCTATTCAGAAGATGCAGTTCAGCACAGTCACTGAATGGAGGTATGTCAGCTGATGGCTGACCCCTGCCCATTTGAGGTCTCTATACTGAAGCTTTGTTTCATAATTACATCCTGCAGAAATTTGCCATGGAAATGAAAAACCACATGGCCAGGTCAGAGCCGATCAGCTGCTTTTCTAATTTCAATTAAGGTTTTGTTRTCTCTGTTTAAAATGGAAGGAAAAGTTAAGAAATAAATAGCTGTACAAGTTGCAGAAGAAAAGAGAGCTTTGTTCCTCATTTTCTTCATGTAGTCAAAGTATTGATGAATATGCTGTCTGGGATGCTGTCTGCTTACTTTGATAGATAAATCATGAGGTTTCACCCCCTTGCGGGCCCTTGCAATCGTATCACGTTGCACGAACAACTACGTAAAGGAATCAGATGGGCTTTATGAGCAGGAGAATAATCTGTGATTCACAGAAGTAGGTCAATGCAATTAGTGAAATATTAAGACTCATAATGTAATGTAACATGTGCTGTCTGCCTGATTCCATCCACATCAGTTTCAGCAGGGATAACATTAGACAAATGTGTTACTTAACAAGCAAATCAAAGCTTTTAAAGGGAAGCCTTCTTAAAAACATGAAGCCCCTTCATGTCACGTACAAGTACTGGACGGTCCCACTCGCAAGCCCCCAGGGAGTCCTGAGTAGGCACAGGACCTGTTTACAGATACACACTTGGAGGGATGAAAGAGGAGAAATCTTTCACTTCAACAATGTGAAATTTGAGACTTCTTAAAAAAACCCAGTCCTTTCATGCCATCCTTTGTGATGCCACAGAACGAATCATTACATATCACAATTGCTTTCAAGGAAACTAAAGTGGATTGAGAAGAACGTGGTTTAAAAACTTGGTTGGGGTTGGTTGGTTGGTTTGGTTCCGTTTGTGATTTTTTTTTTTTTTTTTTTATCATTTTTATGAGGGAATTCTTTGGGGGGGGGTTGTTGTTGTTGATTGGGTTTTTTTTTCTTTTCTGAATTATTGCTGTAGGAGAAGTCTTCTGTTCCCTGAAGTATGTGAGGCTGATCTGTCAAAGTGAATGGGACAAAGGGATCAATGTCTAAGCCTTAATGCTGTTGCCCTATGGCTCCAGCAGTGATTTTGCAGCACCACCTGCTCTAATCACAATGGAAACCAGTAGTGGTAAATCCAACATAAATTCACTAAGGGAATGCTTGTAGTTTTTGTCCAGATGACAGAATGTAGCCAGTTCCACAGCCAGCCCACCTCTGATACTCACTGTGTCCCCAGTGTATTGGTATGGTGAAGGAGGTTAGAGGAAGTATAATATATATTWTAAAAAACTATTTAAAATACCAGATGACAAATTAACTTGTCTAACTGCAACACTGGATTCTTTTGATTAAGGAGAAATTTTCAGGAAGAATTAACRCCACTAGACTGAGGTAGTTCTCGGAACTTATTGCAGAGATAAGAGGAAGAAAGAGTCAATCTTTGTACATCAGAAACAAATTTAAACTCAAAAAACAGGGAAGCTGGAGTGTAGAAGTCATTACAAGATAACAAAATAGAAAATTGCCATGAATTTATGAGCAAGAAAATTATTTACTTGTTCTTTTGTGCTTAAGGAGAAAGGAACTTTGCATGTTCAACTTCTCAAAATAAAAATAATCTCACATTTGGATTGCTAGCTGTTCTTTCTCCTCCCTGAATTAAGCAATAGTCTGAGGTGCTTAAGCAGAAGTTACTTAGGTGTTCTTTGTCTGAATTTCTACTGGCAATAGAAAAAGAAAAGTAGGTAGGTAAGAGTGGTTTAGTCTCCTCTGTTCTTTGCTCCTTTCATCTCTCTGGTGGTTTCTGAAGCTGTTACACAAGTGCAGCTCCACGCCCGTGCTGCCAGGGGATGTGAGTGTGCTGTGTGTGAGCACACACAGCATGAGGTGACACTTCTGTCTGGCTGGGTCTCTCAGGGACGCCTGCTGACATGTACTGCCCTGTCCCACGGTGCAATCCTTGAGGTGATAGTGCAATCCTTGGCCTCAGCCTTTCCTTTTACAGGAGATGCTCTGTTCAGACCTGCAGGCATGTCTTTAAGGGTGCTTGCTTCCAGCGGCTTGAAGCTCAAGGTGCAGYTCCCAGGTAGCTGTGTGTGATAGGCAGCTGCAATCCTAGTTTGCCCATAGAAAGCAAAGAAGCACAGAGCTGGGGGCAGAGACCTGGAGGCCATTTCTAAAGCTAGTTATAAATATTTCATGTTTTTATCTCTGTTTTGTGCTTCTCTACAGTAGTTGCAGGCCCGGAGAACAAAGCCATGTCTTAGTGGTTTAAAGTACAGCAGAAGGGAATGGGAGCTAACATTTGGTTGATGTTAGACAGGTGTAAACTACGAAATTCATTAAAAATTAGCAACAACCAGGCACTATTAGAATGATAATCAGTTGGGGGAAGTTCTTCAGGGAGAGAAACAGGGATTGCTGTTGGCTTTTTCTCAGGTGCCAGAGTGCCTAAACTAGCCATGGCACCATGTTCTGGAAGGGTGATCTGGATCAAAATGCAGTCCTCAGCAGCAGTTGTGCTCCATGTTCCAACTCTGATAACCAGGCATGGTGGTCAATGTGAAAGAGCAGAGCAAAACTGCACTGTCTCTTCACATTGCTTCTGTAGAAACAAAATGAAAATAAATACTGTATTTTCTAGTAATGTCCTAATTTTAGCTTTGTGGATATATTTGGAGGTGTTATTAACTGCCTGATACATTGGGTAGACAAGATGTGTCCATCAGCAACAAGCAACCAGAGGCATTTACTGATAATGGTGCAGTTTCCAAAGTGGCAGAGATGACAYTGAGCAAAGTATCATAGCTGGAGGAAGTCTCTTCAGGGTAAAATGAACTAATACAAAACTAGTTGAATTTCTGTTTTCTACCAGTGCAAAATTATACATCAACTTCAGTGATTTAATTCATGTGGAGACCAGAGCTTACTCTGTCAGGATTCCTGGATTTACCTTCTTTTCTTTTCAACATAAGAGAAAATAATGTGAAATGTCTCCAACTTTCCAGAGATGGGACTTGCAAGGTCAATATCAGTACTTTTATTGCCTCGTAAAGGGAAGCCTGAAATGATCAAGATTCCTGTCTGGTGAGTTGTTCTTAAGAGGTTTTGAGTTCTTGGTACTCTGTCAATCATGGTATTGTGAAAACATTTCTTTCTGCCCTCTCTTCTTTTTCCAATGTACTTTTCAGGAGATACAGATGGCAAAACAGTCTCTGAGAGATATTAAGACTTTCAAATAGCCACTGTTCCTTCAACTATATGTTCTTGTCCTTTTCTGCAGACTTTCAGGAGTTAAAATTAGTAGAGAGCCTCCAGCTTTTGACAGATGCTGCCATATAACTGACTTTATCCATCCATCAAATGCTGACTGTGACACTGTAMAGCGTCTACACATATTTTGTCATTACGTTTATAGAACTATTTGTTGTTGATTTCAAAATACAGAAAGTCTTAGTAATAAACCGAGTAGTATTTGCAGAGCAGTTCCCTCTTCCTGTTTGCTGTAAGTAGCATTAAATGACTTAGAGGATGAGAGAAGTATAATTGCATTTCAACAGAAACGTTTCTGTGTTTGGGTGCAAGTGCTTTGCTAACAGAATGAAGAACAGAACAAGAATTGGAAGTGCACTGAGTAAAAAGGCCAAGCTCTGTCCTATTGTAGGCTTTGGTATTTTAGTCATTGTCTAATGCAGAAAGGAAAAAGTCTTTGGATGCTAAAGTAAAATACTTGTTTTGAACATACTTTGGACTACTCTGTCTATCCTCCTAAAATTGTAGGAAGACACAACTTACTTGAACTACAAGGTTTTTGATGTTTATCCAAAATACTTGCTGTAATCTTAAGGCTTTTGCAACATCATCTTTATCAGTAAGTRTTTTTCTTAGCAAATATAGATAATTTTTACCAAGAGTTTTAAGTACCTGTGTAAGTTGTTCTTTTCTCTATGACGATTYTTTATTTTACTGTTTTGATAAGTAAGATTATTTCTTACGTGCAAATTGTTCTGATGCTGTGACCTGTAGAGATATTTTACTGCTGGCACATCATTTGACACATTTTATGCCAAGCATCAAAATTGTGAGTGTACAGCAGCCCATGAGCAATAGAGAGTTCCCCCCAGCAGATACTGTTAAATAATCACTGCCCTTCTGGAAGGGTGCAATGAGAATCTGATAAGAGGTAAGCTGAGCCGAGAAAGCGAGACAAGATAATGTATCCGTAGATTTTCTGTTCCATTGTGGAGCTTTTCTGGGAGTCATCACGAAGTGATTCACTTATCCAGATACCTCTCCCTTTTTWTTCCACTGATTCAGAGAGTGCAGGAGGAGAGGAGCAGCCTGAAGGATCTGGCTGGGTTGTTGGGGTGGGGTTGAATGTCAGATGTAGGTCTGCACCAGCCTGGTTTTGTACCTAAAGATAAAGCAGAGGTATTGGTGCAACCCCAAAAATTATAGTCTGACAGGTTGCCTCCAGGCAGCTTTCTCGCCTTTCTACCAATCTCATGACCTGTCTGAATGAGTGATATGGGAGGGTTTGCTCATACAGCTAGTCTCCTGAATTTCTTAGAAGTAACCCAAGCCAGCCTTGTCTCACACCCCTCTCACTCTCCCTGCTGATCTACACGTAGCAAGGGTTGCTTCTTTGACCTCACTCAGCAATGGCAGCAGCTCATTCAGATCCCTGGTGGAGGGGGGTTGGAGTTGCAGTCGCAGTCTGCGTCTGAGGCTAAGTGAAAGCTGAGGCATTYGAGAGACCACCCTGGCCTGTGTGCAGGCAGGGTTGTAGGCTTGGTGTAGGCCTGAGAGACACAGAGCTCAGGTACTGCTGTTTCTTTTCAGATGACATTTTCCCCTTATCCTGTTCTCCTCATTGCTGTGTTTCCCAACAGGAGAGGATGTTGTCACACTTTCTTCTGTGCCTTTTGTGGAAAGTGCAGAGTCTCCTCAAGCGGTGAACAGTCTCTCTTTATCATTGAAAATACGTGCAGAAAACATTGCAGAATGTCTTCACCACACTGTGTACATCTCCTCCTCCATACTAAAATACTCCCTGCTGAGTATTGTCTGTTTTGAAATTTCTACTTTTGCTAAGATTTTGCTAAATTTACTAAGTCTCTTTCACTTTTTAAACTTTGCCTGTGTACAGGCTTCCAGTAATACACTGCTGTTTTTCCTCTAAAGAAGTAGCAAAATCACTGGAGAGTTCTGACATTTTTACCACAATATTAAAGAAATTAAAGTAGCTTTGTGTTTTTGCTGTATCATACTTTGCAAATTTTTGAAAGGTGATGAGTTAGTAGCTGAAATTAAAGATATAAATTCATTTCAGAAAGTTGCTATAAAAGCAAGAGGAACTCTGTTGTCTGCCTACGCCTTGTACTGCTGATCTCTTACCATAATCAAACATTAGTCTGATGACAAAGGAGATGAGAAGTATCCACAGATTATGAAATCCAGCTAGTGAGGTAAGGATTCCTCTTTTCTGGGTTGTCTGTGGAGGTTTCTATCCCCATTATAAGCTAAAAAGTGACATTTGTCTTTCCAGCCTGAGATGAATCAATTAGCTTCTGATAAAAAGTCCTTCAAGGACCCGACTTGAGACRCAGTGCAGTGCTCTGGAGTAAAAGTACAGTAAGATTTTACCTGGAAGTAGCTGCATGTACATGTTAGTGTTTGAAAGCAAGGTAAAATTTTGTCACCTTCAGAAATTCATGTCTTGATTTAGTTACTCAGTGGCTCAGAAATGCGTTTATTTGCACTCTTAGGAGGAAAAATTAAAGTAAACGGATTTTAGTTCACATTCTCAAAGTATAGYGTAGTTTACACTTTCTCACAAGATTTATTTTGCATACATCCTTCTGTTCCTAAGCAGAGAAATGAACTGAAAGCAGTCACAAAGCAATGCAAGGATTATCTTTTTTAGCATGAAAAGTTACTGGAAAGAGGATTTGCCCTTTGTATGACTTTGGTTGCGAMCTCTTTGGCTGACCACTAAAGCAGATGACATGTTTGTTCCATTGCTGAAGCTATCTTTGATYTCATTTTCTCATGTCATCCCCAACTAGAGACTAATCAATTGGAACTATTTGGAGTTACTTGTACCCAATGAAAACTACAGACTGTCCAAAAATTATCTTACTTGTGCAGGAACATAGCAGTAATAAAATGCCTTTAAAGTATTGCTGCTGCAGGTTATGGTGTTGATAGAGTAGTTTCAGTTGGAAGGGATCTCTTGAGATCTACTAGCCAAACCAGTCTGCTTAAGYAGGGGCAGCTTAGGCCTGTGTCCAGTTGGATTTTTAATAGGTTCACAGSCTGTTTCTGTGTTTTACGACCTTTAGAGTTTAAATGGTGTATCCTTGATGGAATACTGGAGATGGAATTTAATGTGCTTTGCTGTATATCCAGCTATTTCTTCTCCAGGCTGACTAGTCCCAGCTCTTTCATCCTCTCCACACATGACAGATGTTGCAGTCCCTGAGATGCTTTTGCAGCCTTGGGCTGGTCCCACTCCAGTAAGTCCACGTCTTTTTTAGACTGGGTTGCCCAGAACTGTGACTGGAGCTGGTGAAGGTACACTCACACTCACTGGAAGCAGCAATCTTAAACTGTTTGTGGACTTGTGCTATTCTCTAGGTAAAGTTGGAATACCTAAGTAAATTATGCAAATGTGGGACTTATTCCAGGAAGGTGTTGTGCAATCTCCTTTTCTGTAGCGCTTGATATGAGCTCTCAGCACAAAACTTTCAAATACTACCCRACAGAACTGTAGAAACAAAATGGCCTCATCATGATTAAATTGGATTTAACCCATTTATTCCTACATTACATTCTCGCAGTGCCAAATGGTGATGTTAATTTTTCATAAATTAAATAGAGAAGACAGTTCATCAATGTTAAAATCGCTGGCATTATGACTCATAGCTTTTTTCTTCCTCTTCCCGATTGAGGCACATTCCTGAAAGTGGCCTTTTTTCTTGGTTTGAAAWTGGTGACTCTCTTCCCAGTCACAGGATGGGAGAGTTATTTAGTGAGTCCTGAATCACTCTTTGATTCCAAAATAGTGAGGGCAGGAGCCCGGAAACAAAGTTTCACATTATTATGGATGATACACATGAGGAAATGTGATTCTCAGCTTATGAGTGCTGTATGATGAAAGTTCATTGAAGTGGTGTTGTACCAGAAGAAACATTTTAACTTATTTCTAGAGATAAGTATTGATCAAGCAAAGAGATCAAAGAGTGCTGAGTAAGTAATCCAGCTATGTTAGACCTCTATGCCTCAGRGAAATATTGAAAATTGATATTTAAATAAAAATTTCTTTTAATAGCACATCAGTTAAAAAAAAAAAGAAACTTTAAAAATCCCCCCTAACTCAATGGAAGCTATCAGTGATTTGGTGAGTCCAAGTGTTTACTTATCCTCATTCCAGAGGAATAGTTTTCCTTTTGCAGAAGCTAAGGACCTGCCAAATTGGCTTATCTAGCCTCAAGTGTTCAGAGACCAGTTATTTCCAACTGTGTTTTCCAATGCATCCCATCTGGCATTTACTACACTGTTCCTGCCTCCCACTACTGACATATCACTCCCACATGGTAGGTAGGGCTCTAGTCAACATGCCAAACATGCCAGGCCCCTTGGAGAGTCAGGACAGAGGCTGGATGTGAGCTGGTGTCCCTTGAAGGCAGGTTGGGCAGCACTCAGGCACTGCAGTGTGCTCCTCACATGGACAGGGACATACCTGCTCCAAGAGGTTTTCCTCCACATGGCCTCAGTTTACACACTTGGAGTTTTCAGTGATCTGACAGATTGGATTAAGGCAACTTCTCTCAGGTAAGAAGTGCAGGTAAATGCAGCTTCTGGGGCCTTGTGCTGGCACTGGACAACAGGGCGGTAGTGAAGAAACTACAAGAAATGGAGCATTTATGTCAAGACCACTTTCCAGGAATGGATAGAAATGAGACCCTGACTTACAGACACAGGGAGGATGTAAAACACAGTGGACTTCAGCTGCTTCTGTGTAAAAGACAGAGGAACACCTAAARCATAAGACACTGTAAGCTGATTTGAGGCTAATATTTCTACCTTGAATACTTGTGTTCTGGGTAAATATTACTTGGCTTGTTGAAAACCAGCCAGTCACTTGTAGTTCCAGTGATTCCCCTGATTGGCAGGAGGGTACTTGCCAGACTAAAGCCAGGTCCATGGGGCTGGTCAGATTGACTGGCAGGAGATATCCTGCCTGAGAAAGGCAGTGGGATGCCTTTGGGAGTGCCCAAGTGTGGTTGGAYGTGCCCTGTACACAGAGAGGGCTTTTAGACTCCAAAAAACAGTTTATGCATTTAGAAGTAATTCAACATCAAAAGCTGCCATCATATCAAGTAAACAAGATCATAATATGAGAGGAGATGTAAATCTACTCTGAATTAAAAGGGGAAAAATGTCATTCTGTGGGCAGCAAGCTATTCCATATCTGCCTCTTTTAAGTCCTGGTGAATGTTCTTCGAAAGAATTATTGGYGATCAGCATCAAGAGTGGGATACTATGCTCTGGGTGAAGCTCAGCTCTGAGTGCAGCTCCTACAGCTTGGGTATGAAWAAAGAATGGTTTCAGAAGAGCTTCAGGACAGGCTTCTGTCAATTATTGACACCTTTGTCACCAATTATTGACAAAAGTAGGGCAAAGGTAATGTCATTGTGCCACTGCCAAATAATATTTATAAATCACAGAAAAAGAGAACGTGACAGGTTATCAAGGAAYGAGCATAAGGAATATTGGATAAATCTATACATAATTAAATCCAAGATAAAAAATATATAGTTGTTATAGGAGCACTTAATCACGAAGGCTAAGGCGAATTACTCTTTGGAATATGTCCATGGCAACTGGGACGAAAGTTAATATAAAAAGAGAAAGGCAGTTTTCCAGCCCACATCTCTTGCAAATACTCTCTGCAGGGGGAAGGATATATGCATATTTTTGTAGGATTGAATCTTAACAACTTCTTTCCCTCATTGATAATGTTATCATTCCATTTGTCTGAAATGAATGTTTTTAATTATAGATTCATAGAGTTGCATCTCAAATTCATCATGGCTAAGTGCTTTACTGAATCTAGATGTAAATGAAAAGCTTGATAGAATAAAGTATAAATAACTTTATTAAAAATCACCCTCATTAGGAAACTCATTTGAGTGAATGAAGTGAGTGAATGATTCCATTTTCCATGAACATCCACTCACATTTATGAGTTGCGTGGAAAATTAAATCATTATTGCACAGCCACAAAAGAACCTCATCGTGGCCCAACTTTTACAGCATGTTGTAATGTCTGCCGTCATTTATTTGGTGTTGCATGCTTAGTTTCAGTTTCCAGAATATCTCACTGCACTGAAGATACTTCTGCTTTCAGCTCTGAGGAGACTGAGCTCTTGTGCTGGGCAGTACTTGTGCACTGGCAAAAGGTGATGCTGAGGATGGATTTGGGGGTGGCACTTGTTTCCTTGTCACAGGTTGTGAAGGCCCTGTGAAAGCAGGGCTTTTAGGCACCCAGGAAAGGCCCCCTGGCTGGTACAATTGATCACCCTGCTTTGGATGGTCTGGTGAACTCATTCATGGGATTGGTTTGCATGTGCTGTATCTCTTAAAAATAATGCTGTTTTCCATTCTTACTGTGTGTGGCTAGTACAAAATATCCTGAGTGCCTGCTATCTTTTGAATATCAACACAATATATTTCATAAGAAGCACATAAAATAACTAGGTAATGAAACAATTAATTGATTTTATAATGAAGCATGAAATCAAATAGACTTTGAGATAGAGTTGAGAGAAGCTGGTGTCTGATCTGATTAAGATCAATGTTATTTTCCGTTTGTTAGAGCCCAGGGGCCACTGGTGAAGTCATTTGGTCTTAGCTTAGTGTTCATAGAGCAGTTTGACGGGTTTGACTTGGTACATGAGTGACAGCTCAGTCTTAGTAGGGTCATCAGTGCAACAGGGATGTGGTTGCTTTGATGTGGTCAGATTTATATCATGGGGAGGAAAATGGGATCACAAATAATTCAATGGGTTCTGTACCTTTTGATCACATAAGTTTTTGCTGAGCTGGAATGGGGAATTCATTGTCCCTTTGAGGTTAAACTGAGTGTACTTTGCAGAAATACTAGACATCAGTAGAATCACGAATTTCTTGGGTTTAAACCATTACCTTGAACAGCAGGTCCAAAGAAATTCAAGATGTTCAGCTGCTTTTGCTCTGTGGTGTGGCTCGGTTTTGTTTTCTCTGTGGTGCTTTCTATGCAATCACCAGCCTGGGAAAGATGAATTWAAGAGGGCAAGACTTCTCTGTCAGGGGGATGTTTTGCATCCACCTAGTTCCCTGTGGACTTACGTTTGCACAATGAGGACGTAGTTGATAAATGTCTTTAAAAAACTTCTTGATTTGTAGCCCAATAGGGGCATCTCAGCACCAGAAAATTGCAATTGTATAATTGACTAGTGGCTTGGGTAAGGAAATGTTCTTTACCTTAAAGTACAGGCAGAAAACATTAATAGAAGAATTTCTAGGAGAGTAATAATTACACTGACCTGATGCATGCTACAGAAATCTCTCAGATTGAAGGGGACTATTATGAGTTTAGCAGGATTTAGAATTTACCCCTGTACAAGGAAGTCCAGTGTTTGCACACAGAGCTTTGCTGATATAAAATCCTCATGATTCAAGGCTTTTTCCTGGGAATCCAAGCTCTGAAAGATCAGGAATTTACCAATGTAGAAGCATTTTCAACATCAACAAAATATTTTCATACTTCAAAGTTTGTAAAACACATGTGACTTGAATTACTGAAATGCACTTTTTAACTTCTCTACTCACCCAGATTTTCTCATTTTCAGCACCTTGGAGGGGTGGCCAAGGGGAAAAGCATTTTTTCAGTAAAAAAATCTTATAGTGATTCTTTCCTTGCCAACAATTTTCTAATAAATCGCCTTGTTTACTTACTCCCACATGTTAAGCAGTAGAAGCAGAGAAATATTTGTGATGTCATCACTGGATGAGAATGAGAGTCAGTATATTCTCTCTGGGTCAGAGAGRAAGGTTGTTTTCTGGTTTGTTAACTGCTAGAAATTAAGTCATGTCAGAAGCTCAGGAAAATGAATTRCACTAATTTCTGTACAAGCTAACCTGAAATAAAATAGAGGAGTTTGGTTTTTTTTAATATTCTAGTCTACTACAGTAAACTTCCCATAAAATCTGTGCTTTTCTGGAAAATCAAGAGCTCTTGGTTAGTTCTGTGTGATACACTGAAGGTGTATTCAGTCCTTTGCTCAGTTCTTGATTTTAGCAAAGTTTTGAATGTTGATTATATTAATACATCTCTGCAATATCACACTAATATTTTTTTCATTGCATTGCTAACTAAGGTATAACTAAGAAGCAGAACAAAATGTTTTAATTTTTTTTTTTCCAGGATAGGAAATGTGAAAATGAGCAACTGGTTAAGTAAAAGAAATAACTGCCAGTACATTTTAGAAGACCGCCTGAGGGAGTTCTTCAGTGGGCAAGTCAGAGCAAAATAGTTTTCACACAATCAAATATGGTTGCAAAAATTAATCAATTTAAATAATTTCTAGCATGTTAATACCTGTGTAGATATACTAGACTTATAGTGATCCTATCCTTGATTTACTACATTAAAATCCTTTGTTTTAATGGGAGGCTGGATGGCATTTTGGCAGTAGRGGACAAGACTGTGGCACTGACAGTGGGATGTAAACTACTGCAGGAGCCCCTCTGCTAAGGGAGGATATTTGTTAGCTAGCTAAATATCATTTCTGAAGGATGGACCATAGGATGAGTAAGGTGTCAATTCTGTTGTGAAATGTCCCTCTGGAATAGTGGCGCTATTTTAAGAASAAAATGTGGCAGACCCTTTACTATGGGAGAAGCCAGCCCTCCATAACTCATTGTCTCTTCACTTGTCACAGGTTTATCAAATTTCAGCAGTTATCCACAGCCCAGYGAAATCATCACAGAGCCATTTTATTCAGCTGAGTCTTGCTGCTCTGTGTTCTTATTCTGAGCTATGGGTGAGTGCAAAGCAGTGGGTGAGTGTAACACCATTTTATGAATATAAAACCATTCCACGCTAGACCTGACAAATGAACAGCACTAGCTTTGTTAGCAGACTTCCCTTGTTCTTTACACTAAGCAAGAATCCTGAGGGTTTGAAGCATCATGTAAATCTATTAGCTAATATAGGCTATCAGATTTTGAGAGATCTGGCTTTTACTACAAGTTTACAAGGCTATTCCAGTTGTTGAGAAGTCAGAAGTCTTGGTTATAAAGACTCTTGGGAAACTGATCCATCAGTTTTACAAGTTTACAGTGCTGCTGGAAAAGGGCCAGCACTGTAACACTGGACCCTGGAAAAGAATGAAACATTTCTCTATTAGCTCATATAGCTTGCAACACCGTGGTAGCTGAGTAACTTGCAGGTGTTACTGCATTTATCCTTGCAGTATCTGAATAATCCTGGGAAATGCAAGTACAAGAAGCTATAAAAATATTTCCACCTCTCTTTTGTGGGCAAGGGCCCAGCAGGGGAAAATGCCCAGAAGCTTCCCTTTCCCTAAAGTTTTAAGCAGTTTTTTTTTGTTTAATTAACATTAAAATTTTATGTATGGATACTTCTTTGGTTTAATCAAACTTACTTTCATTCTGCAAAAGGTACAAAATAAATCTATATGGTAAACTTGCAGATTCCATAAATTTATGGAGACTATTGGTCGCTTTTTGGGAGTACTTTACTTTCTATAAAATGTGAAGGACATGCACTAGCTAGCATGCTCACCCTCAGAAATTCTGCTTTTATACTTCTCTCTAAAATCTACCAAATATACTTTTCTCCAGACCAGTGAAGGTTTAGTAGAGTGTTTTTTAACTTCAGTTAACTTTAACTAAGAAATTTATTTCTCAGTATAAGCATCCAAAAACCATAGTTTAGGAAGCTAAATCTAAATCTCAGACTAAGTTTTCTGTGTATATATTTGTCATACCTTGGAACCAAAAGTTTTTTGGAATATATTTTTGGAGCAGCATTTGTAAAACTAGAATTAGGAGTTTGCAACCTGGTTGTTAAGGGTGCTGAGTCACCTCTTTTAAACAAAAATAATTATGGATCATCACAATTTTCTAAATCAAAAAGCAGTTCTACATATTCAGAGTTTTGACTKTAGTAAATCTTATAATGAGACAACTATTAAATTAGATCAGTGGCTGTAATTGTTGCACCACAAAGGAAAGAAAAAGATGCCTTCAACTCCTACTTTTTGACTTGAATTCTTATTTTCAATTCTCTCTGACATGCATCCTCCCTGCATGATGAGATGTATGACATGACTCAGAATTACCATGTTCAGAAGAATATTATATTAATTCAACCTTATGTTTCCTGTCCAGAGGTGACTGCTTCAACTAGGTGGTTGTAGAGGAGCTGTGGGATCAGATAAGAGGTTACAAAATTCTCTGGAGAAAGCACRAGGCTCTCTAGGTAATATGAAGTCAGTGGTGATCAGGAAGCAGGGAAACAGTAATGCCAGGAAGKGGATGTAGATATCATTATACATGCCAAAACTGTTAAGACTAATAGTTAGTATTAGCAATAAATTATGCAGCTATCATCAGATCACAAGGAAATAGTGACAGCAAGTTTAACAAGATGTTTATATAGTTAATTCTTTGATTGATGTTTTGTTTTTAAAATGCTACAATGGTAATGAACATGTTGTGCCTTCAGTGTGGCCTCTTAAGTAAAATAAAAGCAAGTTGGTGCATGGCTAAAATGGAGGCTGCACAGTTTTGCCCGGTGCCGCCCTGTGCATCACGCTGTGTTCCTGTTACACCAAATCAGGGTCAGGGAGGTCTGAAGCAAGAGGTGCTTAAAGAAACAAGAAAAGGAAGAAGATGCAGCCTCAGTTGCAGGGGGCAGACTTTGGCCTATTCAGGATGCTGATTTGTGTGCCTGGATGACCTAGAAAGCTGATGGCATCCTGGCCTGTACCAGGAACTATCAGCAGGACTAGGGAAGCGATTCCTCCTCTGCTGTCGGCACTGGTGAGGTCTCATGTCCTGTGCCTAGTTCAAGGTGCCTCTGTTCAGGAAGGACACTGAGGTGCTGGAGCATCTCCCAGGAAGGGCAGCAAAGCTGGTGAAGAGTCTGGAGCACAGGTCCTATCAGGAGTGGCTGAGGGAGCTGGGGGTCTTTAGCCTGGAGAAGAGGATGTTCAAAGGTGACTCTATCACTCTCTACAGCCCCGTTAAAGGAGGGTGTAGCCAAGTGGCCACTGGTCTCTTCTCCCAGGCAACCAGTGACAGGACAAGTGGACACAGTCTTCAGCTGTGCCAGGAGATGTTTTGGTTAGATATAAGAAAGAAATTCTGAACAGAAAGGGTGATTAGACATTGGAATGGACTACCCAGGGAGACGAAGGAGTCACCATCCCTGGAGGYGTTTAAGGAATGACTGGATGTGGTGCTTAGTGCCATTGTCTAATGGACAAGGTGGTATTTGTTGGACTTGATAATCTCAAAGGTTTTTTCCAATCTAACTGGTTCTATGACTTGCAGAGTACAGTTCTGTGTTGGGCAGACTTTTAAAAAGTGAACCAAGTGAAGGATATTGAACAAGGGCAAATTCTTTTAAAGTAAAGGCCAAATCCTGGTTATTTGTGCCCAGAAATATCTCTGCTTAGAAAATACAATAAAGGTGGTTTTTTAATGCATGTGTGAAGATCGGTGTTGTAAACCAACTTCTGTTCTCACTATCCTAACACAAATAGATAAGCCAAATGGAACCTTGTGGTATAACGGCAGAAGCTGGCTCCATGACTTAAGAAAAGTGATTTGTTACTCAGGACCTAAGGTTGAAGGAGAAGCTGACAGGAGGAATAATAAAACTGTATTTGTATCAACAGCTTTTGTTGAAAAGCAACTTAATATTTCTCCTATGTATTACATCAAATCTGAATTTGCCGACATTCAGCTCTACAAGTCTGAGATGGATGAAGTGACTTTTGGATTTAATTTTTTTAATTTAATAATAACAAAACAACTATGGCAAATCTTGCCATTTGAGCACAGGAATTTTTTCCCCCCTTGACTTCTAAAGCTACGCTGTGGCTGTGATGCTGAATGAGGTGTCTCATCTGTTTCCTCAGCATTAGCTGCTGGTTCCTGGCAGAGATGCAACACTGAACTTAATGGTGTAGTTGGTCAAATACTGCCATTCTAAACATACCTGAAAGCTCACAAACCTATGCTCTCTGCCTGACAGAATCTACTATAGGCTGCTTTGATTCCTCTGAAGCAAATTGGATTACTTCTTGTTTCCAATTGAATGGTTCCAATGATTCCTTGAATGCCAGTATGCCATTCTGACTCATGGAGCTGGCAAGACAGAATGGATGGTCTAACTAGATTTTTTTCTATCTCTGAATTTTTGGTTTCTCACTGTTATATACCTTTGTTTCAATCTATAAATTAGATTGGATAGAGGCATAGCTGTTGCCGAAGTGCTTAAACCTCAAAGTCATGTGCTTTGTTGCCAGAGTGTAGCTTTGTCAAAGAAACATTTGTTCCTATTCCTTGTCTCATTTGGGAAAAAGGTGGGGAGAATACTTGGGACTATTGGGAAAAGCTTTACAAGAATAAGGAAACTCAAGAATTTATTTAATACTGTTTATCTGTTGTAAATGCAGCTATATTTCATGAGTTTAACTGTAGTAAAGCTTACTTTACAATCTAACATCCCTTTATGCTTCTGAAAGAATGAAAAAATGTTTTTTTTTTTCTGTAGGCTAGCCTTCCCCTGAGCTGAGAAGTTGGATGGAGAGTTCAAAATTGTAGCTGCCAGAATAAATGATCAGTAATGGTACAGTTAACTTCAGCAATGAGGACTGTTCCCTATATTAGGAAATATTTGTTGACTTAAATCAATTTTTTATCAAAGTGTGTGCATGTGTGCACATGCATGCAGACACTCTGAGAAGTTGAGAGTGTGGGATCTTACCTGTCTGTAGTTCTAATGCAAAATTTGCTGTAGTATTTCTTAATAAAATTATGGTTTAAAAAAACCCCAAAACAACCTACTTTATTTAAAGTGTTCAGGAGAAATTCAAAACCTCTTTCAATCAAACAATAAATGGTCCCTTGAGTTGCCCTATGTAGTTCACCTGACAAAAATGTCCGTTTACCCTGCTGTTTTAATATCTTATTCTGTCTGATTCTCTGCCCTGCAGTTTTAAGTAGAAGGTTTGGGGAAAAGCATCCATTCCTGAAAGTGCCTAGAGCAGATTGTTGTTTTTACATTCTGGCTATCACTTACTCCCTATATGTTTGGGAAAAAAAAAARCCAACACCTCATTTCAAAGCTTTCCTTGTTAATGGTTTCTAGACCAAGCAAAACTTTGTTTCTTTTTCAGGAAATGTGTACATTTGTGATTTGTGTTTTGTGTTATGGTTTCTGTGAGAAATGTGGGAGAGAAGCTACTTGTGGGACTACGTGTTGCAAAGGGAAAGGGGGCACCAGGTGGTTGAAGAAGCCCAGACTCCTGAGTCTTGCTCCAACTTCTTCTGTGGTGCTCATCAAGTCTCCTCATTTGTATGCCCTGCTCTCAGGCCAAGGGGTTTTGTCTGAGATGTTTYGTTTTAGTGAAGTGCTGAATTTTTTTTTTAATAATACTTGTTTTGATGAGGAATGTAAGTGCCTCCTGATGACTTCTGTACCAGATGGGAGAGGGATTACAGGAACTCATGTGGCATTAGACCAGGAAAGCTGAGAAATTATCTCAGTCTGAAAGAGAGGGAATTTTAGACCAGAATGTTTTGTGAAGGGAAGAACAGGGTTTTTATTAACAGGTTTTTCTGTTCTTTCTTCTGGAGAAAAACCCAGTGAATGTAAGTATGAAATCTTTTTCTGAGGTACTGCTTTCAAATAGTGTTTCATTCTTGTTTTCTGGAACAGAATTGAAATTTTTGAAGATAAAAAGTCAGAGAAGATCCCATTTGAAAGAAAGATTAGACAATTTCTGCTTATTTTCCTTTAATTTTAGCACCTGCATTTGAAAACCAGTCTCAGATTCACATGTGAGATTATCATCCAGAAGGTGTTAGTGATGGCTTCTTTTTCTAGCAGAGATGAAATTCAAGTTTCTTCTAACCTCAGGATGAATGTACTACTACACATCTAATTCAGTTACTGGAATTGCTTCTGTTTTCTGAGGTAAGAATCAGCAATGGTTTTGCTATTTGTCTGTGTCTTGAGGATATTCAAGTCAAAACTCAAGCCAAATTTTTAAACAAGTTTGTAGTTTAAATTTAATTTTTCTTCTGGTTCAGCCAGTGCTTTAGGGCAATGTCATCTGAGGAGCAATTTAAACCACAGGATTAATTGGCCTGAAATGACTGAAGAAATTATGGGTTTTTTTTGCATCACAGATGCAACAAAGATTCTGAGAAGTTTCTGAGATCTGAAACACATTGCCATCTAATTTCAGTGGAACCTGGATTTTAATTCTCCTGGTTTAGGAGGTRGCTGGTGGGAATGGGTCACACTGAAGGTTCTTGCAGAGCTGGAACTGGTGTCTGATCACTGAAAGGGTGAGGGCAGGGCTGAGCTCAGAAAGGTCRCACCACACATGCTTCCCTCACTGTGCTCTGCAAAGTGCCGTGATTGGAACAGGGCAGAGCATCACCTGGAGCACACACAGAGCCCCTGTCACCAYGTCAGCAGGGACCATCAGAGCCTTGTCAGGGGCTGGACTGGAGCCCCTGGAGCCAGCACTTAACAGGGCACAGCACTTTCTGCTAAGTGTTCAGGGCAGTGGCACAGCTATTGCCTAACGTGTATTCCTTCTGGATTGCAACAATTGTCCCTCTGACTCTTCAAGGACGTGTGGGTCATAGCTGCTTTACATCCAAGTATATTCTTCTATCCTTTGTCATGTAGGAACTGAAGACCTATAAGGGCTTCTTTGTTTCAGTGTCTCTTTTTAAAAGAATATCTAAAATAGGGAGCCAATACCAAATTTGGGGTTCTTTTTTTAACCTCATTCTTTGCCTAAGCATTGATAGGACTGATTCATTCAGCTGYCCGGATGAAATCCTCCAGGCTGGCTTTTTACACAAAAGGATTTTGTTTTAGAGTGTGAAAATGTTTCTATTTATAGAAATCAGTCACCTTTGATCAGAAATGGGAAAACTTCAATATAGAAGATAACAAAACAACAACAAAATCTGTGTGACTGTCACTGCCATGACTTTGACAGCAAATGTTGTGACTTTTAGGGTTTTTCCATAAGCTGTTGGAGAAAATTCTGTGATTGAATGAGGCCAGAGAAAAAACTTGTGAGTTAGTAAAAAATCAGAATGTCTTTCCTGTGGAAAACACTGGTATAATGAAAAGTGGTTTCAAACTCACTGTTGAAAGTAAAAGAGATTGTATTTTGAGTAAATTTACAGTATTGGTGGTGTAGCAAAATGTTAATCTGAGATCCCAGTTCTAGGACAGGTCCATTTCCATTCCAGTTCAAACAGCCTTTCCAGAGGGCACACAGCAGTGCAAGGAGTRGTAAATAGAGCTCAGATCTCTGTGCCCAAGGTGAGTGTTTCCCCAGAGCATTATGATGTTGAATTTCTCCCTCAGGACATTTGACAGTTGCATTTCTTCCCCTGCCATTTTGTGTCTCCAACAGAGATAACATTCCTTAGCTGTGCCTTGATGCCAAGGACCCTCTCCTTGGGAGGCAGGAGCTTCAAGGGCCGTGAAGATGATAAGCATGGCTAAAAATCCTTTGCTGTACCTGAGAAAATGAATGTCTTCAGCTGAGGAATGAGATTGGGTGTGGATCTCAACTTGGTTGTTCTTTCGATGGGAAGGACTCTGGATAAGGGTAAGCCCAGGATGAAAAGTTGTATCTGAGTTCTGGTAACTCATTGCTGCTTGTGGAAAAAGGGAATAGGAGGGATATCAGCCTCCATGAGGGAAGGGGCTTGGAGAAGGGGATAGGAATTATGCTGAAGCCCCTGTTCATGCAGGGACCACCACCTCAGGTGCCTTCATCTTCTCACTCTCAGAATGAAAGCAAGCAAAACTTCTCTAGGCTTGGCAGAGGTGAAGGAGAAAGAAAAGACAAATGCACAATTAATCATTGCCATTGGCATATGCTCTGTTAGTGGGGGAGGACAAGAGTCAAGCTTGTACAGGTTTACATTTTTGCTAGKGAGTGACCTGTGCAAAAGATGTGTCCTAGATAAGCTTTGTTGGGTCTTCTTTGTCCCCCAAAAACTGCAACTGAGAGATTTGCATTCTAATTCTGTGATTAAGTCTAACCCGTACCTTGTGGTTAACTGACAGCATTCATATCCTAAAGCTTAGATTATACTGTAGAAGTCCAGTATTTGAAAAACTGATAACCCTACCTGAGAAGCACTTGACCAAGGAGCTTCTTGAGTTTTTCCCAGCCCTAAAGTTTCTACAGTTGTTTCATTCACGCTCAGCTGGCCTGATCCATGCTAACACTTTGTTTTTCTTTGCAATTAAAATATTTCAGCTGCCATGTGAAATATGTGAGACTTTTTAGACTTGTCAGAAACTCAGCAGGATGGCATTGAGTGTTCACGCAGCAGCTTATAACAGTCCCAAGAATAATTCCTGGATCAACTTTCTGGCTATTTTTAAACCAGTGAAAAATATTAACTGTTGAAAAAATCCATTTTGCTCCTTGGCATATGATTATTTTCCCACTTTTTATTTCACTGTTGGTTATTTGACAGCTCAAAACACATTTCCAAACATGTCTCTCTTCCATCCCAAAATGAACATGTGGCTGTGGATTACCCATCAGACTTTGACAGTCTTTTGGTCCAACAGAACATCTGGAAAGGGATTTCTATGTTATTTCTTTTCTTTTTAAAGCTAGAATGTASAAGTTCACTGGCCATGTGTTTAGTTTTCATTGAACTTTTTTCTTTCTTCCAGTTTTTGTTGTTTTGTTTATAGCTTTTTAATAATCATGCTGTACCCACCTTGTTTTTTACTCTTCAGTGATCATACCATCAGTAGCCATGAGTGTATCATCAGTAGCCATTAGTGGACAGAAGGAGGACTGAGATCCCTGATGTGACTSTGAGACAAGGGGAGTGTGAAGCTCACTCCCATCCCACTGAATCTGAAACCTGGAGAAACTTTTCAGTGCAATTCTGCTCCTTTTGCCATCATACATAATAGTTTGTAACTGAATTTAGCCTGCTTTGCTAATCTCAATGTTCAGAGACTTCCAAGGAGCTGGTCAGGCTGTTGTCAGACCCATGTGCCTTAGGATCCAGCATATATGAACAGTGTGTTGTGTGTGAAACACCTTTGACACTTGCTGTGTTCCCAGAAATACAGCTGCAATGAAGGAAAGATGACTTTGGTGAGGGCTTAGATCAAAGTTGAATGTTTAAATCAATTAAAAGCTGATTGGTTTAGGTTACATATAAGAAAAAAGTTTTTTGCAATGAGGGTTGGTAAAGCACTGGAACAGGTTTCCCAGAGAGGTGATGAATCACCAGGAAACATTCAAGGGGCTCTCTCTGATCTAGTTGAAGATGTCCTTGCTAATTGCACCTCTACAGGTCCCTTCAAACCTGAGCTATTCTATGATTCTATATTTCTCAGTGTGCAGCATTTCTTGATTGACCACTGGGTCTGTTTTCATGCCTGGATGTTTACAGTCCATCTCTGCTCTCACTCTGTCTGGTGAATATAACACTCAAGTGTTGCAAGGAGGGGAACTGTGGCATGTGAAGGCACCTCATGCTGAGGCAGGTGCCCAGAGGAGCTGGGTCATGAAAAAGCCTGCCCTGGGCATGGCAGCTCTGCAAGATCTGTGGTAAAGTCATCATCATCACCAGTGGTAACTGGAGAAATACTAGCAGACTTCTAAAACCTGATTAATCCAGGATCCAGCACTAATTCCGGCCGTTGACAATTATGCTCTCCCTGTGGCTTTGCTRAGGTGTGGTGTTTGTCACAATAGATCTAACATGTTAAACAGATACTGCCTTTTGCTCCACCAGGGATGCTTTTGGTGACAGATAAAATGATTCTAGTGTACAGAGGACAAGGTCCTTCAATTTGTTAAATTTGCCAACTGCATTGGGAGCCTGAGGGATGAAAGGTGTCATAGAAATGTAAAGTGCTATTACTCATCCAAGATCACTCTACTCTCTTTTCCTAAAAAAAGCCGCAAACAACCATGGATACTTCTTCCCTGCATTTTGTTCAATGTTTGGTTGGTTCCTTTAAATCTGCACCCAGAACTGCTACCACTTTAGTGCCTGGATCTTGAGTGTCTTAGACATTTTATCTGACCTTTTGTTAGACAGTTATTTCCCTTACCTGTTTCTCCAGTTACTTGAGCAATCTGTTTTCTGTGACTAGTTTTAAGACACTGATTTTCAGTGTTTTTATTTAAACACACAATGAGTTTAAGCATGCAASTGAAGTTCATAAAGCTCAGTGAGTCCAAACACTTTGTCTGGTTGTACTCACTTGATAGGTTTACTGTGTTTTCCCATGTCCTAGCATTAATTACTAACAGCTGAAATAGAAAGGYCTAATGAAAAACTAATCTTGATGTGAGAGCAGGAAAGAGAGATGTGTGGGACAGGAATTCAGTAATCCTCTGGCTGGAGGTTTAGTTGTAACTAAACACTGTCATTTGTGGAGCCAACTTAAATTGTCAATCAAGAACCTGTCAGCCTAAACAAGTCTGAAGTGTGAAGAAGTTTGCTTTAGTTGGCATTTAACTTTTCCCTTGGTGTTTAATTCTTAGCTTTAATCAGAATATCTCACAGAAGATAGGGTTCAGTTTGATCCAGCTATGTGAAGTATTGCATGTAGTTGGCTTGTCCTCAAAGACRTTTCAGCTCCAGCTTGCGGACATGGGAGTGAACAAAATGAGCAAAGAAAGCAGTTCCTCAGAAAGGACATCTGAGCAGTTTTTCAGGTCTCAGGTTTCAGAGAGTGGCATTTCCAGTATTTTACTTACTTCTGTAAGGAAGGGAAAAAAGGGAACCCTCCTGTGCTTGTTAAAGGGCATGATAATAGATATATAGGGACAGATAATATAGATAGTAGGGTTAGATAGATAATAGGGTTAGATAATTTCTCGTGAGATCTCTGTTGCTTTACAGAAAATTTAAACCACACTGGAAATAAGAAACAATATTAGCCAACAAATTATAAATAATCAGATTCTAAAACTGTCACTAATGTATATAGTAGCTCCAATATTGTGTATAGATTTTCCTCTGAAAGGCAATATTTGTGGAAAATGTTGTAAGGTAACCAAAAAATGTAACTGTAACAATATTGAATGTATATGTCACTTGGTGGATTTGATCTTGGAGCATATAAAGTAATGGAAAGAAGTGAAGTTCACTCCCAAACAGATCTACGGCCAGCAGATCACAGGGATCAGGTCAACAGGTGCACCTAACAGGTAAAGCATCATGATGCCAACATACAACTGTCTGAAAGACAGCAGCTAACAGCTGGGCATCTTCAGAGCAGGGAAGCAGAACCTCTCAGGTCAAATGATTGAATGGAAGTGAGGTGGTTCAGTAGGAAATGAAACCCAAGGATGAAGTAATAATGACCAACAAACAGTACTGGTGTCTAAATTATGCATGACAATGACACCATAATTTGACTTTTATAATGCAATAATGCAATGCATAACATTATATTGTGTTTTCACCAAATAGGTTTGGTTTTTTTTCTGTTCTGGCTGACTGTCCATCATATTCTAACATGTTCATCTTGTCTTTGGGCTATTAAATGCCAAAGTAAACTTTGTTTTGAAATCTAGGCCTCCAGTCTAGTGATTTCAGCAGTATTCTCCAGCATTTACAGATTATCCATGTGGTATATGTTCACCATTCTTGTAAGTTTTATATCTGTAGTTCAGTTTCTACTATCTTAAAATCATCAATTAAAAGGGTTAATCTGCGGGCAGAAATAGTTTTAAGATTCTCCTGAGGAGCTGTGACCATTGTCATGCCCTAAATGGAAGGGGCAGGTAAGTTTCTTGAATTTTGCTTAAATTGTAGTTTCTACCTCCTTTCTCTACTGCTTTGAACCTTTCCTTCTCCAGACAAAACTCATTCTCACACATCCTTTCCATTCCTCTTTTAAAAGGAGAACACTGAAACCAAATATGTGGAAAATATTAATACATTGAAAATAAAAATTATATAGGGATAGAAATCTAACTACTTTTCTGATGTCTTTCTGGCCAGAGTACAAGAAAGGGGTTCTCAAAGAGCATGCCTGACATCAGATGCCTGCTCTTTCCATCATGTTCCAATGCCTCTGAAATGCTCAGCTTTACACCCATGACACCAACAAGTTGCTGTGAGGTAAGAAATTCCTGTGACCCATTCACTGCTCCTCACTAAACTTTCTGTGGCTATTCAAGCACCTCTGTGACAGGAAATGCTTGAATGTTAAGGCATAATTGTGCAAATTAAGTTTTGGTAACTGCAGGCTGAGTTGCTGGGAGGTGGTTCTGTTTCATACCTTGTGTCTTGACAGCCCTGCAAGAAGCCCAGCTGTGGCTTAGGCCTGTTGCTGCTCACCTGTGCAGCAGGGCAGAGCCACCCTAACCTGGCCAAGAGGGCTCATGGGCTGTGTGGATGGAGCACAGGGTGTGCGAAGAGAAAGCTGGAGCTAGTAGAGGCTGGGGGACGGGGGGGTGGTCAGGGGTGCCCAGCTGCTGTTCCCAGCCCCCTAAAGGGGGGTTCCAGGGAAGGCAGAGCCGGGCTCCTTCCAGCATAACCATAAGAGGCCAGGGGCATGAGTTGGCACAAGAGAAGTCCCAGGCAGTGCCCTCCATCCCAGGCTGCCCACTTGGGACTGCCGGGCAGCAGGCACAGCCTCAGGGACTGACTCTCAAAGGGTGCCCAGCCTCGGTGGTGGCACCACAGGGGCTCCAGTGCTGCCAGGATGAGCTGGGCTGCCCTGGAAACGAGCTCCTCTGGGTCTCCATCCTTTTTAGAAATATATAGATACATACACATATATACACACACACATATATGTATGTGTGCATGTGATAATGTGTGTATGTGTGTATATATATATATGTATGTATTATTTTTTAAGTTGTGAGGTATTTGGGTGTGGATGGGGTTTGTTTATTTGTTTGTTTCAAGTCATCTGTTCGCACTTGGAGCAACGGTGGTGTGGCCAGTGAGGGTGACTGACGGGTCGTGTGGCTTGCTGGGGGCGATGCTGTGCTTCGATCGCTGCCGGAGCTGGCAGCCTGGCAGCCCAGGAGGGGCTTGCGAGCGGCTTTTTAAAGCCTGGGATTTCCAACGCTCCTCGGGATGAGTCGCAGCTCGGCAACCCTGCACAGAGCAGATGTGCGGAGGGGAGGGAAATGCTTTCGGCTGAACCCAAAAAGTACGTGCCAGGAGGAAGGCTTCAGGAAGTAGGAGCTGGGTAGGGAGGAGGGAAGGGAGCATTTCTCTTCTGCTTTGTTTTCTAAGGAATAATTTAAATTGATTGCTTCTCCTTTAAAAGGAAAATCTCACTGAAGTTGTTTTCATGTGAATTTTGATATTTATTTCCTGTGTGTCTATGTTTATCTATTTTCTTTATGCTGTTTTGTTTAGATTTTTAGGACTGATTTGTAGTCTTGGCTGATGGGAGAAGTGGTTGTGCAAGGGGTTGGTGTAGCAGGAGGTTGCTTACGATGGTATTTGTTGCATCATCAAGAGCTGACTGATTAAACCTTATTGGATCTGATCCATAATAGCAGGAACATTTTTATGAAAAAAGAAATATAAATGAAGTCCTAAAGCAGATTTCAGAGCTGTTATCCTTTTGTGGAACATWTTAATAGAATGTAAAGTGACCTAAATGAAGTGCTGTAGAAAGGCTTGTCAATAGTTTATACATTAAGCTAGGATTATTTGAACACRTTCATAATGAAAAGAGGATTTTGTTGTGCATTAAAAATTAGTTATGATGATTTGAGGCAGAAGACTGAGATAAGTCAGCAAGCTAAGTATAAGGAATCTGTGTAGCTCTGTCCTCATACAGCCCCATCCCTGTATACCCTGACCTTATACCATTACAATATTTTGTAGAGATTTTAGTACAGAAGATTCACTGCTAAATCTTTGCTAACTTGTGTGGACTTAGTTTTATTAGCCAGCCCAGCGCTGGCATTCAAAGAAGTCTATGAAGAACATTTGTTTCTAGTCTGAAGAGTGGAAGAGAAAAGGAATGCTGTGGGAGAAACTCCAGCTGGGAGGGAAGCTGTGGATTTTGTTTCATTGCAACAGGTCCTGGAATAAGTGAGAAAAAAGTTGAGTTACAAGTTTTTTACAGTCATTTAAAGTAATAAATAAGTGGCAAATGAAAAGAAATTTGAGCATATAACTCATAATTCCAAATTATTTACCAATATTGTGTTCTGGCACTGCTAAAGGTCTTAATTTTCAGTTGGTCTTTTTCATCCCTTCTTTACCGCAGTGACCCTCTTTGCTGTTAAATTTTCTCTTAAGTTTCTGAGGAAATCCGAGTTTTATTCCCTGTGATTATATACTCACCAAATTTTCAACTAATTCACATCCTGTATTGCTTTCTTTTGCTACAAACTTAGCTGTGCAAAATCATGTGTATTTGCAACTAAATAAGTTGATCAAGGGATCTAAAGTTGAAATTTGGGTGACTTTGTTTGGCTGCCTTGAGAGGTTGCAAATTATCCCCCCTAGGATGTCCTGTGTTTCCAATGCCCTGAGATGCCAGCCTGGAGAGAGAGGGTGGCTGCTGAAGATGATCTGCTTAGTCCAGCAGGCCCTGGCTAAGAAATTGGGAAGCAGAATTCAGTGCACAAACAGGACCCAGGGTAGAGGCATGTGTCAGAATATTGTTGCAGGTAGTTAATCGAGGCTGGTCACACTCCTAAATCCCCCGGGCATGACAAAGCAGTGTTGCTGCATGAGATGATTCAGCCTTTGGTATCAATGTACCCGAGAGATTTTCAGAGTTATGCAAACTTAACAGAAGCATGGAGTTGCAAGACATTGCAGCTGCAGTACAAGTCAAACTCTCTCAGTCCTGAAAAGCAGGAAATCTTAGTGTATAGGTGCAAGGGAATTTTAAGTAGCTACTCATAATGCAGCTGAGAGGAAGCACCAGGCTGACTTGCATAAATTGGTTGCAGGCTGCTAGACACTCTTTATAAATTCTGTGATGAGGACYGCCACCCTAGGAAAGGTTTAAATAAAAAGATATTGCTCAGATTTCACATGCGGCTTTGGTAGGTGCTGGGAATTGAAAGCGTGCTTGGCAGGTAAATAAGTCAGCAGTCAGAAATGCCTGGTACAGATGGCAGTCACTGCCTGAACATGTGATGGGGCACATGCAGAATGCAGGGCATGGTTCAAGGATGCAGCCTGGGGCTGCKGTGCAGCTGGATCACCCCGTGTGCCTGGGCCAGCCTGTTACAGTGAGGGCTGAGCTGGGAGTTAGCAGCTGATCCTGCTGACAACAGCCCAGGCACACAGGGTGATGGTATCAGCAGCTTCATTTGACAACATTTGCAAAGTTTAAACATACCCTAAGCAGAATGCCCAAGAAGTAAGGAGATGGGCTGTTACAATTTTTGCTGATCCCTCTGGACTGACTGCCATCAGCACAGCTGTGCTGCCAGTGAAATGACTGAGTAGGTGAAACCAAGCGCTTGATGGCTGCATGATATAAAGGGCAATGTTTAAATAGCTCCAGTTAATCTAAACCTCCTAAAGCAACAGGAAAGAGCTTACTTTGTGCTTTGAAAAATTAGCAATTTTTTGCAATTAGCAAAAAAAATGCCTAAAAAAGAACTTGATGTCAACTGAGAAGGAAATTTGTTTGGGCTTAAGTTACAAAAAGGACAAAGTACTTTCATTGAACTTTCCGCAACCAATAATGTAGTACTCAATAAATTACTTGCCTTTTGTTGAGAAAGAAAAATATGCATGGTTTCTTATATACCTGATATATTTTGCTACAATTTCTGTACTGAAATTTGTGCAAGTACTCAAACGATGCAATTGGCTTTAGTATGAAAGGGTCAGCATGGCTTAGAAACCTGCAGTGTTGTTGTCACCGTCCAGTTGCTGTCATAAGAGGTCCCACTCTCCATGGTGCTGCAGAGACCATTGCACCCCACTTGAGCAATAGCAAATTAAGGTGACTTCAGGAGCACCAGGGAGACTCTTAGTGGATTGGTGCTGGCACTCTGGAATGCTCCAGTGGCACTGCTGTAGGTAAGTGCCAGTCAGTTACTCCTCAAGCAGCTGGTGAGGGAAGGCAGCATAGCTTAAATGCTGGAGGGCTGCAAGATCTGCAGTGTTTGCCGTCCCTCCTCCACAGCACAGGATGTAGCAGTCTGATGGTGTCCTGGATAATGCTTAAAAAAACTTAAATAATCCATTTGTATCCAAATTATTTTGTATTTAGAATCGGTGGCTGGTGAATTGCTTTGCACTCTGTCATTAGCTCATTGTTTGATAGCACAAAACTAATAGCACCAAACTTTTGCTGAAGTTCAATGCAATTTTGCAATTAATAGTAACTATTTGTGTTCAGTGGGCTTTTACTCCTGGAGAAAATTCAAATATCTCTCTTAACCCCACAGCAGTTGTAGGCAAATTGTTCAAWTTTTCCATTGAGAGATGGTCTTTGATGCAATACTTTTCCAGAGCTGGGTGGGCGGAGGTAGAGTGAACTCAAATCTAGTATGGACATGACTTGAGGCAGACACAGTGCTTTCTTAGACTTCAGTTTGTTTTTTGAGATTCTCCAATGTATATTACCTTGCTGGCATTTTTAAATGCTTTTTAACATAAAGGTTTTTTATATGTTTTTTAACATAAATGTTATTTTCTGTAAATGGCACTTTTCTTCTTAAATCAGAAAAGGGACCTGCCTTGTGCTGAGATTTTCTGTTCTGCTAGTTCATCCTGATTCCAAGCTGACATTGCCTCCAAGCAGAGACAATGTAGGAGATGCTTCAAATCTACCTCATATCCAGAGATTATCATGAGGGTGAGATGAAGATGATGTTTCCTAATGTAGAGGTGCTAAAATTTTTGTWARTTTTTGTACAGTCATGAAAAGTGKCCTGTGGAATTAAAACAAGGGACTACATTACAATAACTGCATCATCCCTATTTTCAGTGGGTAAAACAGTGCTGTGCAGAGGGAAAGGATGAAGATTCCTTCACTGTTGTRTCAATATTGTCTTGATGCTTCTCCAAACCAAAGTTGCTTGCTTTTGTGTAAGATATTGTTTCTTCTCCCAGGATAAGCACTGCCATGAGAATTTTCTAAGAGATACAGACGTTACTTRTACTMTACATACCTATTTCCATCAAATGTGTCAATTTATGCTTTGTTAGCTTAGTGCTTTAGAAATCTGAATGTCTTGATTGCTGTAATTTATCTCAAATTATGCTCATATTGCAGTTTTTATTAGTTTGCAAGTGTTGCTTCAATCTTTGAAATGTCTTCAGTGCTGCAGGAGATTTCTAATTGTAAGTGGAGCAGCCAGTTTCACTTGTTCTTTTGGAGACGCTGGTCTCTCTTCTTTTAGCAATGCTTAATCCACAAGAAATGTGTAAGTTCTTCAACCTCCATAGGACTTGAAGAGCAATGACCTCCTTCCTGGATGAGAGTTTGTTTTACTCTTGTTTTAGAGAGTTAAGGGTAGTTATACTGCTGCCAGAAGGTTTCATGTGGCAATAAAGATTTGCCTTTTGATGCTGAGGTAGGTCTCCTTGAACATATTTCACCCAGTAACTACTCTCTCTTCTCATCTTGATTATCTCCATTGCCTGTGGTGGCTAGATGCTTTATGCTGAGTGTCTAGTGGGAATTTGTCAGACTAAAATGCATTAGGCCGTTGGACTTAAGATTGTAWCAGTGATCCAGTTAGATTCTCTAAAATTAATCATAAAACACCTTAAAGRTGGATTTTTGTGATGCTTAGGCACCTAACAGTGCAGATAAACACCAGGGAGTGTTTTCAGCACCTCAGGAAAGCAGTAGGTGTTTTGCCAGCAGTGCAATCAATAGGTGTGAAGTGCCTAAAACCTCTGGAAATCATTCTTTTAATGTGGGATTTAAAGGCACAGTAGCAAAAAGACTTGCAAATTAATTGGAGCACTTAACTACAGCCTCCCCATGCAAGAAATATTGTCTCTGCAGAGATTATCAATTGAAAGCATCTAAAGTCTCTGGCGTAAAAGAACATTTAGGTTCACTTGGCTCTTTATCCCCAGTTTCCTGTGAAAGTAACAGAAGATCTGTAGGAAGATTTTCAATTTACTGAGACAGAGTACCTGTCCTCAAGTAATTGAAATCATATTTSATTTCACTTATGGCTTTAACCCTTATTTATTAACTGTGAGTTTTGAAGGTTTTATTGCTGGCATTATGGAATATTTTATGTTGGAAGGGGAGTTGTCAAGTCCTACCACCTGCTCCAAGCACRGCTCGCTTCAATATTTTGACATTCTTTATGTTCATTCCCTGTGCACCTCTGGGAAATTTCTTGTTCTGCCTTCTGCACACCCCACCTTCCATGCATAGAGGAATATTAAACAGACCCAGGCTGATATAATATGGAATAATCCTCAGTTTAGAGCGATCAGACAATTCTTTGATCTAAACAGAAACGGAATGCTACACTAATATCGCACATGTGATTGAAGTTAGTAGATTGAGAGTGTTCACTTGCTCTATTCCCCATGTTCTTCCTCTTAAAAGCATCTGTTGTCAGACTGCCAGGTGTGAGACACAGGAGGTGGGGCTCTGATCTGACTACTTTTAGAAGATTTCATGTTCCCAAATGTACATGATAGAATGACCAAGTGGCATCAAGAAGTTGGGTTGCCCTCCACCCTCACCCATGCCACCCGTGACCAAAATTTCTTTTCAAAGTATGGAAATTACCCTAGTTGGTGAAGAATATCTCTAGTTTCAGACCTTTAGGTAAGAATATTTTCTGCAGAATAAAAAGTGGGATTTTTACAAATAGTAAAAAATAGAGAGGGAAATCTACAGTTCTTTATGCATAGCTAGTAAAAATTGTAAAAAAGCTTCATTGTAATGTAGCTAAAGAAGTGTAATTCTGTTGTTATTACAGTATTGTGTTTCCTTCATCATTCACCACAATTCTTCATAGATGACAGAAGAATTCTAGAGCAGAGAATCCAGCAGGAACCAAATGACCACATGGGTGAAAATTATTAGCTGATTTTATTTTAAAAAGTAACATTAGATACACCATATGGAATTAGTAAAAGTTGTTAACATCTTGCCTTGGCTGATTTATTGGGATGTGCTTTCATTTTGTAATCAGCCTTTGAAAAGTCAATGTCAGCTGATGGGATTTTTTCCACGGTCCTTAAAAAGAAGCACAATATTTCATGGGGTCTATTTAAACTGCAGGGCACTTTACTCAGAGCAGTTTCCATGCACAAATCTTCCAGTAGCAGTTGAGTGGGTCTCCCCAAGAAGCTGAACAGTGGAATGAAAAGACTGCTGACATCTAGACAAGGTGCATAAGGCCCAAGGTGGCTGGTGAAGGATGTGCTTTCAGCTGTCAATAGTAAGGAAGAATTTTTTTTTWAATTAAAATATAAAAGTTCAGCTGTCCAGAAGTCAGAATATATGTTGAAACCTCAGAGCAGAGCTCAGMAACCACTGGCAGAGATCAGAATTTCAGTGTGTTGCCAGCTGTGGATARGCAGACATTTCACCATGTATTTCTGTTAAATCCAGTAATGGGAGCCTCACTTGGGAGCTGAGCTTGTGCTGCTGTGGCTGATGAAGTGGGAGAGGGATTGTTCCAGGCTGACCATGGGTGCTGTGGCATTGCCTTGTCAACTGTGGCATTGCCTTTTCAGCAGTGGCAGCTGATCAAATGGCTTTTGACACGTGGTGGGCAGGCTGCAGCAGCAGCATCCTGGTATGAGGCATCTGTGGCTGATGAAATGGGAACAGCAATCATCTGGTAGCCTGGGATGAGTGAAACAGAGCAGAATGAGCTACAGGAGCTCAAAGGAGGCAGAGGAGGGGAGACCCGATCAGGTGAAGAGCCCAAGTTGTCCCCAAGGGTTACRGAGCAAAGTGAGTTCAAAACACTCAGCCCCAGGTGGCATAGAGAAATAAGATTTCTTTTTTAGGTGAATTTTGTGCGATTATTAAAGAACTCCAGTTAGCAGCAGGATGCTCAGAAAGAGGAAAATAACGTATGAAAATATGCTACATAATAAGATTAAAACMAATATTTGCTGTAGCTTCTCCCTGATGGCTGCTAAATTTCTTATATTGAAGGACTTAACCAGCATATCATGTTCTGGCCACCCATGTTTTTAACATGCTCCAAGGCTATAAAATAGATATATGTCCTGAGATTTCGGCCTACTGCTTTGTTGTTGCACTRTGCTAGCAGTCATCTGTTCCCTGGTGGCCAAATAAATATGCACTGAACTGTGATGGTCCAGCTAATTTTGATGCAGTGTCAGCATTGATTAGATTTGYTCAGTGTGCTGCCTGCCCGAGCATGTACAGCTTGGGTTGGGATTTGAGGTGCATTTGGACAGAGCATCAGATAGTTTTGATGTCATTTGTAGCCAAGGGGACAATATGGTGAGTGTCTCAGGGGTCACATTAAGGAACTGTCTGTGCTGGCATGCAAGCCTGTGAGAGACGACAGGGCAAAGATGGACTGAGCCCCCAACTCAATTGAGTGTGAACAGCTTATGGTAGTGGGTTTCTATCTGCTTGTTTTTCAAAATTTTGTAGCCATGGTAGAATTTGGTTGTTTTATGTTTAAGACTAGAACTGGATGCATTTAAATAGAACATAAAATTCCTGTAGAAGAGAATGTTGTGAAGGCCTCATTAATGTTACCTGTCTGGATACAAGCACACTAATACTGGAACAGAAATGTTCTCAGGAAACATGCCTTTGCTACCTTRGCTTAAATTTTTCAGGTCTTGAAATTAAAGTCCATGGCCTCAAGGTTTGATTCTAGTGGCATGGATTCAGGAGAGAAAACCAAGTCCTAATTATTTGCCAGGTCTTTCCCACAAAGTAAGGCTGGGCTGTGCAGGCATGCTCCGTAAAAAAAACCAAACTTGTAGAACATTGGGTGATCCCTCATTTTTGTCAATGCCTACCCAAGCCGTGCAGAGAGCACACGAGCTGGAACACAAGTTTGTTTTTCAGCTGGGCTGATACTTAGAGTTGGATTTTTTTTTTTGGATAATTTTTTTCTTTTGTGCTCTGACAAACAAATGTGTCTTTTATCACTGGTTTCATCAGTGCATCTGACGATGTACATAGAAAGCAATGTCTCTGAGCTTTCCAGAAAGGGCTTTACATTTTAAAGTACTTTTAGTCAGTCTCCAGAGAGATGAAAATATGCCCTTTGAGAGCTTTGCAACTAGCAGACATATATTAAAACTTAAATTATTTTTAGTCTCATTGTTTGCTACTGATTGCTATGTTATCATTTTAATATAATATCATCAATTTAGAAAACATCTGAATTATTAATATCTATTGCTTTTACTGACTCATTAGGCTGGATATGTAAAAATCTGAGTATGCCTGCTTTAAGTATCTATCTGATTTATTCTTGTATTGAGAACTTGATGAGGTTTTGATGGYTTTCTCTTTAGAGTTTTTTGTGGGAGGTCAATGTTTATTGCTGCCATCCCCAGCCATGCCTCATTAGATTGCTTACAAGAAGTTTAAGTACAGATATTAGGGGCCTGCAAGAAAGCATCTCATCAAAGCAGACGCTGTGCTAAACATGAAATCTTAAGGATAAAAATGAGTCCTGAAATCCAGTGCTTTGTTTCAACTGGCCAAAAGCCCAGAAGCAAATTGCTGGAATGGAATCAACTAGAAACATACTTTATTGTAGGAAAAAAAAAATCTCAAGGTTTTCCCAAAAATTTAGATGATGGTCTGCGTGAACACTTGCTTGGTCTGGGGCAGACGCCTGRCTTTGCTCCCTACCCTGTTATACACAGGCAGTTCCTGTTCTTCTTTGTGACTTTTGGATGGGCTGCATGGAAGTCACACACATTGAAGTCCATTTGCTAAACCAGTTTTCATTTTGATTAAATACACGCTGTAAATGTGTGTTTGAGTGCTCCTGGCTTTGGCATGTGAACTGACTGGAACAAGTGTGGAAGAGGACTGTCACCCAGAGGCTAATAAGGAAAGCAACTTCTCCACATGTGGGTGATCACGATTTGACTTGACTTTCTGAGGGCCAAATTAATCTGACCTTACTGTGTGGTATTGGAACACAGCACTGTTATCCACAACAAGCAACGCTGTTGTCTTGATTMTGTTTGGGGCTTTTTTAAAAGCCCGAAGATATTAACAATATTTTCCAAAAATCTTCATTTTAAATATGTCATCTTAAGTAAAATGTCTGAGGATCACTAGTTCTGCTATAGTCTCTGCACAGCAATGACCTTCTGTTTGCTGCTTCAAGAGTTCCTAGTACAAGATATTTCATTAAGCACCAAATTTTGTTGTAATTTCAAACCAGATGGTGCTTCATACTGAAATTACCTGGATTATATGGACTACCAGTGAAATTATAAGCAACTTGGCAAGTACTGTCTGCTAGCTAGCGTGCTTGGATTTCTCCCATCTTAGCTAACATACCTAACATTGTTTAGTATTTTTCTTTAAAATTTTCAGGTGTAATGGTAGACAAGATTGTGAACAGCAAATCAAACTTCTGTGTTGTGAATCCACAGAACAGTTCAACACAGGGAGGCTGCTATGTTGTTAATTTATTTCCTTGTTACTGCACATTAATCCCCCATGTAAGCAAGCCCTTCCTTAAGCTCATTTCAGTGTAAATCATTTCCACAAGATGAGCTTGCACCCATGAGCAAAACCAGAGGGTGAATAAAGCTTTGGATAATCTTACATCCACCTAATGCCAATCATACAACCACTTCAGTCSATTTTCTACCCCTACCCTTTGAGGGGGACCTGCCCTTGCCCTCCTTTTTTAACAATTTTTTTTCTTCTGCGTATAATTAATTTTGTCTTCTTTATTGATCTTAGCATCTGAAAAGCAGAAACAGATGGCTGTAATTATTTAGCCATCATGTTATCACTAAAAATCAAAATACAAAAACTCTCTTAGAATGACTTTCCTCATCTGTTTCATGTTTTCCATCTGTATTCTGGGAGAAATATGGGAGAAAGTTTATTTTTCTATCTGGTGCCTGCTTCCTTTGCCAGATAGTTGAGGGACAACTGTTAATTGTTTACTGTCCATTTGCCTGAAGATCTGTTAGCTTCACTCCCAGGAAAGCCCTCCAAGCAGCCACGTAGGTGACAGTGTTTTGATGTTGTAGTCACTTCATATATAAGAGTAAGGCCACATCATAATTTATGTGAGTTGTCAGGTCCTCCAACAGTTCATAGAGTCAAAATGCAAATGATTGTAGCTTTAATTCAGAAGGAGTCAAACAGAGCGAGCACAGAGTTGGCAACTATGCCAGAAGCTGGCCCTGGTGCAATTACTGGCATCTTTGTGGGCTGCTTGTTTACATTTGGATTTTTGACCTAAACAATTAGGTCATTCTTGATGGTGCCTTTGAAATGCTCACTCAGGAAATGGATGTGTCTTCAGCAGAGTGCTCAGGATTCTGTCCCAGGACCAAAATATAGAGGGAGGCAAAGCAAGTCTGGGCGAAAAATGGACCAGTGAACTAATTCAAGCAAGCACTTGAAAACTGAACACTTGGTTCACCCATTAGATATTCAATATGTTGAATAAAATGGAATGCCTTCCTTCCTTCATTACCATTACGTTAAATCACACCCTAAAGAGAAGGAGCAAGACTAAGGCTTATACAGAGCAGGTTTTTCACTCTGCATTGCATGGCTGTGATGATACTGAGCATCCATAAATACAGTTGAGATAGGTGTGTTGAACCCAGGTCAGCTGTACATCACCATAGCGTGAAACAGCTGAAGGGRAACTTCTCCCAATGTATCTTTTAATTTTTTTTAAGTTTTTYTCAGTTACATTCTCAAGAGGTCTAAATTTGGAGTTAATAAAATAGAARTGATGAGGCTGAAGTATAAAGTCAAAGTATTGCACAATATATCTCAGTGACACAAGATGGATGCAAAATCTGTGCTTTACCAAGCCTAAAARGGCAGGACCTTCCTTACAGTACAAACTAATCTTTTGCTGATTCATGGCAGCTGTCACTGACCATTTGACRCATAATTTTGGTGCTAAGAGAGGCTAATATGGATATAATACAGTAAGACTCATCAGTGTCTATAGTGAATGCAACCTGCTGTATGTAGCTGCCATCCTGCTTACCAAGTTATCTGGAAAGATTTGTAATAGTTATTCAAGTTTTCTTGGGTTAAAACACTCATAGTAACCTGGAATATTCTCCTATAATTTCATTTTATTCTTACTAGTTGTGGAAAACTACAAGTACAAAAAAGTAATACATAGAGTAGTTACAGCTTTTGAGAAGATATATAAAAACCAGCTTCTCCTTAAAGCTCATCACTAAACTTGTAATTTCTTTTTTATATTTCTAGCTCTAATCTTTATATGGTATAATATTTACATTGGCAAGTATTTATCTTGTTAACTAAAACTGCTTAAAGGCCAGTTTCTCAGAGTTGACACTGTAGGAAAAGAGAAAAAGCCTAAATTTAATTAATCTCCTAAAACCTTGATCATAGTGCTATTTGCATCCAGCTGGATGTTATGCTGTATGGAAGATGCATCTGTATTAGAAAACCAGTATTTGTTTACCATAGTAGATTTTAAATTCTCAACCTTAAGAGTATTTGAATCTTTAAATTTAAACTTTACTATTGTGAAAATATGCCAAATTGGTGACATAYGTTATGTGAGTAAAATGAGGTATATATTCTCCTTGATTAGCTTACATCTRTTTGTACTGGTTTAGCCTACTATTATTTAGAAATTTTCCACAAGTTTAATGAAATTATTTTTCACCCAAGTTGAGWTTTTTTGAAATATATCTATGCACACACGCGCATAGATATGCACATTTCCCTCAGATTCAAAGGGCAGTGTTATAAATGGCTCTTGGTCTTTGTCAGCTTGCCCCATTTCATTCAGCTTGGATGCCTGCCACATCTTGCTCTCTCAGGGTAACACCAGCAGAGGAAATGAGTAGCTGTCTTTCCATTCAGATCTGAAAGTTATCTGACTGCTTATTAACGCTGGAGCAGAAGTTGCCATGGTATTTCATGGACTCCCCTGGGGGCAGGATCCAAAGTCTGTGTAATCTAAACATCTCCCACTTTAGCTTCTCACTGAGATGGAAGGCTCTGTGTAATCCCTGCTATTTATTGCTTTCCAGATTCCACTCTGTAAGCATCAATAGTTTATATTTCATCCAGTATTGCCAGCAAACTGTAAGGTGAGTTAACAAATGTGTCATGTGAGATATTTTTCAGCTTTTGACACAGCTCACCACCCGCAAATGAYTAAACGAGGCCAAAATGTTCAAGTYAGCTTCTCTCCAGCACAGAGATAAGGTGAGACACCTTTGGGTGTGAAATTCRTAGTCCATTTCTCAAATGAATTTCTGCAACAGTGAATTCCCAWATGTTGAAGTAAAACATAAATCATATGACAGACAAGTACTACTTGCCCTGAATTACAKTTATATAATAGCCCTCTATATAATAAACCCCTAGGTAGAATCAAATCCTTGGCATGCCTAACAAATAGGCTGGAAAGGAAGAAAAAAATGAAGCCTTTTCCTTTCTYCCCAGTTTAGCTTCTTTAGTATGCATTGCCAGAAATGTGGCAGGGTTACAATTCAGTGCACACACCCTGCAAAGATTAATAGGTTTGAGAGAAGGAGAGGCATTACCATGCTTAACTTGTATGCCCAGGCAGCCCTGCTCTGAGAGCACAGTGCTGACTCTGCCTGGTGCCACCAGAAAGCCGTGACTGCTTTCTTTGCTGGGCCACCTCACTGTGCCCTGCCTGCTCTTATATGACCTCTCATACCTTTCTCAAGGGTAAATCCTACACGTGGTGGCATTTTTTATTGCTGCCTAAGCACTGGAACTAACAGTCATGGCCCCTGGTGCAATCAGCACCAGCAGATGCTCTCTTCCATTTCTTCCTACTTTTACACTGATGTGATCTCTGTATGGTGAAGTGCCATATAAGCAGTAGCCATCCTGTCAAGGGTAGAGTCTGTCAGATGACTGAGAAGGCTTGAAAGCAYCTTCCTGCTTTGAAGCCATAACTTTTTACTACATCATTTCAGTCCAGGGAGCTTTGTTGCCAGCATTTCTGCTCCAGACCTGCTGCCGTATGGGTGCTCAGAGTGTGCAATGCACTTTGCCATGGCCTTCCTATTGCCAAATGCAGCCTCCTCAGGGCATGCCCCAGAAGGGTGACAGAGTTGGGGGGATAATGCCCTCAGCTAGGACAGGGAGGGGGCTGTACTGTGTGCACTTGACAGATGAGTGGGGAATATAAGGCAAAAAGGAGAAGCAGCAGTATGGGAGATTAGGAGGCACCAATGCGAAAGAAAGGGTATACTCATCATTTTTAAAATGGCTGCTTAAATACCACAAGTGGTTATCATCACATAGCTATCATATTAACCTGTTCTGTCACCCAGCTCCTCTCTCACTGACCAAAATCAGCCTTATCACACACTCCACACATTGCTGGGCTGTGCAGTGGAGAAAGGGGGTGAAGTGAAGCAGGTGCCCAGCTGTGGCAAGGTGTCAAACCTTTGACTCAGCTCTCCAGGTCTGATGGCAAGTGTGAGGCTTAGCTGCTTGTAACTTGGTAAATAAGAATCTCCGTGAGGTAACTTGGACTCTTCTCATTGCTAATGCTAATGTGAGCTGAGTGAATTAGCTGTAGGCTGCCTTGCTGCTGAATGTAGCCAGTGGTGAATCTGAATTTGATTAAAAAAAAAATACAGAGGGAGCTTATTCATGTGCTGAAGATACAGGGCAGTGAAAGAGGTGTCAAGACTATTTAATGTATGTATTCTTACACAGGCAGTGCTAGTGCTGCTATTATACCTCTCATCTCCTCTCTTTTGCATGGAGAATCCCCAGGTTTTGTAGCACCGAGTTAGTGTATAGTGAACCTGGGGAGACTCAGGGGATTTAATGTTTGTAAGTGTGGGATTTGATATCATTGTTCCTGRAAAAAACAAAGTGAGAAGTTATTTCTTGCTGTCAGTCTGTGTTGTCAGCCAGCTCTGTGCCCCAGAGTGCATCAGTTTCCCAGAACGAGTTTTATGCTCATGCTTCTTTGCCTTTTTCACATCATCGCTTCCTTAGTTGTCTTTTCCAGTCTGCTTTCTCTGTTGCTCTTTTCTTAAGATAAACGTATACTGTCAACATTGTGAAGGTTACCTGAGGGAAACTTGATTACAGGGGATGTGAAAAGAACTCAGAAGTGTGTATTTCATTTGCACAAGCTGTGGAAGTGAATGCTAGCAGCCTGAGCATGTGTTCCATGGACTAAGGGTCCCAAATGGACTAACCTTTCCTTTTCCTCTGTTTTCCATTCAGGGTTTGACCATGAGTACCCAGCCACACACTGTGACCAAGGCAGAGATCCCTGGCCATGTTCTTTACACTGTAGGAACGTGTGTGCTCATTATTGGCTCCATTGGCATCATTGGAAACCTCCTGGTCCTCTACGCATTTTACAGGTACAAAAATTCCTTTTGGGGCTGATCTGAGTGGCCTTGAGTTTCATCTGTGCCCATGTGCAGATTTCTGCATTGCTTTCCACTTGGATTAAATCTAATGGCAACAATTGTGGGGGAAAAGAGAGAAGGCAACCCTACATGGATGAACACACATCCATGTGTATCATTGACAACCTCATTGTAAATTCCTGATGGTTTAAAGAATCAAATAAAATGAGAAAAAAATTGTTCTATAAACAATTTCTAATTGAAAGTTTAAAGAATGGTCTAATACTTCTAATGATAGAAACCACAGTCTTGCAGCTGTAGACTTGTTCACTTACCCTGTAGCATTTGCACAAATACTTGACAGTGACACTCTTCCCAGGAGCCCAGTGGTCCTGAAAGGACCAAGAAGGCAATCTGCTTCATGAAATGAGCTCATGGCAACAGTGTATTTCCTRCTTCAGACAGATCATAGGATTTCTGTCAGTTTGTGTGCTCTCTTGGCAGAATAATAGGAGGCCAAAGGTACTGCAGTTAGAGTATGCAAAAATCACATGGAAAAAAGAAACATCTGCCCTCTGTCCCACAATGTGATGATGGATTTCAAAATCCTCTGCATTCACTACTTGCTGTCATTATGCATGGTGATGCAGCAGGGCCTTACAATGCTAGAGACACCAGTGGGGTTATGAACCAAGAATTAGTTTCCTATTCTTAAATGTTTAAGACAAATAAATTAGTTATTTTGAATAACAGGCTTCTAATATGATTTAGAGAAAATTAATTCCCCACAACTGTAGATACCTTCGTGACTTTTAAAATGCAGCATGAGCTCTGTATTTTTCTTGAAATGTGTGTGGTTTATCTGGTGTAATAAAAGCATTAAATTGTCAAAGTAGGAATATCTGCATGGACAGATTAGCACCTGGGAATGTATGAACTCGGCACTCTCTCTTACCTTGTTTTTGCAGACAGTTATGAGACTCAGAATTTATTACAATTGCAGCAGCACTGAGATGGCTTTCTCACTTTCTTTTTCAGTATTTATCAGCATGAGGATAGAAATTTATGTTAGCTGCAAATACTGATATTGCAAAGCACATCAGAAAGGTCTCCGTTGTTTTCCTTGGATAAGCTTTGCTTGCAGACCTCTGCTTTCACATTGCTTGTATTGTGGTGTTTAATGTTGCCTGTTCATCTGCAACTGACAGGTTTCATTCTGTCTTATGAGATATATATAAGCAAAAGTCCTTTCTCCAAATCTCTGTGTGTGCTCTGCTCGTGCTGTAGCACTTTGCAAAAGGTCATTTAGCTAGTGGTATGTCAACCACTTCAGGCCAACTGTGTCAACACACCACCTCAGGTCAGCAGTTTTTAAAGTATTACCAGAAGCAGATCCCTTGGCTCTGTAACTTTCTTCAGATGTTCCTCATGTGCAGTATAAGGCACAATCAATATCACAGCACTCCTAGGGAACTGCTCTTCTGAACAAATCCATATTTATCAAGACAGCTGAAACTCTCCTTAGCTTGAAGAGGAAACAATCTATTTTATGGCTCYTGGTCTTTTCAATCATTTTGAAATGACTACAGCTGTAGCTGCAGTAAGTGACTGATGATTAGCAATTGATTCACTGCAAGTAACCATTGATTTCAACCTGGACAGTATTTGTTTTTGCTAGTAAGCAAAGTTAACTTTATAACTTTCCACTTTGTCTTTTTAAAACTCTGTATTTCTCATGTTTTTAAGCAACAAGAAGCTGAGGACTCCCCAAAACTACTTTATAATGAATTTAGCTGTGAGCGACTTCCTGATGTCGACTTCTCAGGCACCCATGTGCTTTGTCAACAGCTTGCACAGAGAATGGATACTTGGAGACATAGGTACTTTTCACACTAATTCACACCTCACCAGCTTTATGCTGCCTGCACCCTGTTTCACAGCAGCTTTGGCTTGGGCCATGGCTGGAGCACAAATCTCGAGTCACAGCCCCAGACATTGTCAGTCAGTGTAATGTCACATGTTTTGTATTACAGCTGTGATTCTTTTATCTTACATATTTTGGAAAGGAAGGAGTCAAGACCTGCATGTAATCATGTCACCCTTTGTGACCGTGGCCACAGGGGTTTTCAGGATGAGGGAGAGACGAGAATGTTGACTCTATAATCAGAAGGCTTGATTTATTATTTTATGATATATATATATATTACATTATAACTATACTAAAAAGAAAAAGAAAGAAAAGCTTTCTTCAGAAGGCTAAGCTAAGAATAGAAAAGAAAGAATGATAACAAAGGCAGCTATCTCAGATTTTGTCCGAGATAACTCTGTCTTGATTGGCCGTTAACTATAAACATTCAAGATGGGCCAATCAAAAATTTACCTGTTGCACTCTACAGCAGCAGACAACTATTGTTTACATTCTTTTTCTAGATCCTCAGCTTCCCCGAAGGGAAAAATCTTTAAAAAAAGATTTTTAGTGAAAAAGATGTCTGCGACAACCCTTTAGCTTGTAAGGGAGGTGTTACGACTGAAAATAGGCAGAAAAGTTTTAGTAAGTTGTAAGTATTTTTTCTAATAGTTAATACTTTTATTTAGAAATGTACGTTGATATACACTGGCATGCTTCTAGGAATCTCATATTTAATTAAGAGATTTAAATAACAATAGTCTTTTGAGGACTCGGCAAGTTCAAGCCTTTTTCTTTCCAACTGCAAGAAAGAAAAAGGTGATCTATGCTGAAATTAAGGCTGAAATGAGAGTCTAGCAAGAAGCTCAGAAGGTTCAATGATAGTTGGTGCTCCTCATCATATTATAGGTGAAAACTTGCACCCACTGGTGGCTGTACAATGGTGGAGCAAGCCCAGAGACCATGTACTGTTCAGCAGCACAGAAAGGACTCTGTCTTAGTTTGAAGGTATTTTTAGTCTTGCTCATCCCCTTAGATAAAATCAGTGCAAATTACCATGCTGTCACAAATGAAGCATTTGATCTGGTCCTTGGTTGCAAGTTACTTGTATAGACTTTAGAATTCTGCTTTAAGCTTCGGTCTGGTGTTTTTACTGCCTGTCACTCCTGGTGGGCTCTTGTTTATAACCACATGGGGCAATGCAAGATTTCAAAAAATGGCTGATCTTTCCACAGGTTGCTCCATTAAATTCAGCATAACTTTTTCCATCTGGTAGTGTACTGCCTGAATGCAGAGGGGGTTAAGAGGTCTGTTTCATGTAAAAAAATTCAGTTCTTTTAAAAAGTACTGCCATTTAATATAGGAGTTGGAGCTATGTTTTACAGTTGGTCTCTTAGTCACCAAATTTAAACCATTTCTGCATTTTTAAGGCATATAAGTCAAAGTAATTTCTTGAACCACCCATCCATCATTAACAGACAGATGTCTGCTGCAGCATGTTCAGATCAATATATTGGGCAACAGTCCAGGAAAATATAACTTTAATTAGATTGGATTTTCTTTGAGGCAGTTTTCCATTGACAAAACATTCCCAGTTGCAGCCTGCAGTGAAGTAGGACTTGTTTAAATACATATATTTGTATTTTATGTGTATTTATGCTTTTCTAATAAACAGTAACTATGAAAATGTGAAGCTGAGAAAATGCTTCTATTGAGAGAGAAGACCAGAGCAAGGGGAAAAACCAGGGAGGATTTATTACAATGAGCTCTGAGAAAGAGCGTGGCTCTTTTCAAGAAAGCCCCTGACATTGCCATTTCCTTCTCCAGGCTGTAACCTGTATGCTTTCTGCGGGGCTCTCTTTGGGATAACCTCGATGATGACTCTGCTGGCCATCTCTCTTGACCGCTACCTGGTGATCACAAAGCCCCTGCAGTCCATCCAGTGGACTTCCAAGAGACGCACCATGCAGATCATCGCCCTGGTGTGGCTCTATTCGCTGGGATGGAGCGTGGCTCCGCTCCTCGGCTGGAGTATGTTGTCTGCTCTCTCTCTCCTAGCATTCCCTGTGTGCTCTTTTTAGTCTTGCTTGGGGTGTAAAAAAAGGAGTTTTCTTGTCAGTCCTCATGAGGATGCCCTGCCACCACCCGATGGTTTGTTGTTGTAGCACACATCTGCGCCCACTGCACAAACTCTCTGTCCCCCTACACCCAGGGTGTGTTAAAGCAGAACGACCTGTAGGAGTATTAGGTGTGTACCTAATGGAGTATTAGGTGCGTACCTGAGAGTTCTGTAGTCAGGACCTCCTCTCTATGTGGGCACTCACTTCTCAGACCTCATATATGATGTGTAGTTTGGCTGGCACTTGAAGACCACAGATACAGGACAGGGTTTGTTTTAATCACTTAGTGGCTGGATCAGCACCTGCTCTAACTTTGGGTGCATGTGTGAATAATGTGTTCCATGTATTYCATAGGTTCCTATGTGCCCGAGGGCTTGATGATATCCTGCACATGGGACTATGTAACCTACTCCCCTGCAAATAGAAGCTACACCATGATTTTATGCTGCTGTGTGTTTTTTATCCCCCTGGTAATAATATTCCACTGCTATTTATCGATGTTCCTGGCCATAAGGCGAACTGGCAGGTAAGCAATCTAGCTGAAAGAAGTACATATCCCTTTTTGTGTAACAGGAGATTTTCTCAGTTTCTTTAGCTGCAGAAAAATCTGAATCAAAAATTAGTCTGAATTGAAATTGACAGCTGTAACAGGAGAACTATTTTTTGTCAATTTAGAACTGGAATGGATGTATGAATTTCAGGGTAGAAGAAGTCTCTGGTGGTTCTAATCTTATTCCACTGTAGTAATTAATAGTACACCAGATACTTGGATTGAGTTATTTGCATTTCAGATTTGCACTACAAGAAAAAATGTCCTTGTGTATTCCAGCAGTTTTCAGCCTCAAAGGATAATAAAAAATGTGTAGCAATGGGGGAATCATCTGCCTTTGAGCTGCYCTGTAAACAAAACAGTCCTCATATTTTTTGACAGTTTTATTTAAGGCAAGCATCCCAAAAACCATCATGCTTCACTCAAGCATCACAACTACATACACAATATTTGGCTATGCTTGCTCATATGTTTTTCCCAAAAAAATTTTGGCCTGTATTTGAAATGAAAAATCACCAGGGTGTTAGATCTGTAAACTAACATCATTCTATCAGTTATTTTTCTACTAATGAGCACATGGCTTATCTTTGGTCTGATCCAACACCAGCTGGTGCTGTGAGTCCTTCCTGCTGCTCAACTGTGCCATCAGTTCTGATGGCTTTTCTCTGCTCCTGTGTGCAGGCACTTGTTGAAATCATTTGGCTTCATAACCCTAAATTCCACTTTTATAAGTACATTTATATATGTCTAAAATGAAGTTCTTTCTGAAGTCTATTTTTTGGCCTTTGTCTTGGTTTTTATTGTGCTTTGTGTATGTATACTTGATACCAAGCAAAGGAATGCATCCTTAAAATAATGGTGCCTTGTACACCCATGGAGCACAGTGGACATAAGTTTTTTTCTATGCCTTTTGCAAGGCTGGGCTGGATGGAGCTTTGAGCACTCTGGTCTAGCTGAAGGTGTCCCTGGTCATAGCAGGCGTTGGGACTAGAGGATCTTTAGGCTCTCTTACAACCCAGGCCATTCTGTGTTTCTTTGATTCTGTTCTATATTTACAGTGTGCCAGCAGGGACTTGGTTACCCTTCTGGCTGGTAATTAATGTCTTCAGCCTGAAATATATCTCCATTTAACAACATTAATATGTAAAATTTGTTATTTCTATGCTAAAGAATATAAAATGCCTACCTATATAAAACATTTAAAATAAAATGTGGGGTGTTTGCTGTGAGAAGAGAATTTTATTTTTCATAACAAAAGTATTAGGACTTCCTGTTGTACCTCCCACTGAAAATACTCTTTACTAAATAAATCTGCTGGTAAGTAAAAATGTCCTTGCAAGTGTTTGGGACAGGTTTCTCAAAGCTGTCAGGGTATTCCAGCGTGTGTTACCTCATGAACTGGAATTTCTGCAAGCTTTTCCTACCTTGAAAAGGAAAAGACATAAGAGTTAATTTTGCCATCCAGCTGTGCCTTTTCTTGCTCCACCTCTAAAAGCAACACAGGGCAAGAGATACCAATTTCTGTGTCTTTGCAACCTGAAACCTTCCTTGTGTTTGGGATAAAGACACAACAGTCCTGTCCTGTAGTCCCAGGGGTTCTGACTCAGTCTTACAGGCAAACATAACACTTGCAACCACATTAATTACCTTCTAGGGTTTTTAAATATCAGAGGAGAAAAGAACAGTTAGAGTGGTGAAATACAAAATTTACTTCATTTTGCATATTGCTGAGAACATATTAGAGGTATTGCTTTTTTCGTCGTCCTGCTGAAGTATCTGTATTTTTCCCTCCTTACAGAGATGTTGAAAAGCTGGGGTCCTGCAGCCGGAAATCCTACCTCTCTCAGTCCATGAAGAATGAGTGGAAGCTGGCAAAAATTGCTTTTGTGGTCATCATTGTGTTTGTCTTGTCCTGGTCTCCATATGCTTGTGTCACCTTAATTGCCTGGGCAGGGTAAGTGGAAGAGCAATCCAAACAGCAGGGGTTAAGCAAATACGATCAGTACAATCACCCACATGAGGCAAACCTCCTTTTTGAATGGGTCTTAAATAATTACTATCTTAGAGGTGATATTCATTCTTCACTATATCCTTGTGAATAAAGCAGAAAAGGGATTATTTATTTATGCATTTTGAAACTATTATGACTTTTTAGTCTTAATACTTGGTAGACAATGTTTTATCTACAACATGATGCTTTCTTTGTATAATCTGGAGGAGTTACCTCCTTTATCTCCTAATACCCTCCTTCCTTCTGTACACTGCTGTCTCCTCCACCCATTTTTCACAGCACTGATGTGTTGTCAATGCATGTTCTACTCTTCAAGGCCTGGTTGGATGGGGCCTTGAGCAAGCTCATCTAGTGAAAGATGTCCTTGCCCATGGCAGAGAGGTTAGGCTGGATGATCTTTAAGGTGTCTTCCAACCCAAACCATTCTGTGATACCATGATATTAACTGTGCTTATGCTGCACTGACATTGGTCACACCTGACAGACTGTGGGAGTTTAAAGTCTAAAGAGAAATATGGGCTTCAAACCACTTCCAGTCCTCTCTTCCTTCTGCTGTGCTCAGAATTGAGGTGCTGACACACATGATTGTGCAGCACACATGCTGCTGCTGAAAGATGTTCTTGGTTTGATTTCTATCATCATCATTGATTTCTATCATCATTCACTTTTCCCAGATGGCCACGAAGGGTTTTTTTTTGTTGGAGTTTAATGTTTTGGTTTTTGGGTTGTTTTTTATTTGTCTATTGCAGAAACAGGGAAGGTGATCCTTTATGATCCTAGTCATCCTAAAATTACTTGCTGTATGTCTTTGGTCTTCTTTAAATGAATGAAACCAAGTACATGCTGTCAAATTCAAACCTTTCCTCTGAGCAAAGAAATCATTGGAATGAATCAACTTTACAGGTGTATTTCCTATAAAAAGATATTAGCACAAAACCAATTTTAAAGAGTAATATGTTTTAGTAATGTAGTATCCATGTAATCCATGGCATAGCTGTGTGTAATGTTTTTGCTTTGTTTTAGTCGAGGCAACAGCCTAACACCATATTCCAAATCTGTGCCAGCAGTTATTGCCAAAGCTTCTGCAATCTACAACCCCATCATTTATGCAATAATTCACCCAAGATACAGGTACAGTAAATATATAGGTGTGTGGTATGTGTATAACTGTACATGCAAATGTGGATTTTTTACACAGAACAAACTACCCTCATTCCTTCAGCCTCACCCTGTGCACTGCATGTTCCATGTTCCCATGCTGACTGGGCCATGATGGGCTCCCAATGGTCAGACCCAGCTGGAACATGGCAGCTCCAGATATGGCCTGGGGAGTGGCCAAAAGAGAACAGTCCTTCCCTTCACCTTTCTTCTCTCTCAAGAGTCCTGCTCTGCCCTGTGGAGCTGCACAACACCATGACTGGCAGGAGGAGAAGATGATGCTCAGGTCACCTTTCATCATACCAGAGACAGCCACTACAGAGCATTCTCTAGAGAAAAGGTCCCAACCAGTGAGGCTCCAAAAATCACATCCTTACCAATTTAAGCAGCTCTATATGCATATGTTCAAGGTTTGGTTTTCTGAAGCATTTTTTTGCAAAAAAATTTTGGGACACTGGCAGCAAAAATTACTTTATTATACCAAGGGGATATACTTGTTACAGAACTGCTATCCAGCATACCTTTAGAATTTTTTGCAAGTCTTTCAAAACATAGCTATCACAAAGTGATGCTGTGTCAAAAGTTCTGAGAAAACACGGATGCTGTGGTAGGAAATGTGATAAATGTATAAATACCACTAGATGGCAGGGTTAGTCATTGGTATGAGGCTTGTTTCACCCAAGAAGTGGAAAAGCTGGTAAATTCCATTGCCTGACAACTCGGACTTAGGAGCTGGAAATTGAGTTCATTGTTTAGGATGTCTGATACATGATAGTGTGGTTGTAAGAAAAGTGAAGGTTTCTCAGAAGGCCGGTCAAAACACGCCCAAAAAGGGTGAAAATCTTTCACCCTATGATTCTATAGAATCATAGAATTGTTTGGGTTGAAAGGCATGTTCTCACCATCTTCCATGGGCAGGGACACCTTCCAGAAAACCAGGTTGTGCAAAACCCCATCCAACCTGGCCTTGAACGCTTCCAGGGATGAGACATCCACAGCTTCTTTGGGCAGCCTGTTCCTGTGCCTCACCAGCACCACAGTAAATTTCTTCCTAATATCCAATCTAAACCTTCCCTCTTTCAGTTTAAAGCCATTCTCCCTTGTCCTATCCCTACATTCCCTTGTGAGAAATACTTCTTCAGCTTTCCTGTAGCCCTCATTCAGGTACTGGACAGTGCTGTTAGGCCTGTCCAGAGCCTTCTTTTCTCCTGGCTGAACAGCCCAACTCCCTCAGCCTATCTGCAGAGGAGAGGTGCTCCAGCCTTTTGGTTATCTTCACAGCCTCCTCTGGACTTGCTGCTTCAGGTCCATGTCCTTCTTGTGCTGGGACCCCAGAGCTGATGCAGCCCTGCAGGTGGGGTCTCACCAGAGCAGAGCAGAGGGGYAGAATCCTCTCCCTCCCCTGCTGCCCACACTGCTTTGGATGCAGGACATGATCCAGGACACGTTTGGCTTTCTGGGCTGTGAGTGCCCRTGGCTGGGTCATGTCCAGGCTCTCACCCACCAGCAGCCCCAAGTCCTTCTGGGCAGGTCTGCTCCCAATCCATGCTCTGCCCAGCCTGTGTTTGTGCTTGGGATTGCCCTGACCCACGCACAGCACCTTGCGCTTGGCCTTGTTGAACTTCCTGAGGTTCCTGTGGGCTCCCCTCTCCWGCCTGTCCAGGTCCCTCTGGATGCCATCCCTCCCCTCCAGGGTGGCAGCCAYATCCCACAGCTTGGAGTCATCACCAAACCTGCTGAGGGTGCTCCTGATCCTGCTGTCCCTGTGACCAACAGCAATGTTAAACACGGCTGGTCTCAACACCCACCCCTGAGGTCACCACCCTCACTGAGCTCCACCTGGACACTGAGCCACTGACCAGAAGTCTTTGGGTGTGACCACCCAGACAACTCCTTTTCTACCAAGTGGTTCATCTGTCAAATCCCTGTTTCTCCATTTTGGAGACATATTTTGTTTGAMAATGTCTGCTATCATAACTAACACCTTTTTGCATCCTCCAAAAACCATCTGAGTCTTTTGAAGTCTGTAGAGCATTTTAGTTTAGAATAGTAGAATGCCTAGTTTCTGATGGGTTGCAGAAGTTCAATGAGAAGTTTTGATGGCTGTCTGATATGTTTAGTACCCATTATTTGTTTCTGAACCAAAGTTATTGTGTTCAGTTTATCATTTTTGCAATGAGCAGGTTGCCCAGAGAAGCTGTGGATGCTTCCCTGGAGGTGTTCAAGGCCAGGTTGGATAGGGCTTTGAGCAATCTGGTCTAGTGGAAGGTGTCCCTCCCCACAGTATCAGGCTTGGAACTGGATGGTCTTTCAGGTTCCTTCAGGATCCCTTCCAACCCACACCATCCTATGGCTCTGTGACAGTGAACTGCTTCAGTCAGGCTTTTTCCTATCAGCAGTGGCTTCTTCAGACTGTTAAGGAAAAGACTAGAGTCCACAACAAGCTTTCAGACATTTTCTTTATGAGTATCTTGTTTTTATCTGTTTTATTTTTTTCCCTGCTTTCTAATCTGTATTTCTAGACATATCAACAAGAGAAATTTTTATGGATTTGTGAAGACATTTCATGCACTTGGGAGCAATCTAGTCAGGAAAAGTAGTCATGTTTGGTCCCTTGTGATGAATCAAGAATGCAGTTTCAAAACTGAAAAAACCCTACAGTACACTAATAAGTCAGTTGGTAAAAATATGTTGGCAGGACCAATTTTGCTTCAACAGTGAATAATGAATATATATATATTAAGGTTATTATTTCTGGATAATTTCCAAATCTTCTAATTATTCACATTATGCCTTGAAAGTAATTTATTCAAGCACAGATAAATGGGCCAGTCTGTTCAGGCCAAAGGGTTAAGGGTTTGAGCAGGGATAATTTGTCATTTTATATTGGAACTACTGAACCAAATTACATCTAAGTTGTTTTCCAAATCTTTCTAGAAAGAGGCATCCAGAAATCAGAATCAAGAATGTTCAAATCCAGCTCAATCCACTAGCAAAACAAGATGCTTTTTTGCACAGAGAGTTCCTAATACTGCACATCTTAAAATTCCAACAAAACCAAGCCTTTTTGTGGGGTTTCCTTACCTCAAACAACGGAAAAAAAAAAAAAAGTACATTATAGTGAATGTAACTGAAAATGTAACAGTGACCTTTGTGCTAGCACTTGGCTTCTAAGAACTAGTTTGAGAGTTTGCTATATTCCTCCTCATCTACCCTCCCCGCTGCCCACTCATTCCTGCCAGCAGAAAGGAAAATAACACCTCTTCTTAACAGGACTCACAGGAGCAAACAAATATAAGTGAGGAATGTACTCAAAGTTTTAATTTGTGGAATGCTCTTTTGTGGGGAAGAAAGCTTTCACATCTTTAATGATTTGCGTGTTGTATCTGTGTTCTACAATAACTCTAACACGTTGCTATGTTAGAGTTATTGCAGAAACTCCCTTACATTTTGGAAGTTTTGTGTTTTGGAATCATTCTTTCATAGCAAACAGGAAATTCTGCAACTCTGTGTTTCCAGCTGGCTCCCAGGCAAAGCAAAATTACACAAAAAATATTAGTTCAAAACCCCTACATCATAAATAATGAATAATCACTAATAGCTTTGAGTTGCAGTATTTTTTTTAAGTTGCTTGCAATTACTATATTACTCTTACTATATAAGAGTCACTTTAGGTGACTCTTTTATTTCAGATTATAGGAATATCATTAAATAAGTACCTCAATTTATGCCTTTTATTTCACACTTAAAATATTAAAACTCCCTTCAAAATCTGTACTTTCATCCCAACCAGCAAAATGTCCCTCAGTACTCCTCCCAAATATTAGTAAAATAGAAATTCTGGTCCCTCAAGACCTCAGAAATGTTCATATGTTTTCCTTGAAAATTCACCATCAGACATCTATTTCCTGCATCTCCATCATTAGGAGACCTCTGTGCTGAACCTCATTTAATAAATGGGATGGTGTGTTTTACACAGACTTGAATTTGTCAGAGGGAAGTAGTTCAGCTTAGCTGGGGAAGAAAGCTGGCAGCTTCTTTTCAGCACCAGACTGAAGTCTTCAGCCTGAAAGGAAGCTCATGAGGGCTTGACATTTTTTCGTGTCCTCTAAACCCTTTCTCAGTGCTTTTTATTTTGTGCACGGCATTAACCATCTTTTTTTACCTAGCACCATGTGAGCAGCCTTCTGCCCCAAACTGTTCAGTGAGCCCTGCCTGGTCAGCAACAGGCATCTGGGCAGGATCAGGAATGATGGTGCAGGCAGCTTTTTTCAGTCCTCATCTCCAGAGCAGACACAGATCTGCTGTTCACTTGCCTTTGAAACTACAGAGGAAAGAAATGCAGAACTGTTTAGAGTGTGGTGATGATGCCAAATATTGAGGTTTGGTGGTGGTGGGTTTCTTTTTTTGATTACAAGCAAGTGACCTCATTTCATGATGCCAGAATCATGTCTCTTGAATTTTAACATGAGTGATCTTTTGTGAGAATAGAAATGATGATTTAAAATGTCCTGGTTATTCAACAAACTTGGTAACTATAAAAGCAAAAGGTTTTACAATATCCATCTGCTTGACTTGCATCTCAGTGTAAAGTCAATGTACTGACATCCCCCAGTGATCCGTGGTCCTCTGCATCAGTTCCTTGCCATATGCCTTGTTGCTGCCTCACTTCTTGACCTGTCCATTTATTGTTTTTGTCCCCATTAGCTTCATCTGTTGGGCTGAAATAATGGATTGGGAAGTGCTGGGGAGTTGTTACACCAAATGAAGCATTCTGACTAGCATTGCCCTGKGAGGAGAAAGGCCAGCTGGCATTGCCCAGGGGAGGCTCTTGGACACTTCTGCTCCATGCAGGGGCACGGTTGGGGTCAGGAGAAATAGACTCACACAATCGTGACTGAGATTATTATTTAATGAATAAGGCAGATTTGGGGTCTAGACCATCCTTCTCCTCAATGCTTGAACAGTGTTAATTTTCACTAGGAGTTTACAGTAGCTGTCATGATACAAATAATTAACAACATCTGATTCTTCTGGCCCTCTTCCTTGTTTCCACTCATTCTGTGCCTTTGCACAATGAAGACCTTTGTACCAAATAGCCTGAAATTTTCTGGGTTAACATTTTAAATAAACCATATGCAATCATGCTCTTCAAGATATTTTCAATTCTTATCACTTACCTATGCAGCTCTTCTGTGTATGTTTTGACACAAGGCCCAGAAGGACCTGTTATTTTCTTTTCAGCCTGTTGAGTTGTTTGCACCAGCTACCATGCTGTTTGCATGTAATCTTTTAGACTCGCTTAATGAAAACAGAAGCTGTATTGATGTGATGGAAAGAGACAGCATTTGCACCACATGAATTTCAAAGCCGTGTCTTCAGTGTGACAGGTTTGGCTTTCTTTTCTTTTCTTTCCCTCAGGAAGACCATCCACAAAGCTGTTCCCTGCTTGAGGTTCCTTATCAGAATATCAAAGAATGACCTCCTGAGGGGATCCATAAATGAGTCATCCTTCAGGACCTCTCTCTGCAGCCACCACTCTCTTGCTGGCAGGACCAAGAGCACTTGTGTTTCCTCTGTTTCTACTGGAGAAGCTGTAAGTCTTTTCTTGTTTCCATGAAAGAAAGTGAGTATAAYATTTCTCAGACTCTAAATAAGCAACACTATAAATACATATTCAAAATTAGAGAACAGAAAAGGGAAGGGGGAGAGTGTAGCTGAATTTTTTGGTCATGTAAGGTCATTTCTGCAAAGCTGATGGATGATGAYTTATGATCATAAAAAGCATTCAGGCCAGCATATCTGTGTGGTTCTGATGCCTGCTGGGACCAAGGATGTTCAGATTAAGTCTTTAATGTGAACTAAAAAGAGCCATTGTCAGGCACTGCCTGTGTCACCAACCACTGGCTATGTTGGGTATCTCGATGGCCTGGAGGACAAGAAAACAATCTTCCATCCAAAGTTTTATAACTTATCCAAAAGCTCTCTTACTATTTTAGAATAAGTCCATTTTCTGTAGGATGGGAAATTTTTGACTTCTTTACCTGGATTTCAACCATGAGGAGTGAAAGGTTCCTGCCCCTAGAGCATGGTGAGGTGTTTTGTAGGAACATACCCCAGGCCCAGGGTAAGGATGGTGACCAAGTGAGATAGAAACAAAAGAATCCCTTGACACTCTTCACAGCCTCTCTCAGCCACAAGAAGCTTTCTGCCTGCAGAGATGCTGGGAAAGTGACTCCTCAGGGGGCTGGGGCTGGCTCTCCTGGGGACCTGTGCTGCTCCCCCTCAGTTTGGGCATCAGAAACTTCTCAGAGCCGCCACCAGTAACCTCTCACAAAATTATAAATCCTAGGTATAGCTTTTATACCTTTATAAATACCTTTATGTTTTTATACATAATTTTTCTCCCATTACTCCTTTGTTTGATGCCAAATGAAGTAATTTCAGCTGCATCATCCTGATCCAAGAAGCTTTCTGTTCCTCACTGTTAGTCACTACTCGGCTTTGGTTTGTTCATGTTAGCAGGTTATTGCATGTATTTTGATGTGGATGCTGCTTAAAAAGACAGGATAATGAAGGTAAGAGGCTTCAGCTTTTGGCACAGCTTTGGCTTAGGGGAGTCTCTTTTAAAACCCCTGCTGTTAGCAGTGCACAGCACTGTGCTGTGCTGAGTTGATGCAGCCAAAGGCAATTGTCCTTTGGGGCAACTGACAGCTCAGTGCAGCTGTAGAGGTTTTAGCTGAAACAGCAGCTGCTGAAATAAAAGCTAAGCTTGATGACTTTGGCATGATAGCAGGACTGACTGAAGTTTTGGAATGCTCCTATAAAACATTGATGGTCAAAAAATGACACCAGGAACACTGTAAAAGATGCAGCTGTTGCCACCAACATTTTCTTCTGTGTGTTGTGTACATGTTAGTGAAGGGAACAAACATATTTGTGATTCATGTCAAGGAACGTTTCATCCAAGGAGTTTTATTAATCAGGTGAGGGGAAATAAACAGGTGGCCACACACAGATGTATGAGCAAGGTGATGCAAAGGAATTATGCAGTATCTTCCCATTTGTGTGGAGCCCTGTCTGTCTGCCTGTCTGGCCTCTGTCTATCCATATCTAAAAGCTGGTGTTGGAGTCGAATGATCTCATCATTGATAATCAAAAAGTAACAACAAAGTAAGGGATGACAGATGGCCTCACCCCRAGCCTGTAAAGGGAACAGCACTTTTGCAATGTCCCATTTGTGCTTATTACTGACATGCTCTTAGAAAACTAGAGCAAAGCCCACCCACAGTCTCCCATGTACTAATGAGGGTTTGTAGAATCAGCAAGCTCATGCAGATTGAGAAGCCCTTGGTGTTCTGGATATTCTGCTGGGATGGATGCAGACATGGTTTTGCATCTGTCCATGTCCAGGGTTTTGTATCAGCTGGTGGTCACACAGAATGCCACGAGACATATTAAACAGATTGATTGTATTGGCTCCCGTCTTTAGAATTTAGATGCTCTGCAGGTATAAGTGTAGCATAAGCAATGAGATAAAAAAGGGTGAAAAATATTCTGGTGTTTAAATTTCCATTATTTCCAAGTTGGTTTTATTTTTGGTCAGCAAGCAAAATAGTCCAGGGTAAGTGACAAGACTGAAAATAAAGCCTCACCCCAGGGGAGTTTTGAGTGTGAGACCTGGGTTAGAATGGCTTTACTTTTCTGTGAATGTGCATGGGTTTTGCTAGAGTTTGAGAACTTACAAGAATTTCAGAAAGGATGCAACTGTCTGAAATCCTTTATCAATTTGTGATTAGACCTGGAGCAATGTAGAGCTCGACCCTGTGGAGCCAGCTCAAGAGAAACTGAAGCCTCGCCGAAGTCATTCTTTCTCCACGGGTGTGAGACAAGAAAAGAGCGACCTGCTCCCAAAGACCTGCAGCTGTGATGCAGCCACTGCCCAAAAGGTATGGAAAAAAAGTCTCAGCTGAGGACTCTCCATTATAGTGCTAATCTTGCTGCAGGACATCATCTCTGGAGTGATAATTCAGCCTTTGCCCATTTATTTCATCTGTGGGCCTTATTTATACTGATTCCAACATCCTCCTTCTCTTTGCTGGTTTTTTTTGTTGTTTTTTGTTTTTTGGTTTTTTAAAATTTTTTTAGCATGTCTCTGTGTGACAAGTGAGAGTGCCAGTAATGCTTAATTAACTTTTTTCACTGATACTTGCCTGTTTTTGGAAAGCCAGCTGTGCTTATAGCTCTGAAGCTGCGTTAAGGCATAGTCAGTAGCATCAGATGGAAGAAGATGAGTTCTTTGCCTGTTTATCTACCCCAGCTTTGGTTCCTTCTGTCATGGTCCTTGTTTCCATACTATGGCAGTCCCCTTTTAGAGTAAAGACAAGTCTGCAAAACAGAGTTTGACATGATAGAAGCCACCCTTTTCCTTCTTTTCAGTGTACGTTAAAATGTTTTATTTTTGTGGAGGGGGAAGATGAGAAAGAAACTCCCATTTCTCCCTAAGAGTGGGAGAGTCTAGCAGCTGCCACCCTTCCCTCACTGAAAGAGCAGATGGTGAGTACTCACTGCATCCTCTTTGGATGCATCACCCTCATTGGCCAAACCACTGAGGTTTGGTGCCCTGTTGTTGAGGAGCACCCCACTCCCTGGTGGGAGCAGTAGGTCACCCGTGAGTCAGCTTCTGACAAATTGTAACACCAGTTTCCAGATGAGTTCTTGTATGGGTGTCACAGTGTCAGGCACACACTAGTGCTGYCTTTTCAGGGAAAGACTGATGTGGCTTACAATCCCCTGTATGTGCCTGGATTGAGTAGCACCCCTTTTTTTGATGGAGGCGCCCTTTCATGGGGTTACTCTAGTACATGTGGACAAACACCCACACCTTGTGCAGCTGCAGCATCTGCTTCTGTCCCATGTTCCCTTGCAGATCYGATGGTAATTGTCAAGAGACAGCATAGTTTAAAGCAGGAACTGCTCTGAAAATTTCCAGCCACCCCATGATCCAATTCCTGCATGCCTCTGTCCTGTCTTCTTTCATGCGTGTCATTAAGATCAAGTCCTGAGAAACCTTGTTCTTTTCCTGTAACTGTTGTGAACAGTATTGGAGGAAAAAACAGCAGCTTCAAATGTGGTGTCAGACAACATGAGCTCAAATCTCTTACTTAGTTCTGATGCCTTCTGTCAGCAGCCAAGTGTGTCCAAGGTTGTAGGCAAGTGGCAAAGGATATTGTCTCCAGGTTCTGGAGAATCACTGGCTTTCTGTCTCACAAGGAAAGAGAAGGGAAGTAAATCTCAGGTGGTCTGCATGAACAGTTCAGCAGTAAAAGAAATAAATCTGTATCTGGAATGTAGCAATTGTGTAGCCTACAGGAAGGCTCATGTGCTATACTTTGCCTTTGAAAGACATCTCTTGAATTACTTTGATAAATAGCCCTTTAGACTTTCAGTGGCATTCACTGAGCTTTGCGTTTATTTACACTGAATGTTTGCATTGAATGTTCAAAGCCTCATTTGCTTTTCTTTCTGTTTTCAGCAGAGACTCCTGTGTGTTGTGTAGATCCTTTGTGTGTTCATTGTAGCTCAATGCAATGCATTGCTATTCATACTATGAGAGTTAATATTTATTTGTCAAGCTCAGTTGGAGTGTTTCACAATAAGACCACCCATTTATCCTTAAAAAAAAAACTCCAACAAACACTAAAGAAGCACCAATGCATTTTTTTAATATTTATTTTAAGGTTTTAATAGCATTACTGGATTGTCTTTGACTGAATTCCAATTAGAGTACTTCCAAAAACACTCAGTTGTGGACAAGCCAGTCAGTGTCCCAGGTTTGGAGCATTCCAAAGCATAAAAATGCATGTGACTGTTTTCTGTGCTGCCACAAAGATATGATCCAGCCCCATGATTTACTTCAGTTATGATAGTAACGAACTTGATGAAGGCTAACATCTGGAAATTAAACATGGCAGTGAAGAGGCTTTTCTGGAAGTATTAAAATGGGAGTTTGGATACTTGATTTCAAAGAAGAGAGATCAAATGTCCCCTCTGTAATCAGGTTTTGTTTCAAGGGGATTACCCGATGTGAAAGCTATTAAAAAACTTCTAAGTGGGTGTTGTGCCCACCAAGCCACATCCAAAAGAAACCTGTCCTTCTGTTGCAGTGTAAACAGCACTTGAAACAGGAAGGAGTAGTTTTGGAGTTGGATTTTTTCATTCTATTATTATCTTTCATATGGAAGAATGGACTTTTCTTCTCTGTCACACTGATTTAAACCACTTTTTTAGCACAGTATGCTTCCCTCACTTGGTAGATACAGCAGCTGGAGAAATCATTATCAATGGGGATTTGTGAATGATTCCTGCTTGTGGAGTAGAATGACACAGAACTATGGGAATACACATGGAAATGAAGTAAAACCTGTACTTTACTTTAAATATTGGTTTTCCCTAGAAAGTAGAGACTTCCAGTTTATCTCTCCATCTGACACAGTGGTTTTATCACCTTGATTGTAATTTTTTTTTAAAGAAGCCAAAACTGATTACTTATGCATTCCTTTGCCTGTGTATTTGAATATTAACTGACACTTTCAAAGCTTACTTAATTGACTCTGAATTGCATACTGTGCACAAGACTTATGGAAAGAACACAGAGGCCTTGCCATCAGAGCCAAGTTAGAAATCAGAATTCTCTCAAATAGATAAGAAATTGTTTGCAAAGAAAGTCTTTATTGCTTATTTCTTGGAGGAAACACTTTCCAATGTGTGAATGCAAGGCCACCAACTTCCCCGAGGTAGTATCAGGAGCCTTTGGGGAGAGACAGAGATTGTCACAAGATTGACAAAGCTTTAAGAGAGTAAAGAATGAAATGTACTTGAGTCTTATCTGAGATCTCTTCCATGAGAAGAGAGAGAAGTACAATAATCTAGTACCCTGATAGCATAAGATGTGTTAAAAATGAAGTAATACCATTTCATTAATGATTAAATAAGTCAGATACAAGCATGAGCTTTTGTTTTCATCTTCTTTTTTCTTCTTTTCAGCCTCTGCTGATATTTGAGTACATCTTATTTTGTTCCATTTAATGTTCTGCTTTCCAAGCAGTACATGTTAGCACATCATGATTTTCCTTCAAGTTAATGATTCAAGTATTTAGAAAATTTGGCTTGTGGCTCAAATATTGACTGGTGGCAGTGAATATTCCAAATACTGTTTTCCACAGCCCCATGGTGTCTGACAATGCTAAATCTTATGTCTTCACTCCAGGTTTCGCTCTCCTCCAGTTCTTTGGAGAAGGTGCTTGGGCAGCCTGTCTTACCCAGTCCCTCTGCAGCACTCATGACCAGCTCCTTGAGAGCAACTTCTCTGCCTGTCAGATTGAATAGCAGCAGTGTCACCAGTGGAGACTCAAGTACTTCCCATATGGCAACTCAAGGAAGTCAAGTGAATGGAGTTGTGGATTCTCTCACTAGCAATGCAGTCCCTCGCATCATCATCATTCCTACCTCAGAGACCAATCTGTTTCAGGAAGAACTGGAAGAGGAAGAGACTGAGTTATTCCACTTTCATGACAAAAAGGGCAATCTGCTGGACTTGGAAGGGCTTAGCTCATCCATGGAGTTCCTTGAAGCTATTGAGAAATTTCTATCCTAAGTTTGTCAAAAGAAAACTTTCCGGTAATTTTCTTGGCATCTTCTCCACTTAATTATACCAAATAACTGAAGCCTTGTAGCTTAGATAATCAGATTTTTTTTAATATGTTTATATAGTAGTCACTAGGCAGCCTTCAGATTTATCTTTGTCCAAACCAGCTCAGGCATGGAAATGAGCAGTGGAAGCTGTGGCAGCACGATCAAGTGGCATTGGTCAAGGAGGCTGCCTGATCTGTTGCCACTGATGGGGGTGCCAGTAGAAGGGAAAACGACTGACTGAGACAAGGGTCAGCTGCTGAATGCTTCTGCTATCTGCACATGGAGCAGCATTCCTGTTTTGGCAGCTCTACTCTGGACAGCGATGGGAAGCACCGCGAGACTGCAGCTTTCACCAGCCCCGGCAGTAAGGCAGATGGCTACATGACCTAGTACTAGAATTTAATCAAATAATTCTCAGCATTGTTTTTGCTGTGTTTTATTTTTTAAATAGGCAGCATGCTAAACATAAGGAAAGAAACTGGTGGTTTTTCACTGGGAAGTGACTGATTCCCAGCTTCCAGTCCTCTGAAGTTTAGTGGTAGAAATCTGGATTTTACCTCAGCATTAGCATGGTCACCTAAATGTCAAAATGCAAGGTGCTATATGCTAAAACATACAATACTGTAGAAGCATTCAGAGTACCTTCAGAGTTACAGTCCTGATTAAATATGTATGTATCCTAATGAGTCTGTGATTGAAAGGGTGAATGCTCACAGCTGGCTTGACAAGTCATTGACAAAAATAAAGCCTTGTCTGCTGTATATCACTTGTCTGTTCAGAGTAGGTCCTTATCTACTCTAAAACAAACCAGCAGATGTCTTCTACAGTTCACTTACCAGAGGCCTTCAAAGTGGGTAAAACAACATCTTGGGGAGAGAACCACACAGTACTGTGGTGTTTGCTCCAGGATCTGCACTTAGATCATTATCTGTGGTTACTCATTGTGCTCATTTTATCTGTGCTTCACATTATGGGTCAGGCTCACAGGATTTTATTCCTAACTGCGCTCTTCCTTTTTTTACTCACTTGCCCATTTCTCCATGTCTTCCCTTTCAGTTTCTGATTTTCAAACATAGACAACAAGTTGAACTACAATGTTCTTCACATAATATCAATATATATTAGTAGAAATCAGGTGCTTCTCTGGATATAATAGTGCAAATATTTGGTCCAGGGAGACTAATAGCATTCAGACATTCAACAAGAGAGTGAAAGTTTATGTTCATAGTCTCAGTTTATTTCCTTGGCTATATCCTAGATTGTACAGAGAACAGTGAGAGAACTTCCAGGTTTTGTGTATTGCACTGCCTGATCTAGGGAAGTAATTTCTCTTTGCCTGTTTTCCTGATGCAAAAACCAGATGGGAAGCATAAAAGTGCTTTTAATTACTTTTTTTCATTACAAAAAATGGTAACACAAATCTTGTTTTCAATGATCTAGGCAGGACCACCAGTAAAGAACAAATTAAAACTCAGAGCAGCACAAGAGAGTGAAGAATGCCTCCAAACTTGCACACCCAAGGCTCTGCAAGGTGCCAGATCTTTGAGAGGACTGCAACACTTCCTTTTGATATAGGCTGTACAATTTTTAGAAAAAGAAAACAAAAAAGGCACTGGTGGGTTACAGAGGTGATTGGTGTGATAGGATGCCTAATGCAGCGGTGACAATCTTAATGCTGCCATTCTTTGAGGTGCTCTGCTGGCTAGGGACCCTCATACTTCCTTACTCTGGAAGGCAGGGAGGAAATCGGGGCTGGAGCCCCATCATGCAAAGACTGCCTGTGTGTATCCCTGGTGTGTGGTGCTGGGGTCCAAGGCTCAGCTGGGGCAGCACCAGGCTGTGGTTCCTGCAGCCAGGCTGCCAAAGCCTGTGCCCATTGTGTGCTCAGTTTTCTAACAGGGACAGGAATCATGCCAAGGTCATCTGCAATGAGCTCAGCAATTCCAAGGGCAATTCCTCCATTTGAGGACTGGCACAGTGAGCAGTGAGCACAGTGAGCAGAGAGTGCAGGACAGCTGCCGGGGACTGGGACAGGGACGTGCTCACTTGCAGTTCCACAGCGTCAGGTTTTCATCCACTGCAGAGTTTTGGCCACAATGAGTAATCAAATGTTAATTAGGTATTATGTTCATGGGAAATGGAGCAGGCTTAGTCCTAGACTAAACATACTGTCCTGCCATCTTGGATTCTTATCCCTTTTCTTTGCTGACCTGCYCTCTCTGATTTTTTTTGCCTACACCAACTGTGCAGTCAGTGACCTTACTTCTTGTATTTAATATCCTCAGCTACTGCATCCCTTTTATTCCTGATCCAGATGTTAGGAAGCAAGTGTTCTTTCAAGGCTTCCAAGCCTTAGACCTGACTTGTACTGTTGTAATTATTCCAAATAACAATAGAAAATGCATTTGGTGTTCCATGTTCTAAAAACATACTGGGCCAGATGTAGGCAGTGTATTGCCATAGATTTTGGCAGGATGAAGAATTGAAGACCTGAAGTCATAGCCAACAAATTCCTCCATATCTGAAGTTTTGCATTCTACCTGTTAGCCTACAAGAAGGCTCTCCAGTGATCTCTTGTATGTGTTTGGTACTATTACTGTGCTGGTACTGTAAGCGTGTCTCAGAAAATTAGCAGGCTTGAGGTATGTGCAAACAATGTTTCACTTTTATGCTGTTAGTGTCATACACTGTTAGTACCATTGCTTTGGAAGCTGCTGTCAAGATTACTGCTTGTCTAAAGTGATGCAGGCTAAAATACTAAATGGTATAATGGTAGAGAGGTAAAACCCAAAGTTGTATGAAGTACCAGATAGATTAACTGCACTTTGAGATTTGTGCAGAAACATCAGTCACAGAGTAAATTATTGTCAAACTGAATACCACAATGCAGGAGAATTTTGCAAGCTTCTCTGTTGCCACATTAGAATAGATGGCACATAAAAATGTACACTAATTCATGTTGCTTCCCATTTCACAAAGGAATGTATTGGCTCACTTAAATGGAATAAAACATTCTTAGGAGTTAAACTGAATTATCCATTGTTTGTTTTTCTTATTTAATCATTATTTTTGGAGCCAAGAGGAGGAGTAAAAAAGTTGAGTCAAAGTTTTTGAAACCTGTGCTCTGATCCAGTTAATAGTAAGATAATATATATATGAGACTTTATTTTCAAGTAATTTAGACTGCTCAGGTGCAAGCACACACCTGCTTGAGTGCATAACATCTAAATTTAGAATTCACTGGCTGGGTAAAACCTGAAGTTGCATGGCTACTTTTGAAATACAATGACTACAGCTGGGATGGCATGTAATCAAGTGAACAAAATTGAAAAAAATTAGCCAAAGTCAATACGTCAAAACTGTGATAGCAGACTTTGATCTTTGACCTACATCTGAAAGTTAATGAATAACTGTTTGTTTCTGCTAAAACTCTGTATAGCACAATTATAGGATGTGTTCCAATTTTCATGAATAACAGAAAATCCAGACCACAAATGTAAACACTTAATTTTTTTCATGGGCAATGGCATTTTTTAATAGCTAAATCAATGGTTAGATAAAGTTTTCAAATAAGAAAATTTACTTACTTGAATCTTAATGAATCTTGCAGCTTTGGGCTGGTATGAAACATGACCTAATACTACATTCTTCCAGAAAGCTCACTCATTTCCCAGACATCCACCCATTTCCCTCCTTTCAGGAGACCACCTGAACAAGAAATTTTGGCACCAACATCTAACCTTATTTGGTTTTAATCACATTTTCTGGGTGTATTTCAAATCTTTCTGGGTTTGATCCGCTTTATTCGCCGAGACCTCGTTTCCTTTGTTCTTCTGTGTTTAAACCAGAGTGTAATTTTTCTCTCTAGTTTAAAATAAAAAAACAGCAGTAGAAAGTCACACTGTCCTAAGGATGCCATTTTCACCCTCGTGGCAGCAGCAGGAGCAGGAGCAATCATCACACCAGGCCAGCAGCAGAACCCTCACAGGAGGACAAGAGCACCCCAGAAAGGTAGGGATGGCACCTGCAGGCTGCAGTGACAGGCAGGGTTGGGGGCTGAGGATTACACACCAGGGGTTGGGGTTACAGGACACAGCAGCAGGTCTGGGTACAGGCAGGGCAGATAGTTAGGGACCAGGTTAGGGACCAGGGGTCAAAAGCCAGGGGCCAAATATGAGGGGTAAAGGATGAGAGTCAAGGGTCAGGACATCAGGGATCAGAGGGCAAAGAAAATACTGAACAGTAAATACCCTCTTTTTAAATTTCCTTACTTTCCCCCCAGCCCTTAGAGGTTTTTTTGTTGTTGTTTGTTTGGATTTTTTGTTTGATTTTTGATGTTTTGGTTTTGGTTTGGTTTTTTTAAATTGTTGTTATTGTTGTTGTTACATCTGCTCTTTACTGCTTCTCTGCGCAGGTTATCCTTGATATTTATTTGTCTGGTTCTTTCACAAGTACATGAAAGCAAAGCAAGTTAGTGGGGAGATGAAAACTTGGGTACATATTATGTAGTGACTCCTTTCTTACATGGGAGTAATCAAAACTGCCCACAGTGCTTGGGTTCACTAAGCGCATGGACCAGGTGACTGCAGGATGAAGCCTGGCAAGGTGGAAGCAGCCAAGATGCATCTCCTGGTTTATCTCAACACAAGCTGATGATCAGCCCTTGCTCTGCACCTCATCCAGAGCCTCAGTCTATAATCAGTGTTCTGTCTGCACCTTGAATGGACAAGTATTTAGGTGAAAAGTTTGGTGCTGGGATGCCTTTGTTGTACCTGTCACTTTTACCCATGTATTAACATACTCTACAGCTTACTAAGAGTTCAAATGTCTGTCCGTGTATTTCACTTGCTTTATGGTGTGTCTGCATTGCACTCTGGTTCTATTTACTAGTGATACAGGTTCTAGCAGGACATGAAAAGCTAACTGCAAAATGTCAAAGTCAGGTGTAAATCCACTGTTAGTGATTCTCCCCTCAACCAGCACAAGGAGATGACTGCATGCCAACAATCCTGGTGCCAACATTTCATGGTTAAATCCCCTGAGAGAAAATCTGTAGGGATGATTATGTTATACAATATATTGACTTTTTTACTCTGAAGCATTTTTCCTCTGTATTCCTAGTTATGTATCATGTTGGCATTTTTATTTAAAAGGTCAGGTGCATTCTTTACCTTAAAGCAAAACTCCAGAAGACCCTTGTCATCTTCAGGACCTTGTTCTGGACTGAATCAAAGACTAATTAGGCAATAGGAGGTGAGGAGATGGGATGCTGCTGTTATCATTGGTGCATGGTCCTTAGGGTGATGCACCCCAGCCCTTTCCCTCCATGCCAAGGAGCAGGTCTGTTCTGGAACAGCCAGATATGTGCTAGTGGGTACCACATGAAATTGGTATTTTCCAGACATTTATAGGGAGCTCAGTGTGAGTAGATTTTCATGGGGACAGCAGAAGATGCTTCCCTAGAGTTTCTCCTTGCCAAATTGCTGGTTCCTTTCCACTGCAAGCAGGTGGCAAATCTCTTCAAAGAAACAGATGGATGTAGTTAACATTAACAACTAATTTTCCACAGGCATGTTCTTGGAAATAAATGATCTCTATTTCCTGAGATGGAGGGAAAAAAAAAAATCCAGCCCAGAGCAGACTACAAGTGTGGAAAATGTGAAACTGAACACACTGGAGTTTGGTAAATGCAAAGCAAATGAAAACAGCAGCTTAGAGTGGAAATTGTTGATCCACCAGAAGCAACAGAAGGGCCAATTCCATCCTCATAAAAGATATAAAAAAGCTGTATCCAAGCAATTAATTCAGCCAGGCCTTTTTGCCTAACCCCATCTACGGACAATCCAACAGAAGTGAGCTCAGAGTCATCAGCAACATTTTCATGCTTGGGTCACTGTGACCATCTGGGCACCAGCACGTGGAGAAAATGGGATGAAAAGTTTCTCTTAGGACCAAACTTCATTCACCTTGTTAAATGCAGCAGAAAAAGACCAAGGGGAATGTGACTACTCTTTTTACACATCTGGGATGAAAAGTAGAATATTCAACTGAAGTGTCAGTGACAGACATCAGAGGCCAGTCTCAGACACTCATTGCCCCAGCAGAATAATAATAAATTCCTTAAAAGTGCAAATACCTACAGAAACAAATCTTGCTATTAAAAAATGTCTTGAGATTACTTATTTGCTGATGGTTTTAAACAGGCTGACATTGTTTTGAGTCTCGGTGCTTGTGTGACTGTCAGGAGAGTGCACAAAGCAGGAGTCCTGCTGAAGAAACGCAGTAMATTTCCTGACAATGCACAGCCATTGAACAAGGAACTGCTTCTGATTTGCTGAGGAGGAAAATTGCCAAGAGACCAGTAGGATCTCTGTTATCCTTTTTGTAAACTTTAGTGGAAAAATTGCATGTCCCCTAAGGTATTTTGTAATGTGGAAATAACTTGAACTTCAGCTGCCTGGCCGGGCTGAGTCCACGTTGTGCTATATTTTCTTCCTCGCTGTCATGCTACCTAAAAGCCACACACTTTTCTGGGGCTGGGAATTGAGGTGGTGTGGCCTTTTCCTCCTGGCACCAAATTGTCTTTCCATCACAGTATAGCTTAAAACCTTATTTTGCTGCATCAGAGCCCAGCAGCAAATGTTGAACACCCTGACAAGCCCCTGGGGTTCTTTCTCCTATGTGCCTTGTCCCCCCAGACTTCAGTGTGCCAGATGTGCTGGTCTGAGAGGCCAAGAGAAACGGGCAAGTGAAAAAAAGACTTCTATACTTTTTCAGGGTTTTACTATCTTGCCTATTTTGGGAGTGACTGAAGCTCCTCTCTCCTCTCCTCTCCTCTCCTCTCCTCTCCTCTCCTCTCCTCTCCTCTCCTCTCC
>JACDOX010000044.1:1525349-1775453 GCA_014549065.1 Cardinalis cardinalis | reverse complement strand
TTCTTTTTTTTCTTTCTTTTTTTTTTTTCACATGGATGCTTTGGCATGCATCCCTACTGGCATAGGATGCTTACTCGGAAAGCATTTGGTTTCCTGCTGGTCTAATTTATTTTTTCTCTGTGATGATTTTTCCTGGAGCAGCTTCTGAGCAGTGCTGAGGGTGCCTGGCATATGGTCCTTCACATTTGGGTTGTTCTGCCATACTCTGGTGCTGCTGATGCACCAAGACATTTGCTTTTGGGTGAAGCTCTTCCTCTCCAGCAAGAATTAACAACTAAAATTTCCAGAGGAGAAACTCCCATGGCATTTTTCTGTTTTGACTGATGTGCTGTTTCCAAAYTTGTGTAAAGAGTAGGTTTTAACCATCCTGCAAAGTCTGATGGTTTGAGTCTCGCTTCTTCACATGCCTCTGTTTCAGAAGAGACTGTTGTGCACTTTTGGAACATCACTGCTGTTAAAATACTGAGAGCTCCTATACCACAGGCTACAGAAAAATCAGCAGTTTCAATAACCCAGGCTTAAAAAAGGGAGAAAATCAGTCTGTAGGTCAGAGTCAATGGAGATATCAAGGTAAAAGGCAAGGTGGTAAGGAAGTTCCTTCCATTAGTGCTCCTAAAATATGGGCCTGGGCTTCAGTGGAAACAGTAAGGCTCAGGAAAAGTGATCACAAACACTCAAACAAGACAGGAAACTGTGTAAAAACCAGAGGACTACCACAGTGAATCTTCATGAGTCTTGACCTTTTCTTCAGGCTTGTTTCTGCAGCCTGAATAGATAGAAACAAGACCTTTTTTTGCACAGAAAAATGGAAGCCCCCCCACCACATACTCAGACCAAGGGTTCATGGAGTCAATATCTTGTCTCCAACAGTGACCAGCAATAAATAACCACAAAGAGAAGCAAAAAAGGCACCAATACTTTCCTGCTCTGCTCACCCAGAACAGATTCTATGTCAAAAATTGGTGATTCTATGCCAAAAATGGTATTTAATAAGATTTCACAGACCTCTTTGCTTCCATGGATTTATGAAATCACTCCTGGGACTCATGTGAAAGCCTAATTATGAAAACATCCCGCAGGCTCTACAATTCAGTTGTGGTTTATACAAAGTAGAGCCTCCCTTTTCTTGCAATTTCATTCAGTGCCCTCCAGATCTTGTGGGGTGGGGGAGAATGGATGATCATTGCTTCATGGGCACCTTCCTTGGAGCCCCCCTGAGTCTGCACCATCTCCACTCATCATCTTCTCTCCCAGGTGAGTGTTCCACTCTGTCCACCTGAATCCAGGAGCTCCATTCCCTTGGCACAGAAGCACAGGGAAACCACTGCACACCTTGGGTGAACTGCAACGCTGCTCTGGCTGCTCATCCCAAAAGGACATCCTGTGTCATTTCCCCTTGTCCATGTCCTTGCCACAGACACCCTGCTCTGGGCCCTTGCCTCCTCCTCTCCCACCCCAGAGTATCCCTGCTTTTATGACAGCATTCCTTTGAAGCTGTGCAAAAGTCTGAAAGACTTGGAGTAGAAATGTGACGTGTTTGCAGTTACAGAGTGTTCACAAAATATTAACAGACTTTATTTAAGCAGCTGGCAAGCATGGTGAGGAACAACTTATCAACAGGCTATCTCCTAGGTCTTCTGAGTGGCAAGAAAATGTTAATTATCTTCATTTAACATAGGCAGAGGCTGGGATAAAGTGTGAGCAGACAGTAGCAGTGTTGCCTCCTCTCTCCAGCCCAAACCCAGACACTTCACACTCCCTGAATTCAGGATGTGGTCAATATCACTGAAATATCTGGGTTTCAACTCTATGTATTACATCAGGAATACAAAGCACTCTCCTAGATCCAAACAATTCAACAACTAAAATTTTGGATCCCAACTGGGGTCAAAATTTTGCGACTTAATATTTCTATCTGTATAATATGTTGAATGTCAATGACAGATTCAAATGCAAAAGCTGTAATTTTCACCAAAACATATGCCTGGGACCTTCTCCAGGAATAATGAATAAATAGCAGGCACTGAATTAACATTATCCTCACACCTTAATCTGGCATGCCTTATGGAAGTAACCAGAAATTAATATAAACACTGTACTTCTAAGGGCAAGGTTTCCAAGTCTTCTCTCTCAAAGAATATAAATTTTTTAATAAGCAATTTGGAAGAAGTGTTGCCCATATTTCTATTCCAGCCTACAGGATGTTTCCTTTTATGTTCAGTAACTGAAATGTCTCAGTACTATCAAGCACTGGAAATGACAGTGAAAGTCCCAGCAACTTGTGAGTGTCCCACAYGGAAAAAATAACATATTATAAAAATACTCATAGAAAATCAATATTATTCTTATATTGCCTTTGAAGGGAAAGCCCATGGGGCTCAGAGGGGTCTCCCAAACACAAGTGAGTCAGGTCTTCCCTCACACAGGCTGGAAGGAGAGAAAGGCAGGGGGAAGCTGCTCTATTTTTAGCTGCCTGAGACATGCAGACCTCATGGTGATGGGGAGCTGATAATTACATAAGAAGTCATACCAAGCTTTGCTATTTAGGTCTCTCTGGCCTCTTCCTTATCTCAAGTGCCGTACTCGCAGTTCCCGCTGCGAGTATCTGTAACCAAAATACAACGTGCTTTCCTGGAATCCGTGCCATGAAGTAATGGGCTATTTTACGGCAGCTCTTTTCCACAGCCTGTTCTTTCTGGCTAATGATTACAGCTAGGCACTGCTGCCATGGCCATATTGGTATCACAGCATCTGCTCTAGCCCCACCAGAAAGCTGTAAGCTGACTACAAGAGGGTCACTTACCTTTACTGGGGAGGAGGACCTGTGTTTGAACAGACTTCCAAACATTGTGGTTATTCCCCCCACCCTGCTGCTGCCAGCCCTATTGAGGAAAAGTGTTTTACACAGAAAATGCACCTAAAAAACCTTCCAGTCACTAGCTTTAGCTCCTGTAGCTGGATGCATCCTGGGTGCTTTCGCACTGCTATGGCTCAAAATGCACCCAGCCATGTATCAGGGGCTGTCTGCAAAGGAAGGCAGGGAGGGACTAGAGTTTAGTCACTTCTTTTCCACATCAAGGGTCTTTCGGGTATTTCTTCAATTCCTCATGATTAATTTAGGGGTTTTTGTGTCATTCTTGAATACCTAGGTCCCACTGGCCCCTCTCTATGTCTCCATGCCTGCTCCATGGGTTTTTTTCCCCAGTAAAAACATTTTTTTTCCCAGTTCCACCAGCAGCCAAAGAGGCAGGCAGTGGAAGCAAGGAGGCTGGTTTATAGGTAATGGGCAAGGGAAGCTCTAAAGCCCTTTAGTGGCAATGTATCAGGAAAAGCCACGTATGTTACTGCAATTTGAAGCAGTGATGGTTTTTACAAATATAACCTTTTATTCTCCTGCCGTTCCAAAGCGCAGAGAGGAAACAAGGCCATCAAAAAGGAGGCCGTGGCCTGCAGCTCCTGGAATGTCCTGTGCCACATGCCACAGGGGTGTTCTTGGATTTCAGATGTGCAGAGGCCATATCCAGCTCCTGGGCACCAGGGTGAATGGAAACACTTCTCCTCACATTATTAACACAGGGCTAGATTCCTGCTGTCTAAATGCAACCAATTGGTTGAGAGTTTGGGAAGAAACCAGAAATGCTGGCAGCAAAGGTTTCTGTCATATTACACATGAACAGTGCTAGAATTTAAAAAAAAAGGGGGGGGGATGAAAGGTCTCTCTATTTTTATATAGCAGAGTGAAAGTATTGGGTATCTGTGGCAATATTTAGTCTGAAGGAAAGCGTAATTGAATCCAAGTGACATAATGAGAAAGTGTCTGGCAAAGCCTGGTCCAGGGGAAAAGTAGCAGGGATCATTGCCATCTAAAATTTAATTTTCTAGATGAATACGCAATGGAACTGAAAGCTCTGGTATAGCTAAAAGCTATTGTACAGGAGAAGCACACTGTTTTGTAGGCAAAGACAGAGGAGTTGGCATTTTAAAGCAGGAAACGTGTGGACCAAGAAGTGAGAGAGAACATTTTAGTGTTGTGGCTGAAAGTTGGAAGATTTGCTCAGCACAGAGCAGCAAGCAGGAACACAGTGGGGAAGAAGCAAGTGCAGACTGATGCGAGGCAGGATGAAAACTCCCTAAAACTGGCACAGCAGGGTAACTTGGAAAATAATACAGTTTCTTTCAGTCTTTCAGACACTCTTCTGCTCAGCTTTGCTACCATGGCAGGTGTCTCAAGTTAACATCAGGTACCACCTGAGTGCTTTTGCTTCCCCTTATAAATTGGGCCTGTGAGGGGGCTCTTGCAAAGACAGAGCTTTAAGTCTGGCAATGTTTTTCTTCCCTCTTTAAGATCCTGAAAGACATAAACAATTGAATGCTTCAGTGTGAACAAAATAAAATGGGTCAAGCAAGAAAGCCTTCAAATACACTGGAAAGAAGAATTCAACAGAACAGGTAAATTTGAAGGGGCAGATGATGTGATTGCAGCCATCATCTCTGCAGCAGTCTAAGGATGTGTCTGCTAATATGGCCTTTAAATGCTGCGCATTTATATCTGTATGTGTGATGGATGCAAGGGGGAAGAATCTGTTGGAGGGACTGATTTCTCCCTGGTGCTCTGTCTGGCTGAGCAGCTTGCTGTAGCTCATTTTACTGTGAGCTGCTGGTTGTTACAGCCCCACTGGCCCTGGCAGCCCAGGAAGAAAATGTAACTATTAATTATAGTTACTTGTTTTTCCAGTAATTGCTTACAGTGTCTTTTGTGGGAGAGAATGCAACTTGGCATTGGTTGTATTCAGAGATACACAGGAGTTTATTAAGAGAGGAGCTATGTGCTAATTGAAGAGCAATTGGGCTTCTAAAACCAGCCATTTTTGAAGTGGTGCTTGTCTCTTTATTTGTAGTTTCACATGCTCTGACCATGCAGGAGAAATGCAAAGGGAGCACAAGAAAGGAGAAGTGAAAATCAAATTGCTGGTTTGGCACTGGCCTCTTTCAAAATGTATCTCATTAAAAATAAATAAATAAATATATGCATATGAAAGCACATTGCCCAAAGAGAAGCAATGCTTCCTTGGGGATTGCCAAAACCCTTTTTATTTTCCATTTTTAAATGGTAAACACTGCTCCAAGACCTGACCTTCCCCTCCCTATCCCATCTGTTACCTAAAGCTGAGAGATGGAAGGACTGGAGGTCAAAGTTTGAGTTCAGCTTCCTGTGAGAAAGCAGAGCTGAGATTCCTTAAACATGTTAAAGCTTTGCTTTAAATCGATTGCCTGTCTCTCAGTTGTTATGAAATAGTTCTAAAGGAAGTATTTACATCTTTAAATGCATTCTTTCTTGTTTTCCATGCTTCTTCACTGGAGGTAACAGTTAACTGCATCTATGGCTTGGCAGTTCTCTGGTTTTCATTTTTCCYTTTGCTGTTTTTCAGTGTTTTCCTAAACATAGCCAAATTTTGAAAAGCTGCAGCATAACAAAACAAACTGATGGAAAAGGATCTCTGAGTGTAGCAGAGTGAAGGGGGTGAGCAGAAGGAAATCCAGGCTTCTCTACTTTAATGGAAAAGAAACCCCAAAGTTGAAAAATCTATTCAGAACAGTTTTCTTCATTTAGGTGTTTTGTGAAAAAATTGAATAAAAGAAAAGAAATTAATTTTGTGGACCATCTGTGTCCAGCTCTGGTCCTGGTCYATGAAGTCCTGGTTCCCTCAGAGTTTGACCAAGACCAAATTCAGAGACAGTCTTAAAATGCTGATAGCCTTGCATGGTTTGAGCAGCTGAACTGAGCTGCTTGGTTACGTTTTTGCAATATTTTATATACAGCATTGAATACTCAATGGCTATTTGCCTAATGGAAAAGAAAATGAAGAACACATGGACTAGATTAATAGGGGGGAAAATTGACTTATTTTCCTTTTTTTTTTTTTTCTACTGGCTTGCTTTCACCTACTTTGACAGAATTATTAATGATTTATGTTGCCATGAAATATATATAGCTAGTAGAATGATGCTTTAAGTGGGGCTAAAGTGAAAGAACAATGGGCATTTCAAGTGTATGGCAGTTTTGGCCAGGGAAGTGAGCAAAGGAAAAACAGTAGAGGGAAACAGTCACTAAAATTGTGCCTAAAGTTCACTTTTCTCTACAATAAGCAAAAAATAAGCTGTATAGTATCCCCTTCTCCTTCCTCTGCTATCTGAGAGGAGAGATCCTGGAGCCTCTCTCTTTAGGAGAGGGGCTTCAGGGCCTCTGGCTGCCAAAGGGGAGCTGTACATTGCAGAGCTCTGGAGGAAGGCATTTCTTCATTTAAGTGGCAAAAGTAGAAAAGCTACACTGAACCTTTSAGCTTTTTTTTGTTCAGCTATGGAAAGACAGAGCTTGACTCATGTGTTGTTAATTGCCATTGACAGATAAACCAGAAAGAACCAAAACTAGTTGAGTTACTTGTATTCTTTTTTCCAGTTCACTTGAACTGGAAATCAGTGAGATGCAATAAATAGAAAGCCATGAGGTTATCATTCACAGAGCCACTTTTCCTTGCAGAACTGGGCTTTAAATCAGCAGGACTGTCAGCCCTCTGACACGGCCAGGCTGTAAATACTCAGTCATCGCTTCATTTGGGGTGCAGGGGAGTGGTGAGAAAGGAATGACCAAAAGCTTTCCCAGAAATACGCTGCCCTGAGGATTCATTTGTTGAATAGAGACTGTGCCAATGCATTACTCTGCCAGCCTTGTACCTCTATTGAATTGTCTCTGCTGATTTATTCTCACTATCTGCATTCCCACGTGTGAATGCTGTACCTTTCTCCATTTGGTTTCAGTATCTGTAGACTGAGGTTGAATTTTACAAGAATCTTTGTGCAACAGGACATGGCAAATGCAACTTTGCCCTCTTCCCTTTTCAGTTAGTCTCAGTGTTTAGTGCTCTTATGCTTTAAAAAATGTTGGTTTGTTGGGTTTTTTTTGCTTAAAGAAAATAAAAAGAAGGTTTTAAAACTTTATCTGCTGTCTGTAACTCTGCAGGATTTAGTCTGGATACTGGCCTTTTGCAATACATGTGACTGGTCCTGATTGTTTGGGTTGGTATCTGAGGATTAAGAGATTTGGGAAAATTCATTCACTCATCCATTCTTTCATGATCCACTCAGATGCTTTGGCTGATTTTCTGCCTGCCCAAAACGGGGAAATGGAAACAAAGACGTGGGACTCTACACCATGCTCCTCACAGCCAAGAAAACCTTCCACTTGTCACTTGGCAGGAAACAGCAGGATTCCTGTATGATGGATTTGCTCCCACTCCATATTTTTCCTAGCTGTGATTTTGGACTTGATATTGCATACATTGATGCTGAGCCTTTTATATCAGCTGAGAAGTCTGACACCAATTTTTTCTCCCTCTGTGCCATTGTACAGATGCTAAATGGGAATAGCTGTGTCAGGAAACACAGTTGTCTATGTGCTGCTAAGAGCTGTCACTGTTAAATTCATTAGAGCTGCTTTTTCAAACGGGTAAAAAGAGAAGTTTCTTTTCTTAGGATCATTATACACCCACAGCCAGAAGCCCATTTCTTCTACTGAAGATCAGTATAAACCACTTCTTGCACCTCCAGTAGTTTTCATTAGCGGAGCCAGTGGGAGGAGAGGCCCCCTCGGTATCCCCCAGAGGAGGGTTCTCTCCTGGGGTTTGGGGAAACACTAGGTGTCATCAGTGAGGTTTCCTCTCCCGGCAGGAACACAAGCATTCGAGAGCCTACAGCCAAGGCTAGACAGACTGCAGCGTCCCAGCATCCATCCCCCCAGGATCCTGATGCATTCTTATCGGAAAGCCAGGAAGAGTCTCTGAAATCCCTGTCTCAGACAAGTCTAGGCAAGGCTTCAGGTTGTCCAGTAAAAATCATGTCAGGATTAGGCTTGGTTTTAAGGCTATTTTTTAAAGCCCACTTTTATGAAGAATGAAAACATTATTAAAATACCAAATGAAATAGCCTTTTTTTTTTTTTGTATTTCAGTTATCGGTTAGATCTCACTGAGGACTTTCTTTCTCTTTGCTGTTGCTTTTTCTCTTCTTCTTTGCACAAATCTCTTCCCAGAGTGTCCCCAAAATAAAATGGGGATCACTTTCTTGTTCAGAGAGAACTTTTTCTGCTATTGAGATATGAGCAGCAGTGTACCAGGCGCACAGGGTCCAAGAGAATCTTTACCCAAAGAGGGCAGGGAACTCACTAAAAATTATTTTTAAATTAAACAAAAAAATCGCCCAAACATAAAAATTATAAGGAGAACAGAGAAAAATGTAAGAGGCTGAAGCTGCTCCAACAACTTTCAAAGTTCAAACTCCTCAGGCAGGAAAAAAAAACCCTGCTTTTGTCTCTGCTATGACTTCACCGTCCTCTACTGAGTCTTCCAAGCCTTGGAGAATAAAAGGGTCTTGCTTTGACCAAAAGGAGACAGAACCATTGTCTAGAATAATAATATTTTAAAAAGGTAGCCATCTCCTTTTCTCTTCCTCCCAGTCATCTTCAGTGCCAAGGTTACAAGGATGGAGGTGGCAGCCAGCAAGGTGCAAACCCCAAAAACAGAGAATCCATTTTATCTGTCTTCCACTTCTTTTCCTAGACATATGTGAATTATTAATACTGAAGAGAAGAGTTTTTTTCCAATACGTTTTGGGTAGCTAGAATTTTTATATTATTTTTTTGAGATCTACTCTTGGAGCTGGTAGGAATGAGGGAGTTTCATCTGTTTGTGTTTAGGGAATAAACTTGCCACAGATGCTCCAAATCTTCCATTCAGTTCTTGCAGGTGACAGCTGTAATGGCACTAGAGACTTGCAAATCCTGGCACCCACACAGTCTAGCCATAATTTTGGCTCATAAACCTCTACAACATCACATTTCACAAATGAGTGTGCATTCTGGGCTAAAAGAAAACCCTTCTGCCTCCCTTGCCATTTTTGGCAATTACCTGCTATAAAAGAAGTGTGGCTCAAGTGGTAGCAGCTATAAAACTAAGATCTATATTTAAGATAAAATCTAATTTAGCATCTATGAAATTAAAGCAGACTCTTTTCACAGAGTCTAAAAAGTAGACGTATGGCCAAGTCCAGAGCCCCTTTGCTGACTGGTGTTAATCCTGGATTAGACAGAAAGAATACGTTTATCCTTTGGAAAAGAAAAAAAAAGAAGACATTCAGGAAATTGTGGAGCTTAAGGAATTAGCTGTAAGCAGAGAAGATGGCAGCATCTGTGGGAGAGAATGCTACCATAAATAGCAAAGTGTGGCTTAAAGAGTTGGAAATTATGAAATAGCTTTCTATTACCATTAAGTGGAGAAAGAGTTTTTGAGTCAGCCCCATCAGGAGAACTGACACGTAAAAAAGCAGTAGTTGACATGATCCTGAGTCATGCCCTGCAGTTACCATCCAGTTTCTGTGGCTACTTCCTAAACAAAATGATTTCTAAACAGCAGTTTTTTCATTAAATCATAGAATCATCAAGGCTGGGAGAGACCTTCAGATCACCAAGCCCAACCATCCACCCAGCACTGCCACGGTAGCCCCATAACCAGTAAACCAGCACCAGATGCCTCTCAAACACCTCCAGGGATGGTGACTCTACCTCTCCCTGGGCAAGGCAGCCTATTCCAATGCCTGACCACCCTAAGAATGAGAGAGTTTTTTCTAATACCCCCCCAATCTGAGGAAGAAATAGGCTTTTCTCTGGGGTCTGCTTCACCTTACCAGCCAGAATGGCTGTAGGTGGTAACTCTCAGCCCCACACACTACTGAGGGCTGGCTATGCCTCACAAAGCCAGAGGGAAGGTGGGCAATGTGGTCCTCAAAATGACTGCAAATAAACACTGAGTAAACCTAGGAAGAAGGTCAGTGCTTGTGGAGATTGCATGGGAAAAAATGTCACACTTCACTCTTCATGCTTTGTCCTCTGTCAGAGCTGGCCATTTTTTCAGTTCTTTGTCCATACCTCTACCTCTGATCCAACTCCCAAAATTGTTCTTAAGTAACAATGCACCTTGCACATGTCTCTTAAACCAAGAGATGCACAAAAACTATTGCGAACATATAGGATGCATTAGCTCAGCTTTTTCTCAGCTGCATTTTTCTCCTTTAAATTCAGCTGAAATATTACTTATTCTTAACTTCTTTATTTCCATTGTTCTGAACTCTCTATGTAAAGGGATGGCATGGCTGCCTCTGACTTAGCTGCCTCAGCTGGAGAACAGACAGTGTGGAGTGAATCGAACACATTCACCTGCAAGCCCCATGATGTCTTCTCACACCCACATCTGGAACACAGGTAAGAAGCTTCCTTTATCTGAACCTTATCTGCTTCCCCATTTTCAATCTGTTTCCCTTCCCCTCCATATGTTGTTTCCATCCTTGCAAAACTATTTGCTTTAGCATCTTAAAAAAACGAAAAAGCCCAAAACCCCTATGGCATGGTCCTTCTTTCTTATCCTTTTTCTAGTAAGCAATCCCTGCTTTTAAAGTGGAAAGTGTTTGTTTTAGGTTCTTTGCCATTGTTCCTCTGCTCCTGTTGAGATATTCTGGAGTTGCTCCTTTTGGTGTGCCTTTACTCATCTGTAGAGTGAAGAAAGCAGTTAGCTCGATTTAAAGGTGGTCAAGATCCATTTTTGAGGAATGGGAAAAGGGAGGAATTCTTCAATCCTTTTTATCACCAGATGAGCTTTTTTTCACCTCTGTGGCTGGTGGCAAGACATTGGGACAAGAACATTGCTCTCTGGAGGAGGGTTCATAACTTAATGTTAGCAGAATAACTCCACTGTCCCCTTTACATCTTACAGAGAATATCATTCCTTGCTCTCACTCCAAGCCTTGGAGAATTTGTGGATGCACAYGTACATGGCCAAAACATAGTTTTGAGTGGAAGTGAAAGACGAGCACAAGCAAATAAATAGACACTCAGAGACTGTGAGATGCTTTTTAAAGCACGAAGGGTCTAAAGCTATCTTTCCATTCAATCCTCTTCGTCACTGGGAGGGCTATTCTTAGAACAAGGGTACACAAAGTTTTCTGCATCCATTACATAAAGGCTGTGAGTAAATCTTGTTGAGTTCCTTGCTGGCCTGTGCTATTCCTCACTAGAGAAGTTTGATTATTGCCATGCTGGTTGTTGACTGGGTCTCCAACAGTCTACAGCAGCAGTAAAACGCTGCCCTTCTGATGTGGCATCTTTTGGCACTTGCTGCAGAGTTCTGTCCAAACAAACGTGCAGGCAGCAAATGGACACTGACCCCCTGCCTACGTGGGAGCTTAGATCGAGGAGCAGAATTCCCCCAGTTTGTATATAAATAGAATTGTATATAAAATCCCAACACCACTAGCTTACACAAATTGTGTATGCCAATCATTCTAAAAATTCTTTCCAAGCAAGTAAATCCTCTATAAATCTAAGAGATAATCGAATACATGTCTTGCAGTCACTTTACACCTTTGGTGATCTCATCAAAACATGCCAGTGCTCTGCCAAAATCCATGACTCTGTCTGTAAATTTTAGCTGTTCCAGGAAGTYTGTGCACCTGATGCAATGTTACTTTTATTAAACCTTCTTGCTTTAGCTCTTTCTTTTAACTTAGCTAGGGTTAAGAGAGGTGTGTAGCCATTGGAATTTAACTGAATGTGAAGAATGATCACTACTGGAATGCTACATCCAATATCTTGTCCTTAGCTAGAGAAATGGATACTTTCCAAAGACTTGGGGAAGGGCAAAAGGCCATAAACTAGTAATTTATTCCTGCTATTTCAAAAGTTTCAAGGATTAAAGATTGTATTCAATATCACACGTTTTAAAGACAAAGTGATAATATAAAATTATTCATACATTTCCTTTATATTTGATTGCTTCTGCAGCAAGGTGACTCGTGTTGCATAGCCTTGTTTGCTACTTTCCTATTCTGCTCACATCACTCAGTCCTTTGTGAAAAGACTAAACACCATCCAGAAGCACCAATGATGTTGCCTTGTCCCAGCTGCTCTGGAGTTTGTTCCAAGATTTCAGTCTTGCAAGGCTGCCAATATCCACCCTTAATTTATTCCACCCTCTCTCTGGGATAGGAAAACCCCCCTAAGGTTATTTATCATCAAATATAAGAAAACAGATTTTTGGCATAAGCACAGCCAATGGGACATCTAATACTTTCTGCTTCAAAATTTACTCTGAGTAACTCTGCAAGAAGCCCTCCTACAATCCCATGCCTACCTTAACACTTGTACAGACATTAATTTCTTTTAAATCCCTAGTTTTTGAAGGATTTTACCAACTTTTTTTTTTAGCCATCCCGTTTTCTTGCAGTTTGTTTTATAGCTTACCAGGCAGTCCTCGATCTGATGTTTTCATGAACTTTGGGAGATAAAATCTATTTCCTTTCTGCAGTCTGGCAAAGGAACTCTTGTACCCAGGAGAGCTGTGGAGTCAGTCTGACAGCATCTTTTTTTTTTTTTTACTAATATGCTTCATTTTGTCCTGGTTTTCATTGACATCTGTATCCACCTCCATTATATGAAAAGCTTATTTACAGTCCTGCATATTTCAGGGCTTGAAATAACTATATATGGCTCACTATTTTCCCCACACATTTTCTCTTAAGTCAGACCTTACTAACAGGATCTCAAGTGACTGACTACAATCCCTGGCTGCTAGAGATGTCCCCAGTCTTGGCAGTCACAGTTTGGTGTGCCCACCCTGCTGAATTCAGCCCCACTAGCTGGCACCTGTGATGAGAGCTGTCCCTGGCAGCACAGGGGCCTGCCCCAGCCCCATTCATTGCGTGCCTACCCAGGGATCAGTGCATTCCTGACTTCCCAAGAAATCACCGGGAAGGTCAGACAGAACACTATGCAGATGAACTGCTCAAATTCTTGCAGAAAGATGAGTGAAACAGGGTGGAGGAAGTTATGCAAAACTCTGCCTAGACAGACCCCAAAAAAGAAAAAACATAAGCCCACGCCCTCTGTCTGGTGATCCTGATGACTGAGCAACAGTAGAAACAGGTTTATTTGCCAAAAAGAGCTTCCCTAGTGCTTAAAAGGAGCTGTGTACACTCATCCCTGTCTTTGTGGTCCTCTTAAGCACTTGCATCTCCAGTGCAAGGAATGAAAGGCTGGTCAAATTCGTCACTGGAATGAAATGTGAGTTTCCTGCCGTCACTCATTCTCTCCCTCTTCCTTTCTCTACGAATAGATAAGGAGGTGGTTCTCTCCAGAAGGGCTTGTTTGCTTTGTGAGGCATTTCAATCGAGTGCCCGAGGCTGTAAGGTTAATGCTGCAGGACAGGGTGTATTGTTTCTCAAGTCAAGTTCTGATTTGTGTAAGAAGGAAAAAAGTCATTTCTCATGCTGTTTTCCCTTCTTGTAAACAGAGATGGTTAGAAGTGATTTAGTGATTTTTTGCAAAGGTTTTGGTGAGACATGGAAAATGTACTCTGTTCTGTTTGCAATTAGCCTTTCTTGTATTTTTTCCTTCTAACCAGCTATTTTGAAATAAGTCTGATTAGCCTACTCCTAGCACATATTTTGGATTATGGCATTGTAAAATGTTTTGTGGTGTGTATGTACTGCATACATGATGTATTTTCTTAAATCTATCATCAATTTTTTTTCCTTTGGCACTTCCTGTCAGATAAACAGAGAACTGAATTTGGATGTGAATTTTATGGGTGGAGAGGGAAGGAAAAGAGGAGGTGGAGGGGGAAGGAGCAGCAAATTGTTTTGCAAAGAATCTCTGGGCTGGAGCCATGCTTTTGTTTGAAAACATAGATATATACCCAGTGACTGCTAATGTTAAGAATAGCATAATGGCAATAATCYATGAGAAGGCCTGAGTTACAGGTCATGTAGCTATTAATGAAAAGCACCTATGGCTCCCAAGTGTCACTTGCCACATGTTGGATTCATGTCTCAGTCCCAAAGGTTTGTGGGATGAGGAAACCAGCCCATAGAGGCTAATCTGGTAATTCTTGTATGTGCCTCTGTCTCCACAGAAAATTGTCATAATCCCCTGACTAGCCCAGTGAGAAACAAACTGAGCTTAGGTGAGCATTGCTGCCCTGTTAGCTGAGGCCTGGGAGCAGTCTGGGGTAGGGGAAGGAACAGGGTCCATGCTTAGGATGTGGTTGTGCCCCATGGAGGGAGTTTTTTGAGATTTTCCCCTGCTGGGCTAGGAGTGCTGGAAACCTTGCCCATAAAAGGGAGGTGAAAATATTTTTTATAGCTGCTTGTACTTGCATTTCCCTGGATTATTCAGATACTGCAAGGATGAATGCAGTAATACTTGCAAGTTACTAAGCTACCATGGTGTTGCAAGCTATATGAGGTAATAGAGAAATATTTCATTCATTTCCAGGGACCAGCTCACTGGCCCTTTTCCAGCAGCACTGTAAACTTGTAAAACTGATGGATCAGTTTCCCAAGAGTCTTTATTACCAAGACTTCTGACTTCTCAGCAACTGCACCAGCCTTGTAAACTATTCAGAACATGCAAGATGCTTAAAATAAGCTTGCAATTAGCGTTCCCCAGGGTCTTGTGCTGGACTTCTTTTCCCAAAGACTCTTTTCTGTCATATTTAGCACACAGAATTGGACGAGGCTCTCTTGGGGCTTATCTCTGTCAACAGGAAAAGGGCACTTCTAAATGAAATTAAGTGCTACTGCTCCCTTCCTCAAAGGCAAAACCCACTGCAATGACTAAGTTATGTCTCCAACCAGTTTAAAAAATTCCAAACATTGGGATGACTTGGATCTGCTTCCTGAGGGGCTTAGCACAAATATGTGTATAACTGAATTTCAAACATAGTTCTGCATGTGAATTAAACTCCACAAAATGCCATTACTTTGGCTTTTGCCATATAAAACATGAACTCATGTCTCTCTCAGCTGTCCTACTTTGATATCCTTGTCCCTCTGTGTCATTAAGGCAACCACTTCCTTAGCAAAGCCATCTTCTGTTTGCTGGCGCCTGGAGCAAAGACCAGGTACATCATCATTGCACATTGTTTACTGGATTCATTTTTCATTTTGCTAAAGGTTGTCTTTAGAGAGATTCTGGTTTTGAAAGTTTATACAATCTGTAGACATCTAAGGATGATAAATATAATATATATATTATATAGAATATTATATAAATGCATATATAAGATAGATGACACAAGGCTATTCTGGTAACACTATTTTTCCCCACTGCAAAGGAAAAAAGAAAAAAATTGCCCATGCATACTTCTGGATGATGAAAGCCACGAGCTGTGCCCTTCCCCTTCAGTTTCAGGCAAATAAAAAAAACCAGGAGCAGAAGAACCACTTTGTTCCCCAGCCCTGCCCCCGGGTGTATAAATAGCAGGCCAGGCGGTCCTGTGCCCGAGTGGCTGCGGGAGTTCCACTCATTCCAGGCATCTTTGGACACCCTCTTATCAAAACAGAAAGGCTGACTTCACTCCCTCTCTCCCCTGATTGATTTCATGTTGGGAACAGGTAACAGACAGCTTCCATTGTCCTTGAATTAGCCACCTACTTCCAGAGGTCAAACAAACAGGCTGAAGGTCCCGAAACTCACTTCAGCGAATTGCTGCCAAAATTCCTTCTCAGCGAAGTAAGCAGGGGCTGGAGCAGTCCCGGGTGACAAATGCTCTCCAGAGAGAGGGACACAAACCATCTCGAGCAGGCTAACGAGGGGTATCGAGCTACAGGGCTGGGGAGGAGGTGAAATGCGAGACAAMGTACAGTGCCAATTTTAAACTCAGGAGCCAGAGCCACAGAAAGTTCCTACTTGATTTTAATAGGCTTTGAAGTTTTGGTCAAGCTGAGGTGGAGCTGAGCAGTGGCATTAGGACATGGCTGTCAGATTGAATCCTGGCGTCCTGGAGGCTCAGTTTTACACTGGGCACCAGCATGGTCTTTACTTGCTGAAAGCTTTCTGGCATCAACACTTCCTACCAGCTTTCTGCTTTTGTATTTTTAGAAACAATGTGAGTTTAGACGCAATAGGTGGTGGCTGGAACTTTTCACTCTTCTCCCTCTCATTTTCACTGTTTTCTCCTTCAAGCTGTTTTCAAGCTGTTTCTTTAACTAGTCTCTAATATATTTTTCTGTCACTTAGCAGAGACACTGCAGGTACTGTGTCATGCATTTCAACAGGTACACCGTGCCTAAAACGATTCATGTCACTGTTCTGCCACTCCCATATACTCTTTAGAGTGAAAGCTTTGAGAGTGAGAGGATTGTTTCACTGTGCTTTGGAGGGTGGTTCTCATGCAAAGAGAGGGAAAGTGCAGACGTGTGCCCAGCTAATAGGTTGCAGGCACTTCATGTTCCTCCAAAGTCCTGTCAGCTCCTGTTTAACCCTAGATTGATTGATGTGACTCCACGTCCCACCTGCAGCTGCACAGATGCTGAGGACAGGCAGCTCCTAGAGCCAATTACATCAGGTCCTGCTTCACTTGCAGTTGTTTATATATAGCCTGACCTCTACAGGAAGCGGATGGTAGGTTTTTTCCATATGTGGGTATAGTAAATAAGCTCAGAGATCAACTGACCTATCCATAGGTTTGATTTATCCAGGTTAGGTGACCACCCTCCTCATAGGAAGCATGGATGAGAAATACTTCAACAACAGCATTTTCTTTCTTTTCCACTTTCCTTAAATTGTCTCTTAAATTGTCTAAGAGAGTATTTTACCCTTGCTTTAACAGCCTTAAACTCTAAAATACTGTTTCTCCATCTTTCTTTTGTTCCCTATCCTGTTTTTGAAACAAACAGGGATCTCAGCAACCTGGTTTAGTTGAAGATGTCCCTGTTCATTGCAGGGGAGTTGGACTAGACAACCTTTTAAGATCCCTTCCAACCAAAACTAGTCTGTGACTCTATGACACTGCTAAGTGCTCTGCTTCTGCTGCCTTGCAAACATCAGCAAAATGATGTTCTGCATCTAAGATATCGTGAAATGTAATTTAACACTGGCTCTCTCTGTTTCCATCTCTGCTCAGACCTCTTAGCAGTCTTTGACTCCTGTGGCTCTGCTCTGAACATCTCTCCAGACAGAGCTCACAGCACTTCTGCGCTTTCCTCCCAGCACGGCTTAGTGCTCTTGCCAAGGGCAGCCTGTGTCAGACTAACCTCACAGCTGTCCTGTCACTGAGGTTATAAACAAAGTCAATGTGTCAGATTTCATTCATCTGGGCTTCAAGACAGCATCTGATGTTCTGCTTCAATCCTTACACTGCCAAAGCCATTCACTTTCCTGCCAGGTGAGTAGGAAGACTGCAGCAGGGAAGACTGCAACAAGAAGTATGATGCAGAAAGGTAGTTAATGGAGTTTGTTTATATATTTGTATATAATTATATAAATATATGGTTATAAATTGAAAGGTCTTGAAAGCTTTCCTGCTTAACATTCTCACAGTAAGCTGGGCACAAAGACTGCAAGTTTTCTAATGACATTTGTGGATGACAAAAGTTGGGGGGCCCTATCAGGAGAGAGGAAGATCTGAAAAATGTTATGGGAAGAACAACAATGTAATGGAGTTGAATTTAGAAGCATAGATCAGAAAAGCAGACATATGGACATAATTTATCAGTAAACAGAAATTGGGAGAAAAATAGGAAAACATTTAATCAACGGGGCAATTCTCCAGTAGCTTTGGAGCACCATTACGGTTTTCTTTGGAGAGGGAAATGTCATTCTGGGACATGCCAATCAAGATGTTTCCAGTGGAAACACTAAATCCATGGCAGAAGATGACATCAGTAAGGTGTCCTTAGGACACTACATATGATTTTGATGTCTCATGCCCATGGAAAATACAAATCCAAACAGGTGTAAGGAAAGGCTACTGAGATCACCAGGAGTGCCACGGTCTTTCCTTACAAATGGAGGCCGAGGCAACCTCGGCTTGTTCAGCCCAGGAAAAATGAAGGTTGACAGGGGATATGGTTTCCCTCTAAAAATACYCAGGAGTCAAACAGCAGTGAGGGACAACTATTTAAACCCATATGTGACTAAACTTAGTCTGGAAATAAGATGCAGGTTGCTGGACATTAAAACAGACAGAGGCAAGAACAGCCTTCCGATGGAAACAGCTGGGACCAGAAAAGCACAAGCACTTCTGAGATGTAAATTCATTTGGGAAGAAATGCTGTAGCATTTCAGGAGGAAAAGGCTCAGGCTTGATGGCTCCTGGATCCACCCAGGGAGGGCACAACTGTTTCTGACAGTGAGAGATGCTTCTGTGTACCTGTGGTCCCTTCTGCCCCTCTTGCTCATCTTGATTTATGCACAGAATTTTGACCAAAATATCAGAACAATGCAGGTTTCAGTCTTCTGGGGGTGACACACAGATCTGTGTGGAAGCCAACCTTGCAAAGTCAACAAGGAACTGGTGTTTTCACAAATAAATCGTCGCAWAACAATTCACACATAAATGTGACACTGGTGTGTACAAATTTGGTCCAAATTCTTAACATATACAAATACAAGCTTCTCTGGTGGCTGTTTCTTTTTTTTCCCTGCTGTTCTCCTCTGTCAGTAAAGTTTACCTGTATTTTATTTACTGTGGGAATAGCTGTTAGTTGATATAATATTTTATGTGGGCAGCAGTTAAAATAAGATCTCCTGAGCATGTTCTCTGATCTTACTGCTCTCATACCTGTTTTGTATTTCTCTGGGGAAAAAAACCCCAAACAACTCTAGAGATGGTTACAAAGGCCTAGAGAGGTTTCTCTCTATGCACAGATTTTTGTATGGCTTTACCTAAGCGGTTATAAAATCCAGGGCAACTAAGTCAATCCAACAGCAAAGATAAGTTGATTTTTTTTCCCCCTTTAGTTTTCTTCCAAACATTTGTAAATGTATTGTTAGACCTGTTGATACAGTGAGGTGTCACTGCTTTGGACTATGTTCATTTTTGTACCAGTTCAGTTGTGTGAGCTGGCTGAAGGGCTTGGACTTGAGGATGATGTGGGGTTGTGGTGGGGGAGCCCCAAACCTGGGTATCTGCTGGGTGCCCAGGCTGAGCAGCAGCACAGACCCTATAAAAAGCCTGTGCTTTTGTGAGTGAGTGGTGCTGCTAGGAATAAAGCAGGGGAGCYGCCTGCTCCCCTGCTGTGCCCCCTATCCAAGCCCCTGTGCCTGGCTGCTCCCGAGCTGCCAGGCTCTTCCTGCTGCAGCTTGCACCCACTGCCTCCCTTGCCAAGGCAATCTATCACACACAAATCTACAGGCAAAGCTGCACCTCCTCTCCCGTGGCATTAATTAATATAAGTAACTGCAAGGATCACTCTGAAAGTTTGGCTGTTTACCTGCCAAGCCCTGCTTAATTGGTATTCGTGGTGGATCTCAAACATAGCTCAAAGACATCACTCAGCAAGCCCTTCCTGCACAGCTGATGGACTGTAATTAAACCACACCAAGGCACAGGTTGCTGCATTAACCATTCCTTGCCATTAAGGAAAAGGAAATCAGGGYAGGCAGCTCCCTTCAAGGTAAGAGCAGTGAGAATTGAAGGCATTACTCCCCTAACTCTGTCAAAAAAGATAAATCTGATTTTTTTTTTGCCCTCCTTTTTTCTTCCCATGTATTCCCTATTTGAAGAAGCAGAAAGGGCTGTGTCAGCCTGGGGTAGAGTAATCCAGTAGTTAGTAGCGGTGAAGGAATTTGGAAGAACTGGTTTCAATTCTTTGACAGTTGATTCCTTGCATGTATAAATGTTTATTGCCTCTGGTCACCATCTGTAAAATGAGGCTAATGCCTCACAGCAGGGCTGTGAGGATGAAGCTGTTCAGGCTGTGACGTTCTGAGAAGCTTCAAATTGATTTCATTCCCTAAAGTGGGCCATGTTTAATGTGATAAGAAGATAACCTTAAGCTTCTGAAAAGGTTAATTGTGTTTCCTGGAAGGAAGAGGTTTAGTCGCTGTTTCATTGGTTTGGACACACAAAGTAGGAATGTTTAACCTGTGGCATGGGCTGTGGCATCCACAGAGGTAGTCCYTCTTTTACCTGAGGAGGAGGGAACAAAACAGATATTCCTTGTTTAGAACCAGAACTGACCAGGCTCCAATGTGTCTGCTCAGTCACTACAAAGCAGTCCAGTAATAACATACATTTCCTCTGTTTATGCAATTTACCAAGATTCTAGAGACACTGTAAATAACAAAGCATTTTATTAGTAAATATTAATTTCTCTTTACAAAGAAAAGCACCAGTAAATAAAAATGAAAGAAGGCTTGATTAGCTAAAATAAAAATCAGGGTATAAAAAATACTAATAAATCCATTTATAACATTAAGAGCTTCAATGGCTAGAGTGGGAACACCAACACTGTTAACTTTTCAATCTGATGAAAACCACGGGTTTAAAAGCTGTCGTGATCACCGAAACTGCTGTCAGAGAGACACAGCTACAGCAGAAGTAACACCAGCAAACATGCTCCGTGAGAAAATGGGCTGATGACAAGTGCTGAAGATGGTCAGCACAGCTGCGGGAGAACAGGGCTCTAAGAGGTGAGAAAAAAAGGTGACAAGTAAGAGAAAACTTGACCATGAGGGGTTTTTTGGCAGACAAAAATGTCCCAAGGTGAATTGGGTGGGTGTAGCTGCCCAGCTGGCTGGATGCTGAACCTCCTGCCAACCACATGGCTCCTCCCATGCGAAGAAGTCTTTGGGCAAACTGGGCTTATCGTGGYAAGGATGTATGAGAGGATGCAATTCAGCACAGGCTATCTTTCTGAAACAGGACAGGAAAAAGAAAAACAGAACAAAACAAACAACAAAACCACCAAACAAACAGAAAAATAWAAGTTCTTCTGTGATACCAGTTCTAGGTGGTTCAGGCTTCACTGTGACCAACGTGTAACAGCTTGCCCTGTCCAAAGTTGACTGCAGTCCCTGCTTCTCAGAAACACATAGAAATTATCTAATTTATTGTATCTTTTGGCCACAGAGCTATCTTGGAACTGGAAATAAGCTATTATGCTCTAGATGATATTCACATTAACCTCTTTAGAGAGAGGATTACTTTGTGCCGAACAGCAGTTATACACTAAATGTAAATATTTACGCTAGCTTTACCTTTGGAAGGAAAGCAAAAGTGAAAGTAGCAGTGCAGTAAAAGCACAGCTTGTAGTTCAGTGTTTTAGCACATAGAAAGGTAATGTTACATTAAGTGGTGTTTAATTTAAAATAATTCGACTGTGCATTGTTAATCTGTTCATAATTTATGGGCTACTTTTCCCATTTACAAATATCTTTCTCTGCTTCACCACCGCAGGTGATTTTCTCTGTCAGTTTTGCAGTGCCCATTACCAGGCACTTAAGGCCTTTCATTAGCATTTAAAGGAGACTTAAGTGCCTGAGTAATTCTGACATAGGCTGTATCTTCCTGGCTAGCCTACTACTGCATTTAATTAATTTCCAGACTCTTTCCTTCCTTGTTCTGAGGGGAAAATGCAAGCTCTGTTTAAAATCCGGTAGTGGTAGGAAGAACAGGCAGGCCACAGTTGTAGCTGCTGCCGAAGTTTCTTGCTCAGCTTACTATCTCTAATTTTGCTATTCATCTTAATGAAAAGCTTTCTCTCAAAGAGAATATTTGAAAAGCGACCAAGAATGGAGCGATCTCAAGCTAATGAGTTGCCTCTATTTCCGTGCCCTGTGTCTGGAGGCAAAGGAAAACAGATTCATTTGTTACAAACTGATCGCGCCACAGAGAAGTGATGACGGACCTAAGGATGAGACTGCCAGCTCTGAGCTGGGAGTGGCACTGGCCCTGCTGCCATGGGTGGGTTTGGAGCAGATTGCATGCAGGCTTGCCGGGGCTGAAACCTGCCGGAACACCAAGCAGCAAAAGTCTCTCTGCACGTCCTTCTTCRGTCGTGATGAATTAATGTAACACTGTCCTGAGATGCTGCATGTGCAAGCTACTTCTCCAACAGGAAAAGCCGAAGGCTTTGGGAGAACTGAAGTGGAAAAGGATGTTTTTCACTAACGTGGCAAAGTGCAAAATCAAGCAGGACCACAGGCTGTGTGCCATGGTGAGCTGAGAGCAGATTGCTACCCAAGCAGGCAGCACAGGGACATGCTGACACTGGAGATACAATGTGAGTCACACCGGGGCGTGGGGTCCTGGAGCTTTTTCTTCTCTAATAAATAAAACAGCTTGAGAGTGACCTACAGCCCTTGTGACACAATGAAAAATCCCTCTGTTGGGTAATTTTTACCTCCATGAATTAAAATCATGTGAAAGTCTGTTTGCGTAACAGGGATTTTTAGTTTTGCCCGACTGGAGAGACTTCATAGGAAAAGAGTAGACTAAGGAAGGAAGATTTCTGAAASAGTGGTTTGGCTACAGTAGTGGGAGGTTTAGATGCTTTTCTTTTGAGATGCTGYTTGAGGTGCATTTGTCCTAATTAAAGACACACAGCTTGGTGTTAAAACACTGTTAAAATCCCCTTGTTAAGGTTCACTGAGCCAGGGCTCAGAGGATGGGACAGGCCCTGGTTTCATGCACACCCAGGCACCTAGGGCACAGGTTTTCTAACCCAGCATCAGCTCCAGCCTGAGGGCTCCTGTTTGGGGTAGCCTGTGGGAGCAAGAGGCACAGCAGGGCCAAAATYAGGCTCAGGGCTCCACAAGTGACAGTAAAAATAAGGGACAGTGCTCTGGGGCCAGAGGGGTGAGGTAGGGCTGTCCATTATGAGGACTGAGTGTTGTGTTGGATGGTGACAAATAAGAATTTAAAGCTTTCTTCTGCACTYCTTCTCCACAGTAAAGCCATGCTTGAGGAGGGTACTGAAATCCTTTGAATCAAACTGATAATGGCACTGTTAACTAGATGCACATTGCTTTCACAGCCATTTTTACTTGTAATGACTTCTTGTCGTGTGAAGTTTGGTAGGAACCTCAAGGCTCACCAAGGTGAGGTGCAGCTGAATGTGACTCCGAAGCACCACTGTTGTTTCATCTTCGCCCTATTCCTGCCTCTCCGAAGGCAGCGGCCGTGGCTGGCGCTGGCAGGCCCAGCACTGCTGTCCCAGCCAGCTCGCCCCGCTCCACGGATTGATTCCCAATGGACCCACTCCTACAGCGAGGCTGTGCCAGAGACCTTAATTTCTGGCGGATCCCTTCCAATTTCGGAGCCGATCTTATGCATGGCTACTCTATASCTGTTTGTTCTTGTGCCAGCCTTCTGTCAGCTCCAACAGCTCTTCTGCCCCGCCGCCGTTTCCCCGCTTTGATGTCCTCAGGGGGCGAGTACATCCCTGTCATTCCTCACATTAAATCAGCCAAACTCCCTCTTTCCGTAGGCTCTCCTGCTCCGTATCAGGCTGAGGGGCTTCCCCCCATCCCTGCCCGGCTCCGCAGCCCTTCCCTCAGGACGGGCACACGGGGAGCGGCCCCTTGCGCCTCGCAGGTGCGCCCGCAGCTGCGTGTGCGTAAATCACAGCGGGGCGAAAGGGAGCGCTCCCCTGTTAAAAACCAACCAAAACAACCCAAACCATACGACCAACCTGGGCACCGCGCGGCCTTTCCGGCCCCTGCCCCKCTCCGCAGCCCCGTCCCGCGGCGGCCGGGCAGGGCTGGGCCGGGCYGGGCCAGGGGAGGAGCGGCGGCAGACGGAAGTGAAAACAAGAGCGGGGGGACGGAGCTGCCGCCTCGCAGACGCGCTGCGGTGTCCTCGCCTCTCCGCGCTGTGCCGCGCCGCCGGGTGAGTGCTGGGGCGGCAGAAAGCGATCGGAAATAACCGGAGGGGGAAATCAGGCAAAAAGTCAGTCGGCTGGGCGCGGTTTGCAAAGCTCCTCCGTGCTTATTTTCGTTTCATTTAACTTCTGTAAACAGGGCGCGCAGCTTGCCGTGGTGGCGGAGCGCCCGGCCGGGTGCCGGGGTGCGGCRGGGGCGCGGCCCGGCCCCGGGGCAGCGCCTCGGAGGGCCCGGGCTGCGGGACACCTGCGGGGCTCCTCGCCCTCAGCCGGGCGCTGCCGTGCCCAAAGGGCTGCTCGGGCACAGGGCTCCGGTGTGCCCCGCTCCTCGGGCTTTGGGGCACCCGCGGGGCTGCACGCCGGCTGCCTCTGGAGCGGCTGGGGCTGTGGGAGCGCACGGAGCCGAGACCGAGCGCTCCTGGGGGGAGTTCTGGTCCCCAGCCTGCGCTGGCAGTGGGGCTCCTCGTCCCGGGGAGATGGGCAGAGGGGCGTGTTGGGGTGTTCGGGGGCTTGTGCCGTCCGTCCGGCGCGGCTGCCCCGGGGCAGGAGGGCCCTGCCGGGCGCTGCGGGACCGGCGGCTCCGAGCCCGGGCCGCCAGCGGTGCGGGCCGGCGTTCGGCCGGGCGTTTGAAATTCCCCCTGCCAGACGCACCGAGCGTTTGATCGTCCAAAGGAAAGTTTCACCCTTAGCTGGTTTGTTTGCACAGTGCTCCGCACGTGAAGCGAGATTGGTGGTTCGCGGGGTTTTCCTTTAGCTGTTGCTCTGGCACATTTTAAGTAATTTGTTAAATAAAACTTGGAGCGCGTCTTCTTTGTTTGCCGTTCCTTCCCAGTGTATCTGTCGGGCTAGAGATGCAGATATACCAGAACTAAGGGGGTGAGAAAGGAAAGATGAGCGATGCTGAGTGTGATGCATGGTATATCAGCGCGCATTTTCTTACCTCCTATTTCTAGTTGCTGCAAATGAAAAAGAATGGTGTCAATTCCTAACAGAATTAATTCTTTTTTCTGGGTCTGTAGCTGTAACTAGTTGATGATCAGTTAAAAAAAAAATAAAGCTACACAGGTGCTTTAGTTTCAATTGCCAGGTAAAGCCTGCCCACCTGTGTGAAACAACTGCACTGTGTGCTGGTCAGTCGATGAGGCTTGCTTTTCTGCAGTCTCATAGTTTACAGTGACCTGTCACTGCAGCGGTTTTCATTTAGCGGGAGTGAACCGAACGTGTATTTTTATGCAGAAAGAAATCTATGACTAATTCAGATCCTCTTTTTAAAAGAATTCTGGGCGCAGGGCAATTAAACAACTTAGTTCTCGCTTTAATGGTGAGCAAGCGGGATTCCTAAGAATCCTAGCTCGAACTTGGCGGGTACTTTTCTTCCTCTTTAGCCTCAGGAGAGCTCAATCTTGTGTGCTTCCCCTTCTGTTTGCTGGTGCTTGTCGAGGTTTTTAAGGGTGGGTTGAGTCAGCGCCTGGGGTCAGAGCTGCCCCTTTGCTGGATGCCAGCAGGCAGTGGTGGGTTGGGAATGGCCCAGTTACCCTGGCACCTCTGGTACAAGCTCCAAATTCTGCTTCCTTTTACATATATATATATACACACACACACACACACATATATATATATATATATATATATATATATATCTACCTTGTGCTGCCTAATGCCAGTAGTCCTGCGCTGATTACCTGAGTAACCAGAGTAACTTTTGTCGGTGTGAATAAAAAAAAGTCTGAGTGGACCTCTGCTGCTTTGGGAGGTGAACCCAAAAACGCGCGTTGTGGATGACTCTCTTGGGGAGTGACATCCTTGCATCGATGGGGGCTGTGCGACAGCCCTGCTCTCATGCTCCTTGTGGGTGGGCTGCATTTGGCAAAATCCACCGCCTCTGAGAAACTAACGTGGCCCCCTGTAGTGTACGGACAGCTAAACCCGGACTTTTCAGAGTTTGGTGGGGTTTGCAGCCGCCTGCTGCTGCTTGGCTGAAGGTCCACCTTAAATGTCCCTATATGAGTATGGAATCTGGCTGTGCCCCGGTGTAGTCTTACACCAGCCTGCCCTGGTGTGCTCCTGCCGGGCTTCAGCTATACAAAAATAGACGGCATCCACTACCTAAGATGTCATTGTAACATTACTTATCTGAGGTGGAGCTGAAGCCCTTATCTTTGACGCTGAACAGCGCTTAAATATCTCAGTTGCCTTTTAAAGGTAATCTGTTAGCCACATTTGTGGAGAGGGAGATGCTTGGGTTTTGCTTCCTCAGCTTTGAATCGTGACTGTGGATATTTTGCGTTAGTTCGCGGCTTTCCTTTGAGGGTTGGTTTTAATACCTGTCTCATCTGTGACATCGTTCTGCCACTATGAAGCTATGCTATAAAAATCAGAAAGTCACAGGGACTTTATTTTCGTCTGACTAACTGCAAAGTTGTGATGTTTTTGGCATTGTTGTGTTCAGAAATAAGCTTTGAGCTGATGACAGGGCAGCATATGATACTAATTTTGTTAGAAACGAATGTGCTAGTAGTGCTAATGTCTTCCATACTTCAGTTTAAGGCTTGCTATCAATTCATGCTTGTCTCAATATTGACTTTTTTTAAGCTGGGCTTTAATGCTGGATGGTTTTACCACCCCTGCCCCACACAGTGTTTTGTTAGTAAAAAGTAGTTGTCAAACATTTTGGCAGCAGCAGTTCTCAAAGTTTTGTTTCTTTCTAAGCTATGGAGGGAAACAACATATGGGAAATAAAAGCACGAGTCATGACAGACCTCGTGTGGGGTTTTCGGCTGTTTTAGGGGCAGGGGAATACAGCCAAAGAAAGACGGTCTTCAAAATTGCAGACAGTGCCTTTTGTTTTTATCATCTTTAAATCTCTAATCTTCTTCTGCAGGCATCAGTTCTTTGGATTTGGTCGGTGAATACTAAGCATCATGAGCAACTACAGCGTGTCTTTGGTCGGGCCGGCTCCCTGGGGTTTCAGGCTTCAAGGGGGCAAGGATTTCAATGTGCCTCTGTCTATCTCTCGAGTAAGTGCATTTGCTTCTTTTGCTACATGTGGGTATCTGTTATGCTGTGGCCAACCCACAACCTTCAGACAAAGCCATTAATTATAGGCACTGGGGCTCAGCTTGCCCTGTGGCACGGAGGGCTGTTGGGGGTCGGGAAGTGAGGGATAGAGAGGGGAAAATAAATCTATTGTATAAAGGCTCCAAGAAAACTAGTTTAGGAAGGACTTGTCCATTTGAAATGGTTGTTTTATCTGCATTTGTTTATTCAAATAACAAAAGAAATTACCCTCAAATTCCCTTCCCTGTTCCCATCCAGAAAATAGAGATGCAGAGGTTGAAGGCTGACAGGAAACAAGCAATTTACTTTGCTGGGCTGAGCCTGTGCATTTCAAATGGGAAGCAGTGGGGGAAAAATCACTCGTGTTACACTTGTTTATTCAGCAGCTCTTAGCTGCTCGAGGATCTTGTGGTGTCTGTTATTACAAATCCTACAATTTGTAATAAAAAAGTACTTAAATGACAGTAGTTGTAAATAGCAGTTCATCAATATGTGCCTGAGTGAACGTGCCAGTTTCTCATGAGTATTTTATAGAGTATGTGCTCTGAATTGGTATTCAAAGGATTTGAGGAACTAAGTCAAGACAAATATGATCTTTGTACCCAGCACTGTCTAACTAGTTTCCTACTTTAAAACTGTGTTTTCAGGAAGGCTTGTCTTTCAGTGTGGGCTACGTTTCAAAGCCTTTTGCAGATGGCTGAAGAACTTTGCACATAAAATATAGGGACAAACTTTGCAGTATTGAATTTCTAGGATCACTGGAAATCTCTGGGTGAAGGGACTGGCTTTTGATGGCTCTGTACCCTGGCACCTTTAAATCTGATTAGCTAGGTGGAATCATTTATATACAAATGGCCTCTCCTCTGTCAACAGCTCTCCACTCCCTTCTGCATTTTCGTGGAGTTTAGTGACAAAGATGAATTATTTTTTACACCTGTTGGGATGGCAGAATTGATACTGCCCTGAGAGATGGAGCAGGTTTCTATTTGGGTTTATGCATCATGGTGATATTTTTAGCTAATCTTAACTAGTGTTTCAAACCCTTCCAGTTCACTTAGTCTTGGCTTATCTTATCCACTGGTGGATTATGCTGGTGAAATTAAAGTACAGTTTGGCTCTGAAAAATTCTTTTTATACAGCTAAAATAGACTGGAGAGCTGTAGAAATGCCTGGGTACTGATTAGGACAGTTAATATCTGAGACAATAAGGGGTTGAAAAGCGGTTTATTCTTGGATTGCTGGGACTTTAAAGCTAAACTGTAATTCAGTTTCTTGTTCAGTAGCTGGTTACTTGTACACAAATGAGAAATTTGAAGTGGAGATGTGGATGGAACTCTACTGATTTGATGGTGCAAGGGCTTTCATGACAAGGGTTTACAAAGGCACAGGAGCTTCCCTGCACAGGGTCCTGTGTGTGTGATACTGAGGAGCAGTTAACCGCTGTAGGCAGTCAGCCATGTGAAACAAACAGCTTTGGGAAAGGGTAATACTTTTTTTGTACAAGCCTCTGTTATCCTGGAGATCTAGAGTGCAGTCCTGCCTGCCTGTAAGCAGGCTTCCCCTCTAAAAGAGGAAACATATGTTGAAATTAGCCTAGACTACAGCTTTATTGCAGGAATCAAATTCGCTGTCGCACGGAGTAGCCTGGAGGAATTGGCCTCAAGAGCTACCTATAAAAGCCTCAGTTATGGGATTCCCTAATGACAAGTGTCAGTGCCCATAAGAGCAAAACATAATGAGAGACAGGGTCTGGTGTGGTTTTGGAGCTTTAAATTGTGCGTGGGCGGGGAAGCACAATCTCCACCTCAGCACCACTCCTGCACTGTGTCTTCCTACTTGCAGTTAGAAGTATGCAAGTATTAGACTGCCTGGTGCCTTTTTTTTATTCCCCCCCCCCTCCTTTGGATCAAAAAAAAGGCTTAATTCTGGTATGCCAATCCAGCTTTGGCCTGATGGTTTTTACTGGAAGAATTCAACACCCATGTTCCTGGTATGCTAGAACACTGTGTACAATTCACCCCCCCAAGTCGTTCTTGTCCTGATGCAGCATAAATTCCTTCCTGTATCTGAAGGCTGCTAATTAAATTATTTTAGCAAAACAGTAATGAGACAGCATAATTATGTTCCTTGGCAAGGAGGACTCGTTGGTTTTGTTTGGTTTTTAATTTGTCCTCTAGATGCTGAAGATGAATGCTGGGCTGCTGAGGGCTAATTTCCTGCTTTAGTTTAAACTCCTTGAAATTAGGTTTAAATAAAGTGTAGTTTATGAAACACAGAGAATACACTGGTTTCTGAAGATGTTTATCTGAAAAGTTAATCTCTTCACTAATGATTTGAACAAATTGAGATCTCACAGTTCCTCAAAGAAAGTTTTTAGTAAGTCACTAGAATTTGAACAGGATACAGTTTAAATGGGCGTATTTCTTGTTGCCTCTGAAGGGTAAAATGAGCCTGTTTATGTCCTTCAGTTGAAATTCTTATGGGTCAGCTAAGACTAACATCAGTTCAGGGGTAGCATTTAATTTTTCATAAATTAGTATATTGCAGACTAGTCAAAAGTTCTTAACCAATAGCAACAGTTATTGCGGGGTAATGTCAGTCACTTTATATAGCTGAGTGCTGTAAAGTTGCTATGTTTAATTATACAGCTGTACACATTTCTTGGGAAGCAATAAACGTGATGTTGGGGTTGCTGTGATGTGATGGTTATTACATACAGCAGTGTAAGTACACACCGTGTGTACACACAGTTATGTGTACATGCATTACGCGTATGCATGACCATATAACACAAATGCATGTGCCACTTGTTTCGTGAACTTGCATCTGGCTGGACTTCACCAGGGTGGCTTTTCCCAGTCCTCCTCCCTGCCTGGTGGAGTCTCTTGTGTGAGCCCTGCAGAGTGCCACTGCACAGGTCAGGAATTTAACACTGGGAAGCTGTTGCAGGGTGGTGGGAGTGGGATGGGCCCCTGGGAAGGAAGTTGCTCTGAAAGTAAAAAGGGATAAAGGGTGGGTTGAGGTTTATTAACAGCCAAGTGTTAAAGTGGCTCAGGCTGCCACATGTAAATGTACTGTAGGGCTTCCAGGTAGTGAATTCTGAGGTGGCATTTGTGTAATGAGAGATTGCAAACTGTGAGCAGCTGGCCTGCAGTGATGAATGCAGAAATTGCTAGAGCTCAGGTGTACAAACTTAGATTATTCTGAGTTGCTGTTATTACTGTTTCCTCATGGTGATTTGGTGATTTATGTTAATTAAAGAAGCAACTGTTGTCCTTATTCCTTCAAGAGCTATACGGTGATGCAAAAAAAAAAAAAAAAAAAGGGAAAGCTAGAGGAGATGAGAACAAGATTTGTTTCCAGAGGAGTTTCTTCTCATTTGATAGAAGGGACAAATGCAGTTTTGGAAATAAAGTACTCCAATATATTGATTGCTAGGTAGGATTCATGAAGTGGCTCTCAGGCACGCTAAATTCTATATTAACAGAATTTGAGGTTAATCATATCTACAACATCTATTTTATTTAAGTGCAACACAGTAGCACTTTGAATTAGTATTATATTTGCTTTACTTTTTAGCAAGTTGAGTAGTTCCCCATGCTTCTTTAACAAAGCCAGAATAATGTCATTAATCATGACTCACCTTAGAACTGTCAAAACAGCTATCCGCTGCAGATTGAAATAAATGTTGTGTGGTATTGATGATGTATTCATTATTTTGTGATGATCTGTGAGAGGTTTGGATACTTGCTCCAAGTGTGTGCTTGACATGTTAGTAGCTTATCAGAATTTTTGTGATATAGTCTCTAAAAGGTACTTTTCTCTGTTTTATGGCAATATTTATAACTAGAAACAAGGAAGAACTCAAGCAAAGCTGTAGTTTGAAGATTAATGTAGTCTGTAGGCACCATATACCCTCCCACCTAATACAAATACATCAGATTTTCCTATATTTAAGTTACTTTCTTGTTGAATCCTGGTGACAAGTTTAGCTATTGTCTTTCAGAAGATGTTTTGCTGTTTGTTTTTCTCTTGCTGTAGGAATTAAATGGAATACAGTCATGTTGAAATGCTTGACCTGACTGACAGCTCTGTTTTTCTACTGCAGCTTCTTTCAGTCTGTTTCCCACAGCTTCTTTCTGCTCCACTGGTCACTTTTCTTCAAAATACCCAAAACAAACAAACACACACCACTCCTGCCTCAGAAATAACCACTTGGTTTTTCAGTTTTCTCAGTTTTCATTATTTCAGCTGTTTCAAGGATTTTTTGTGTTGAAGTTGCAAGCTTATAGTTGACAGAATACTCATGATAATAAGTCTGTTGGCAAAAAGAAGTAGATGGGAGAGCAGCCCACCTTGAGATGAAGTTGGGAATGTGCAAGTACAGCACGTCAGCTGCTCAGTATTCTTCCCACATGAGCATCCTGACGTTCTTTATGCTGGTATTGGGAGGTCATTAATATGTATGAAAATAGTGAGAAGACAATAAAAGGAAAATGATGTTTTGAGTGGACCTGGAGCATGTCAACTTTGGCTGACTAGAGTCTGGCTGAGCCTTTTGCCCTTGTGTTTGTGTGAATTATTTTATTCAGCTGTATGTGTCATTTCCAGTAAAATCAACTTTTGTGTAAGAATGAAATAAGCTATTTTAATGGGGAGCTGGGGAAATAGTCTTTCAAGCAGGTATGTGAATAGGAGAGAAACATTAGAACCGCTGGCCTGGCCAGTGATAATTGTGTCAGTAACTTAACGCTTCATCCTGGAAGCTGCTGAGAGCTCCTAACTAAACGCTAGCTGGCAGCTGCTGGCATTGGTGTGCTGGGCTGATTTGTTACTGAGTTGTGATGGTTTGCATGAAATGCAGCTGAAGATGCATTCCACTGCTGCAGCTGAGCTGGATTGGGAACTGGCCGAATGGCAGAGCTCAGGGCTGTGATCAATGGCACAGAGTCCATCAATGGGTCCAGTCCTGTTCAACTTATTCATCAGTGGCCTGGATGAAGGGATGGAGTGTCCCCTCAGCAAGCTTGCTGATGGTAGAAAACTGGGCAGAGTGGCTGGCACAGCAGTAGGCTGTGCTGCCATTCAGTGACATCTGGTCAGGCTGGAGTGTTGGGCAGAGAGGAACGTAATGAAGTTCAACAGAGCACTAAGACAGGGTCCTGCCCCTGGGGAAGAACAGCCCCGTGCACCCGCACAGGCTGGGGGCTGATCTGCTGGAGAGCAGCTCTGCCAAGAAGGACCTGGAGGACACCAAACTCCGTGAGCCAGCAATGTGTCTTGGTGGCCAAGAAGACCAGTGGTATCTTGGGATGTGTTAGGAAGAGCAGTGTGATTGTGCTCCTGTACTGATAGCTGCTGAGGCTGCATCTGGAGTGCTGTGCCCAGTTCTGGGCTCCTCAGTACAAGAAAGACAAGTAAATGTTGGGGGCGTTCCAACAAAGGTCTGTGAAGATGAGTAGGGGACTGGAGCATCACTTTTTGAGGGAAATTCAAGAGAGTTGGACCTGGAGAAGACATAGCCTGTGCCCAGAACAAGGGACAGCAGATACAAACTGAAACACAGGAGGCTCCATCTTGATATTAGGAAATACTTTATTTCTAGGGTGGCAGAGCACTGGAACAGGCTGATGAGACAGGCTGTGGAGTCGCCTCTGGAAATACTCAAAACCCACCTGGATGCAATCCTGTGCTAGCTGTCACAAGTTAGCCTGCTTTAGCAGCAGGGTTGAACCAGATGCTCTCCAGACATCCCTTCTAATCCCAACCTTTCTCTAATTCTGTAACTTCCTGGCACAGGCCAGAGATGCTGTCAGATATCACAGCCTGTGCCTGCTGATGCTGCTCCTGGGGCAGCAAATGCTGCGTTTTACATGAGCTATCAGTGCTTATGAAGTGAATGGGATTTGCCAAGATGCCAAGGAAGAAGTGTTACTCTGTTCAATTTAATGTTGTTTACAAGATGTGGTTTACTGCAAAATATACTGACAATGACAAATGAGCTACCAGTGCCGAAGTCTACATCCTCTGTGCACCAGGTCCTGAAGGAGCAGAGGTTTTCCTTTGGATGATTACAAAGTTCCCAGTTGCACAAGTGGTTTAATATGAGCAAGTGTTCTGGAAGTCCTAAGAGTGCTGGCTAGTGCTTCAGAGTTAGTGTAGTTGCAAGCAACTGTCTTCAGAGAGCTCCTCAGTTTAACCTAAAGATGGAAAGAGAGATCTGTTGGTATGGATGTAATTTCCTGACTGCCTCTTGTCTCACTATGGTCTAACATCTTTGTGCTGGAAATTGGGAAAAGGGCTGTTTCCTCTGACCATTTGTTTTCCTCCCCTTGTCTATTCTGCTGTGTGGTTCAAAGAATGACAGACCGGCACTGGTGTGTGGGCTTGGGAAGAAGGGAGGGCATGGGGGAGAAGAGGCGTAAGAAAAGTGTCTGCATCTTGTTCTGTTCATGACCTTATTGGTTAGACAGCCTCTTCAGACTGAGTAGGAGGAAAATTTTTAAAAAACCAGTTCCTCTGCTGATGTCATTCCACCAAAGGTGAAGCTTGCTGTACTGGGAGAAAAAGGAACTAAAGAAGTTTGTAGCTGAGGGATGTCTGATGTTATGTGTGAGCACATTCTTTTTACATTAAAAATGCTGGTTCTTCTTTTTTCCCTTATAAGTGATGGTTTAGTTACAGTATGAGGAATATAAGCTAAATATTTCATGATGGAAAAACTAAAGGATTTGTTTGCAGTGTCTACTTCTCAAAGAGAGATATAGTGAAAAAATAAACTCTGATTAGATGTTCAGAGCAGATGCAAAATTGGCAGTCCTTCCAGAGGCCAAAAGACAGGAGCATTTATTGACTAGTAATTGCAAAATATTAGGCATGTTTTCTTTGTAAGTATCTCGCCCTGGAGGCCTGACAGCTTCTGTCGACTTCCCCACCATTTGGAGATGCTATTTTTAGTGTAACTGTTTTTCTCATTATTCATTGGCCGATGGCTATCAAAAGGCATTGTGAGAAGAGACATGGTGTTGAAAGGTTTGTTTGTTTGGCTTTGGTATGGAGCCAGCAGATAACATTGTTGGCTTTTTTCTTTTTAATTATTTATTTTGACTTTTTAAGAATAGATTTCATATGTTACCAATATAGAGGAAAGTGTGAGAGAAAACTGTTTCTCACATGCCTAAGGCAGTGGAAATATGGGAAAGGTGATATTCTTCCTGCCAGTGGTCATAAAAAATGAAAATTGCGGCTGAGGTTAGTATGAACAAATATGAGGAATAGAATCATTGAATCATTTAGGTTGGAAAAGTCCTATATAAGATCGTTGAGTCCAACCACTAACTCAGCAGTGCCAAGTCCACCACTAAACCATGTCCTGAAGTGCCACATCTACACATCTTTAAATGTCTCCAGGGATGGTGACTCAACCACTTTCTTAACCACTTTCTTGGGCAGCCTGTTCCAATGCTTAATAACCCCTTTGGTGAAGAATTTTCTATATATCTGATGTAAACCTCCCTTGGCACAAAGTGAGGCCGTTTCCTCTTGTCTTTTTTGTTTGTTGGGAGAAGCTGACTCTCACCTTACTACAGCCTCCTTTCAGGTTGCTGTAGAGAGCAATAAGGTTCCCCTGAGCTTTCTTTCCTCCAGGTTAAACACCCCTGGCTCCCCCAGTGCTCCCCATGAGACTTGTGCTCCAGACCCTTCATCAGCTCCCTTGCCCTTTTCCGGATGCTCTCCAGCACCTCAGTGTCTTTCTTGTAATGAGGGGCCCAAAACTGGACACAGGATTCAAGGTGTGGCCACACCAGTCATGAGCACAGGGGTACAATCCCTTCCTTGGTCCTGCTGCCCCGCTGTTTTTGACACAAGCCAGGATGCCATTGGCCTTCTTGGCCCACACTGGCGCATATTGGCTCATGCTCAGCTGCTGTCTACCAGCACCTCCAGGTGCTTTTCCACCAGGTCATTTTCCAGCCACTCTACCCCCAGCCTGTCACACTTCATGGGATTGTTGTGACCCAAGCACAGGAACTTTCCTTCTTGAACCTCATTCAGTTGGCCTGAGCCCATTGTTCTGTCGAGTTAGTTTGCTTCTACAGGTAGCTGTTACAAGAATAGAGACAGGAGGGATGGAGGCCACTGCTAAGGCCGGTGTTCCATGAGTTTGGATGACAGCAGTGAAAATATGACAGAAGTACCTCTTCAGATTCCCTTGCTATGTGAGGTCCTCAAGCTGAATTTGCAGAGGGAGGTACTATCTTTTCTTGGAAGAGCAGATATGGGTTCCTTCCCTCTTCCCATTTATTTGCTTCTTTCACTGCTCTCCTTTCAACACGGTCGGTTACTCAGGTGGTGTCCCACATGCAGTGGCTTTTCATCTTTTGTCACTTCAAGACACCAGTGCAGTTTTGTGTAGTTTTCTGCTTGGTTATGCTATCCCGAGGAGAGAGGTAGCATGGGGAAAAATGACATGCAGTAAGTTGATGATCTTGTCATGATACACACCCTTAAAACAGATTAATAAGCAGTGCACCAAAAACTGTACACCAAAACTACTGAGTAAGTAGCCAAAGAGCACAGAGGCTTGCAGACCAGAAAATTTCAAGTGGAATAGCCCATAATATTTTACCACTGAGGATTAGTAGTGCAGGTTTTTTTTCTCATTTTGAGTTACTTTTTCATTTGAAACTTCAGCTTAAACAGTTAAGCTTAGTAGACGTAAGAGATAGTTGAAAGTATTTGAACGAATGAACTCTTGCAACTGCTGTCAGCTGTGCCTGTAGCAAAGCCCTAAAGTAAAATGTAATGCCTTGTGTGAAGTCCCACAGGCTAAAAAGTAGATCTTGCCAGGTCTCTAGTAGTCCTGTTGGAAAGGTCAAATGGTTTGCATGTTAACTGGATATGAAAGAAGTTTGACTTATCCTGGGCTATATTAAGGAATGATCTAACTCAGAATCTAGTTTTTTCCCTGACAAGTAATAAAACATTGTGAAGTACTTGCCCTGGGAAGGCAACAGAAAATTTTATTTTATGCTAATTATTTCATAGTTCTTTTGAAGACCTGACTAGTGATTTAGATACTAAGCCCGGATTAACGTAGAATGCATCAATTTCAGGAGGGTAAAAGTCCCTGTTCATTTAGTTTTTATATTTATGAATGTAATTGGATTATGTTTAGTTATTCTTGCACCCTAAATTTATTCAGACTGTGGAGAAAATGATCCCAAGTATCTCTAAGTGTGATGCTGTAATGGTAGCAATGTCATTTGAGATTTTTTAAAAGAAGTTCTCTAGAGCCAAGGCAAAATGCTGTAGATATAAAAAACGCACACACAAAGGTGTATTTTTGTTATTAAAAAGATTGTATCACTTTGGTGGAAATTCTAGCTATAGAACATTTTGTTCAGAAACCTTGAAAAACAAAAGCAGCTTTGCTGTGCAAAAGCTCCCTCTGCCAAGCAGAGCAGCTCAATCTCAAAGTTCATGGTGGATCTGCTATTAAAGATTTTTCTATTTAATGTGCATCTTACACATGACAAGCCAGGTGTGATTTTGAGTCCAGTGTTTTCTGCCTCTTCTTTTTGTGGTTCTAGACTTTGCATTACATTGTGGAAGACAGGGGTGACAGGTTCATGGGATTGTTTGTCTACAATTTGCATGTGTATCTGAGCAATGCCTTCTGTGCTGTTTTAATTTTCTTTACCTAATGCCTTTAAAAGGAGGGACAAAAGCAAACAAAAAGTCAGGGGAGATTTACAAACCACAGAGCTTGTGGAAGTAGGGTTGGGCTTGCTTTTATTAGACCGATAAGGAAATGGAAGCCTTGTAAAGCTTTAAACATCAAAGACCTCTTGATAAATTCATAGAATCACAGAATGGGTCAGGTTGGAAAGACCTACAGTGTATCAGCTGGTCCAGCCTCCCTGCTCAGGCAGCGTCATCCTGGAGCACGTGGCACAGGATTGTGTCCAGACGGTTCTTGGATATCTCCAGTGAGGTACCTGCCACAACCTCTCTGGGCAGCCTGTTCCAGTGCTTGGTCATCCGCGCAGTAGAGTAGTTCTTCCTCACATTCATGTGGAACTTGTGTGCGTCAGTTTCTGACATTGGTGAGGTCCCCTCTTGGTCATTTCTCCTTGAGGCTGAACAGGCCCAGCTCCCTCAGCCATTCCTGGTCTGACAGATGCTTCAGTCCCTTGATCATTTTTGTCACCGCCCACTGTACCTGCTCCAGGAGCTCCATGTCTCTCTTGTCCTGGGGAGCCCAGAACTCGACACAGCGCTCCAGATGTACCTCATTAGGACTGAGTAGAGGGGCAGGATCACTCCCCTCGACCTGCTGTCCATGCTCTTCCTAAGTCAGCTCAGGATCCACTTGGCCCTCTTGGTTCCCAGGGCACCCTACTGGCTCACAGACAGCTTGGTGTCCACCACGATCCCCAGGTCCTTTTCCATAGAGCTGGTCTCCAGCAGATCGGCCCCCAGTCTGTGCTGGTGCATGGACCCTGCAAAAGCATTTGTTGAATTTCAGACAGTTCTTCTGTTGGCTTTCTGCAGCTACTCATCAAATCACAGTGTTTTGAATCTAGACCAAATGAGAGTGTTCTTTGGGTAGTATGCTAGCAATTGTTTAGAAATGAAAAGGCAACCCCCAAAATATATATTCAGCATATATTTAACCTTTGGAGGATGGTGGACTAGTTCTTTGTGGAGGGCTGATTGTTGGAATCATGACTTGATCAATTGTAATGTAAATAGTCATCAGAGGCCACAGCCTTGCAAAGGAAGCAGTAATGGTTGGAGAGCCTTGCATCCTACCTGGTTCCTGAGTTCCTGTCTTCTTTAAATATTTTTTTAACGCTAAGAGGTGTGAGAAAGACCCCCCTCCCCAAATATTGGCACTCTCAAAAGTGGGAATAAGCTTGTGTAGTACCAAATAGTCCTCTTGGATGTGAGCTGGCCCCCACCCCGTCAGTGCTACTCACTGGCTGAAGAAGGTTGGCAGAAGAAAACCTGTGCTTGCGTTTTGGTGATGGAGCTTAAAGCCAACTCCACAGACAAAGTTCTTCCTCCATCAGTGCCCTAAGCAGGGGTAGTAGATGGGAATGGTGCAGCGGAGGTTCTCTCAGCCCAACAGGCTTGGCCCCAGGAACTGAGTCTGCTGGCACAGTGGTAGCAGATACCTGGGGACAGTACAGGCTAGAAGTGCCGAAGCCAGACTTGCTAGGACATGTCTGTCAGCGTACTAAGCTGTGAAAACTGCCACTGAATGCTTATTAAATAACCACTTCTGTCAGCTATGAATACATTCTCTTCTCTCCACTTTCGAGCTGTCATATTTTGGCAGCTGGCTAGAATCAAAAGTCACTGTAGCTGGGGCATACACGAATCTCCTTTGAGAGCATAATTTGTAAATTAAATTAGTTTGACATTTTGCAAATCGATTGTAATCCTGTAAATACTAATAACCCAGGCCTTGGCACTGGAAAAACACTCAAGGAAAAGTGCAACTGTGGGCATATAAGTTGTTGCCATAAGATGACTCTTGCATGAGGCTCAGCCTGTGTCGATGTACATCGTGGCTCAGCACCTTGCAGTTTTGGTTCTTCAGACTTGTTACCAGGAAGAAAGAAGCACAGACTTGCTTGGAGGAGACAGTTGACCTTTCCCAGACAACTTTCTACTTTGTCTCGAAGATGGATGAGCCAGTGATTTTTACCCTAAGAGTATTGACTAGCACAGATATTTGTGTGGCATCCAGAGAGCTCAAATAGAAACAGGCCTTTACCAGACAGCCAAATTCCGTCAGTAAATCAAGTGCTTTAGTAATACTAACTCTTGCCATGGAAATGTAGAGATGCTCCATGCCCTTTTCTCTTAGCCATATGCAATTATTGCATAAGTTATAATTTTTAAGGTAGAGATTACTACCCTCAGAGCATGTCCTTTATTTGGGTAGGTTTGTAAAACTTCTGAACTGCTGGTTTAATAATTGAGCTTATGAACAAAATACAGATGAGTAGGTGTTTTTGACTGAAAGATCAAATTTTGTGTAAATGTCTAGAAATGCAGTTCACTTTCAATGTGAAAACCTAGAGATGGTTTCCATGAGGTGTGCACTTAAAGCTTGGAGGCTTGAATTCTTGCACTATCTCTCTGGATAAAAGCATCACCATCCCTCATATGTCAGAGGGAATGTGATACTCACTGGCAGTGGAGTAGCTCTTTTGTGGGAGTATTTTCCTCCATTGACACATCTCCATTCAGCTTTAAAATATACAAGCTGCTGATCATTGAAACTTAAAATTACATTAATTAGTTTTGACGTCTGAACTGATGAAAACTGCTGCTGTTGCAGTTGACAGCCCAGATCAGTGCATACGTCTGTTCTGGATGGTGTGGGATGAAATAAGTGGAAATTGCTCACAGGAAACTCTGATTACAGCAGTCAAAGGAAGGATTTAGGGCAAACCAGTTGGTGTTGATGCTTTACTTTGTAACCTCCTACCACTGTGGAAGGCCAGACTGCTGGGGTGTTCTCCCACTGCTTCCTCCTTGCAAATGAATGTAAGGCATACTTTTGGCATTGGGATGGAGGCAGATGGGTGAAGTACAGGATTTTGGATGCTTTAGTCATTGACGTCAACTGGTTCCTGACCTCATCCACAGGATGGAGTGCTTCCAGTGTTTCTGCTAGCTCTGAATGCCTGCTCTGTCACTCATTCCCTCTGTACTTTTTTTTTCCCTTCTTAATTGCATGTCCTAATTTTCTCATTCCTGCTTTCTACATTCCAATTCAGAATTCCATTCCTTTAGCAAGGAACGTATTCCCAGGGCACAAAATGAGGTTTTGTAGAGATTTTCCTGTTGCGCGTTGCCCTGATGATGATTACCTAATCAGCCTCTATCCTGCAGCAGGGACTCATTCACTTGAGAGAAATTTCTGTATGACTTGGAAGGGGGCTGGATATGGGAGATAAGACCTCACAAGAGGGAATTCCTCATGAAGAAAAATATTACCCAGAGTGAAGGGATAAAGATGAGCATAGTGGAATGTGTAACTGCTTTGCTTCTGGGAAAGCATACACTTGAGAGGGGTGGCATGCAAATAGTTTAGACTTAAGTACAATGACATTTAAGTAATGATTGTGTCAATTTTAGGAAACATTGTGCATTACAATGGGCATTATGAATTAGGAAATAACCTCACTTCAGTATTTAAGATAGCTAACCACTCAAACTCAGAGTTAGTTTTCTAGTGCCATTTTTTCAGTTTCTGATAAATAGGTTTGAGTACTTTAGTTTGTTGCCTGTTTTATCAGAAAGAGGAAGGTAGTTTTGCAAGAACAATATTTGTACTGCCTTGAAGTTTTGTCTTTCCTTTTCTTAGCCTGAAGACTTGTACCTTACTGCTGAAATAATTCTACCAGGAATTTTTGCTCTTAGTTATCATTTAAGAGAAATGCTGTTCAGAATCCATTATTACCTGTGATGCTAACAGGGTTTAGAATTAATAAATCAAAGGAAGGGATAGGAATAAAAGAAATAAGAATTAGGAACCAAAAAAATCACAAGCTAAAAAATGTACAAAACTAGGGAATATATAGAATGTTTGTCGGAGAGCTCCAAGTGACAAATGATAAGAGCTTTAAACTCTAAAGCAGGTGGAATAAGTGGCTATAGGGATAGCTTGTCTCTGCTTTGAATTGCATTAGTACTGCATTGCAAGTCTGTAACCATCCTTTTCCCTCCCATTTTTCCGAGCTGTGCCAGTCCTTGCAGAGTGTAGTTTGTCCTGTGCCCAGCACTGGGTTTCTGTTATCAGAAAAGCAGGGCTGGATACAGGCAGCTTTTGCTTTATAGGTGTATTTACAGGAAATGCTTCAGCGTGAAGAAGCAACCTGCTCTTTTATGAGCAACTGGGTGCCCCTGGATTCCTGAATAAATACTGCCAGCAGCACGTGCATGCTTTGGGTTTCCAACCCAAAAAGCACTGCAGCCTTCTAGGGAAAATTCTATAGCTGGTGTTACATGTGAGGTGTGGAGAAGTGGGTCTAGAGATTTATTGTGGCTTTTAGCTTCCTGACAGATTCTTGACCTTCCTGGGCATGACTGAACTATGTATTCCAGTTTCTTGCTGCCCGGTGTGTGTGACTGTCTTTTGGAGCCTGCCACAAGATCCCTTCTGCACTCTCAACATCATGGCAATGCTACTGGCTTCCTTCCCTCAGCCTCAGCCGCCTCAGGCCATTGTGATTCAGGAGGGCACAGGGGGTTTAGGTGTCATTTGCCCATGAGGCTGTTACAATATGATAGGGTTAAATAACATAAAGAAGGCAGCTTCATTGGCTTGATCTCTGTTTATTAATGAATGGACTCTACAAGCAAAGTGTTGGTTAAAAAGCACGCAGAAGATACCAGTGTGGCCTTTCCCCCATTCCTTTAATTCTCACTGGGAGGAAGAGTAAAGATTGTTGTTGAAAGGCTTGAATAAAATGGAGCCAAAATCTGTTATCAGAGGGGCCTCACGGTGATGCGCCAGATCTGAGTTCGTTTTGCCAGTCGTCCCATAAAGAGGAGGAAGTGCTTTGTGATATGCACCAGTAAGCTCATCTGGATGTTAATCAGGGCCACACATAGCTGTCTGCAACCTCTTGCTGTCTTCCTGTACGTTGAAGAGATACTCCTAAAGCAGCCCTTCCAAAACTGCTGCAATCAAGATTATAAAGGAAATTAGTTACTTGTGCTGCTGCTGTTTTGGAGTGTCAAAGTAACTGTGAATTTTTGGGAGGGGAACATTGTGGGGAGTTGCTTTTGAGCTCCCAGTCCTTTGTATTGATGTATAAAAATCTGAATGCAGTTTAAATCATCAAAATAATCCTTTGGTCTTGCATTGCAGATTTAAGAAAAGTAAGCTGGAAAACCCAGCAAAACCTCAGAGTGTATCTTGGCAATAAAACTGTGAGATTAAAAAGCGCTACTTATTTCTAGGGCCTGACTCATGGTTTTTGAATGTGTGAGGGTGGCAGTGCTGGCTGGTCAAGTAGCATTATAAATATTTCAGGACTTTTGGGCACAGAGCTGTGCCAAATATTTTTCTCATGTTTGATTTTTTTTCCTAATTCCCGAAACAAATTTTTGCAGATCTCTTATAATCTGGGTTGTGTGTGTAATTAAACAGACAACGTGTCAAATCTCAAAACTTCTGAAAATGGAGCATCAAATTCAAGTATTTAAATCAATTACATAGTGACCAAAGTGTTGTTGACTTTCTACAAGCTGTTTTATTGGGACATGGTATATGCAGTTTCATGTATATGTGGTACAGGAAAGTGAATTACGGAGCAGCTGGCTTGCTAGAGATCTTCAGAACAAAACAGTGCATGGCCTGTGTGGTAGAATTTTACCCTGTTAGGAAAGTAAATCAGGCAAATTGGCTGATTATTAATGGTGGCTCCAACTTCTGGTGTCAACATATGCAAAGCAAAAGCCATGGTAGTGGTAGTGTGTGGAATAATTGAATAAGTCTTCCCGCCTTCCAGGAAGCCCATGGTGCCCTGAAACTCGTTCAGCCAAGTCCTAAATGAATTATCCTCTGACAGATTGTGCTCTGGGGGAAGTATATTTCTATTAGTTTTTACAAGGCATTGCAAGTTGCAGCAGGCACAGAGTGTTAAAAGATGGAGAAGGCTTTCAGTGGATGTGTGTGGGAATTTCTTGCTCGGGACTTCATTAAACACTGGGATGTGGGGTGCTGCAGAGAGGCAGCATGTCCCCTGTCATGCCACAGAGCCACTTCTGGCAGTGTGGGGAGGAATGGGCAGAATAAGCACTGGCCTGGTGAATTTCTTGACTTGACAGAAACACTGAGCCAGGGCTCTGCAAGCTTTAAAATGGGAACTGACCGGGTAATTGCTTTTCTCCAAGTACTGAATGTGCGAATGTGAACAAGCTGTTTGGTGCAGTACTGAAATAATGAGGTTGAGAGCTATGTGTGGGCAGCAGCGTGTGGAGGGTCTCTTCTGCTTGCCGTATTCTGGATGAAGAAGATGAATGAATATATATTTCTGTAATTTGTCTGTCTGAAGCATGTTGAGTCCTAACTTCCATGCTATGTGGATAGGCCCTTTAATGAAGAAAGTTTAGAGCTTCCTTTGCCTCAGAGTCACAGAATGGGTCAGGTTGCAAGGGACCACAGTGGGTCATCTGGTCCAACCTCCCTGCTCAAGCAATTCTAGACCACATGGCACAGGATTGCATCCTGTTCTTGAGTATCTGCAGTGAGAGAGACTCCACACCCTCTCGGTGCAATCTCCAGTGTTCAATCCCCTGCACAGTAAAAAAGTTCTTACTCATGTTCAGGAGTTGGAACCTCCTGTGCATCAGTGTCTGCCTGTCGCTTCTTGTCCTATCACTTGGCAACACTGGGAAGATCCCGGCTCCATCCTCTTAGCACTCCCCTTTTAGATACTTAGATAACGTTGATGAGGTCCCCTCTCCTGGGCGAGATTCACTGGTTTCTTCTGGTTTGGGGGAGATGAGACTTCAGGTGAAAATTCTGTATTTCTCCACAAAGCTTATTTGCTTCTTGTGTTTGCTGCTCCTCTAACAAATATGTGTTGTGTGGGGGAAGTCCTTGTTAATAGGGGATGGAGCATGGCAGGCAAGATTGTGAGGAAGTGTTGGAATAAGTAAATAGTGGATAATGGTAACCTGAATCTCTCTTGAATATGTGTAGGAAATATACTGCTTTAATTATAAATATGTGATACTTTTCAAAAGCACTTCAACATAAAGATGCTAGAAGTAGGTATGGGAAAGGTCTAGATGATATTGCATACATATCTGGGCTGGGCCCAGTCATTGTAAACTGTGGGGATTGTAATGTATGTAAACTCTCACGACTTCTCTTGCAGAGAAGAAAGAATGTTGCTTACAATATGTGCCTTATGTCTCCATATGCTATTGTTTAAAATGAAACTGAGAGCTGAACAATGAGAACGTAACAAATGTGTAAGCAAATTACAGTTATTACAGGACATAATTTCAGTGCATTTACTTAGAAGCTGGTTTTCAGTGCAAGACAGAGCTCTATATTGTAAGTTAGATTCTCTTGGATTTTTAACCAACACATTGTGGGGAAAAAATTTAATTAATACAATCCCCTTAAGAGAAACTCCAGCCTTAATATCTTTTCCTTTCTTTATTTTGTTCACTCTTGATATAGACGAATATGACAGCTGGCATGATGCCTCCTTTTTGAATTGTGCCATTTAACATTTCTGGCAGCTGGATATGTGTGGAAAGTTGTATAGCGACAAATCTGTTTTTCATACCTTTTGTAGTCTGTTTTTCATCAGATAGAAAAATGTTAATACCCCCTGAACGTTCCTCCTTTGGCTCACCTGTACAGTAATTTACTTGAGCATTTCCTGCATGCTGTCTCTGGGTATGGAGCTTGCACTTTCCATCTTTGCTTCATTACAGATCTCCACCAGTGTGGTGCCTCATTCCCAGGCTTCTTGGGGTGCTTCCTAGGACAGTCCAGATTTGCATACTGCAGCAAATTTGCAATGTGCAAACTTGTGGAAGGGAATTTATCCTAGTCTGAAGTGAAACTTGAAACAAAAAAGAGACTCATAGAATGGGTTGGGTTGGAAGGGACCTTAAAGATCATTTAGTTCCAATGGCTCTGCTGTGGGCAGTGACACCTTTTGCCAGACCTGGCTGCTTAGAGTTCCATTCAACCTGGCCTTGAACATTTCCAAGGATGGGGCATCCCCAGCTTCTTTAGGCAGCTTGTTCCAGTATCTCACCACCGCCTCGGTGAAGAATTTCTTCCTGGTATCCAATCTAAATGTACCCTCTTCAGTTTTAAATGCTTCACTTTGTGGGTTTGTTGGAATACTGTTGATATTTCCTATATCCCTTAGCATAGTTTCATAAATTATCTGGTTTTCAAGAGATTTTTTCTTGCTTCTATTAGTGTGCTTTGGCTTTGGTAACTTACAAACAAATGAAGAATACAGCATAGAGCTGATTTGGCTGTTGAGTGAATATTTTACGTTTCTTCAGGGTGCCTGAGAAATTTTGTGTTGTTTGTGGGCAAATTCTATTCAACTCTGCCCACTGTGCTTTAGTATATAAGCAGATGCTAAAATTTGGACACTCGAATGTGTGGCTATTGGGGTTGACATCATTAGTCTGGAGTGGTCACCTCCTGCCAGCACTCTTCTTAATGATCTTACCTTCTACAACTTTTCCTCTCCACTGTTTTTTTCCTTTTTTTTCCTTTATAGTGAAGCTGAAATAAGAAGGTGGTATTTTCCTTGCAAATGTGCCTTGCTCTTCCACTTCACTGCTGGTCTTGAATGCTGATGAAACTGTAATTTGTTTTTCTTTTCCAGTTCTTTCAAGACTTGCAGGTCTCCTGAGAACTCAAATATTTTTGCATTGGGGAAAAAAAAAATCTTAAATTATTTGAGCCAGGCTACCAAAAAAAAAGGCAAACCAAAATTAGAAAATGCAGGAATCAAAATACAAATAGTCACGCCTTTTAGGGGAGGATGAGATGATATCTCTCAACAAACTCTTCCTCATCAGCAGTTATGGAAAAATTTACTTTGGTGCTCCCTGGAAAATATTTTGAGTTATTAATGAACTTTGAAACTTGATTTAATGTTATTTTCTTTAGTCAAGAATGTCTCCAAGCTCTTGAAATGCCAACTTATAAATTCTTGCAAGGAATAAACAGACTCATGTTGACATAAGTAGACTTTCATGTTTATTAGTTTATAGTGTAGAGAAAAATTGTGCATGTATATGTCTCTCTGCCTGGTTTGTTTTAGTGCTGCAGAATGGTGAGGAGGGATATGTTGCAACACTAAGTTTTTTGTTCAAAGTACAATCTGATCTGCTGCCAGCAGGCACTGGAGAGCTGTCATGCCAGACCCAGCTTTTTATTGATGCATACCAGCCCTGACACAGAGGTGGTAACAAATACCTGCAGGGGTCATGGCTTTAAACATTTTTCAGCACAGCCCCATTACCAAAATCTTCAGGATCAGTATGGATTTATACATTATAGCTGAGTGTTGCAGTTCGGTTTGGGGTAGGTTCAGTGTCTGCTGGCACCCACCACGAGTCTCGATCCAGGATTAGGAACTGGCTCCCGTGAAAAGCAGATCTGCCCTGGCGCCTCCTGGGGAAGGTGTGGCTCGGGCTGTGTCCGTAGGGCAGCTTCGTACATGCAATAGTTTGCTATGGCCTGACCATTCTGCTACTTGGCAGCGCTGCAAAAAAAAAAAAAAAAAAAAAAGAAGATGATTGCTAAATTGTGCATGAATTTGAAGTGAAAACCAACCTGATTTGTGTGTTTTCAAGCCCCTTCCCTCGTTGGGGTTTCAAAGAAGGGATGAATTTCACTGTCAAGATAGGCAAGTGGCAAAGGTTTCAAATTCTTCCCTCTTGTTTGTTGCATTCACATGCCTGCTGGAAGCACAGCGTTTGTCACTCGCCCTGTGAAGGAGCAGAGGTCTGAGATGTTTCAGTGCTTTGTTCTGCTTTTGCCTTGCCCTTTAGCGGGAAGTATGTGTGCAGGTAGTGGCCCAGCTATGGCACAGGCTGTCCCCTGTCCCGCCTGACCTGTGTCCGCCGATCTTCACACCACGTGTGTGCYGCTGGGGCTGCTGCCCTGCCTGCCTCTGCTGACCTCTCTGCACTTTCTGCTATTGCTGCCTGAGCCGGGCCCTGGGAAACCACCCAGGCCCTTCCCGTTTTGCTCAGCAGACTTCAGGTGGATACTTCTGAATGCTTTTCTTATTTCTGCATTAAAACAAGGCCTTTGTTCACATTTGAACAGTGAAGATTGGAGCTGTAAATCAGATCAGGAGACCAGAGATCATAGTTTGACTCAGTTGCAAACTCAGCTTGTTTATCTCTGTTCAGTGTGAGACCCTTTTCCAGAAAACTATGGCATTTTTTCACTGCCTTTGGGATACTGCTGTGCGTCTGGATTTGGCAGAAGCATGAACTGTCTCCTGTAATTCTTAAAACCCTAAAGCTGTGGCACTGCTGTGCTTCACCAGAGAACTGGACATGAAGCCAAAGGTTTATTATAAAGCATAGCAGTAACACAATCTATAGCAGAATATTAAAGTGATGTGCTGGCTGGGTGTGCTGTGGTTTTAAATAACTTGCATTCATGTCCCCTGAGTGCCAGATGAAAGTTTAGACCCTTGCTGGGCAGCCCACACCACACTTGGAGTACACTGTTCAACACGTAGGCTCTGGGGCACCCGTGTCTGTTTGGAGACCTTCCTCTATCATTTGCTCTTCCATTTCTTTTTTAATCAAACTTAGGGGGGTAGGTTTTTGTTTGGGTGGTTTTTGTTTTGTTTTGGTTTTTTTTKGGGGGGGGGTTATATGTGCTTTGGATTGGGATTTTTGTTGCCTTTTTATTTTTAAACCAAATTAAACTCACAGCTCTGAAGACGAAGCTCTCGCTTCCTAAGCCATATCTGTCTGGAGATAACTGGCTATGCACCATTTTATTTCTGTTCCTTACCACCCTCATGCCTTTAGTAGCACTAAATCAGGAAAAGTGATTTTATTTTTACTTCCAGATGGTATATATGGGGGAAACAGCATTTGACCAAGATTAGATTTTTGGGCAACTCTGCTAAAATGTGTTAATTAGACCCTATGTAAAATTTGAAACTACTGTTTAGAAATATTTAATTATGCAGAACTAAACCATCTGTCATTCCATCAATGGATCCAAAAGATCATATTTTTTGGAAAAAGAAATTGAAATGTTTTTCATTAAGGGGCAGGGTTGGTGAGCCCTGAGACTAGTACTATTTTCTTTATTTGGTGTATCCCAGAAACGTAGAGGAGCTTGCCTGGAATTACCTTTGCAGTGATGTGTATTTATGTGGTTACGTTGTCACTAAAAATTCTTTTCCAGTCTTGGGGTGTTTCCTCTGGCATTACGAGTTGGGTCTTTATGGTTTGAGAGCTTCTCAGCTCTATTTCCAGTAACCTTGAGTAGGAAGGTGCAGCTTGAAGCACTGACATAAGTCTGTGTTGCTTCAATCCTGCTATTCTCCTGACCCCATGTACCACCCCCAGCCTCTGTGCTACTGCCACTACTCATCCATTCACATGGTATGCTAAGAGAGCACAGAAATAGACTTTTTCATTTTTGGTGGGTAATACCATCGGCTTTTCAGTTAGGGATATGTGCTCCTTAAAACTTGTTTTTCAGGAGAACTACCTGTAACTGCAGGGCATTATGTTATTGAAGTGTCATGTTTAATGACATAAATTGGAAGTTAGAGCACATTCTTCCTTTGTTTTGGGGAGGTTTGTGTAATCCTGCCCCGGGGACGTGAGATTTCCTCGCCTGTGCTGAGAAATTAACCCTCACTTGTTGCTGACCTGGGTTATCTTCAGTGATATAAACCTAAATCTATGTATGTCTGACTAGAAATGCTTCACAAATGATTTACTTCTGATGCCTTCATTTTCTGTGTCTTTGTGCACCGGACTCTGTGTTGCTGTCTCTCCTCTGGGCTGTAATGAGCGCACTTTGATGCGTTTGAATGTGACAGATGATTTTGTTCTTAATCAGATTGTGCTTGATCACTGTTGTTCCAACCTTCCTCTTCTGCTGCTAAGTTGCTACTTCAGCTTTGTACTCCTTAGGATGATGAAAACCAGCTTGCTTGTGTCTTCTCTGCAAAAGGGGGAGGAATGACAGCTATTTTATGTTCATTGAGTGCTGTGGTTAGTGTTTGGGAAGTGCATGTGATGGTAACAGACAAGCAGGGAGGTCTGGTGTAACCTCAGGCAGGTTAATCACTCCACACATTGACATTTGAATACAAACTTTAAGCTGCACCAGGATTTTTATATGTCTGGTTGGTATTTCTTTTATTTTTTGTTTGTATTAGTAGCTTGCACTAGCCTAGAAAAAGAAAGAAAGATAATGTTCTGCTTTAAGTTTTGCTTATGCAGAAAAGTTCTGTTTTTTTTTTTTTTTTTTTTTCTTCTCCTCAGTTTAGTAGGAATGCAGAATAAATGTGCCTCTGCCCTGGTACACATCTTGTGCTACTGTCATTTTTATTTGAGTTTTGTATGCTTTCATTTCTCAAACGTTTGAGTGTCCTCCTTCCAGTTGATTGTAGCGGGTGGAGGGAATGAACTGATTTGCTTGGGCATCTGAAGGGCTTGGAATTTAATTTCTTCATCAGYTGATTTAGTCTCATCATGGTCTTCAATATGAGGCTACAAAATACAGAGCTGCCCATGCTGCTCCTTCCATTGGCACATTTAGTTTGTTTAGTTAATGACAGAAGCACTTCAGAAACCATGAAACACTTGGTGAAATTCTTGCTAGTAAGAAGCTCCCATAAATAGGAGACAGGTTCTCTGGGGGGATAAAATATCCAGAGACCCTGGAAGTGGCTGGGCTCTTGGCTTCCAGGGATGAAGGAGGGCCTGTCCCCTTGGGAGGGATGCTGTCTTGAGGGTGCTGACTGTATCTGCAAGCTAGCAGGATGAACACCTGGGACAGAGACCTTGGAGTCACCAGGTGACTGGTCCTAGTGGGAGATGGGAATTGTTTCTGTGGCTCTGACTCAAGGTGCAGTTGGCTGGTGGCTCTCAGTCAGGCTAACAATTTTCCTTTAGTAGCTGCACAAGTGATTCCTTGTGTTAGCAGTGATAGTGGAACACACAGACAAGAGAGGGTGGGACTGACCCTGTTACTGCTGCTGCAGTCAATTAGCATCCCAGTAGGAGTGCCCAAGTGCCCATATCCATCATCCTGTGTTCATGAATTCATTTGGAAGCACTTGCAAGACACTGATTTTCCCCCTTCCCCTACCCACAAGTCCTGGTTTGGATGCTGCTGTTTCCCAGGCTTTGGGAATGTGTGTGACAACGTGTTGCACTCAGTGTGTGGCCCTGGAGGAGAGCATATTGACTTCTCCTTTATTGGTGGGTATTGGTGTGAGCACTGAGCCTTTTGTATTGAACTCCTTAGGAGTGCACTTGTTAAAGCAGTCCCTGTCCCATGGTTATGGTGTGAGGTAGAAGGGTTTTGGGGAGGTCTTGCACTGAGGAAGGGTTAAAATATGAGGTGAATTGGTTAGTATCAGATTTGTAAGGTGATGTTGTTACCCTTGCTGGTATGTGGCCCAAACTTTGCATCAGGTGGAGTTCTCTGCAACAATCTGCAGTTTGGCACCACTGTCTCATTGCGGGTGCCTAAGCTCACACCCTCTGTATTTCTGTAGTGACTTTCTCCCTCAGATGGTTTCCTTGGAGCAGATGGCAAGTTGCATGAATTTTTCTTGTGATAAGGGAATGAATACTGTGTTTCAGCCATGAATGCTCTGTCAGTTCATGCTGTTGAATAATACACATATTGTAAGAAGGAACTTCAGTGTCTCCATTTGACCTGTCAGGTCACAGATGTCCATATGTGGATGGAGAAGAAAACATGCAAAGCCACTCTAACTTGCTATTCCCTTAACCTCATTTATAAGTGGGTATATTTCTGAGAAGATGTTTTGCTTCCAAGGTCTCCAACTTTATTCGTGTTTCTGCTTATATCATGTTTATTGTTCCCTCTTGCTAGTGTGGTTTGGCTTTTGTTCTTCATCTCTATACTCAAAAAGCACTGCAAAACCTCACCTTAGAGAGGCTTGTATTGTATTGTATCAAAGGTGAAGTATTAGCCCTGTTGAACTTCTAAATAGTAACTTTGTTAGTGTGTTTTTCATTTTGGGTCAAGAAAAGGTTGTGCAAGATGCTCATCTCCTTCAGTTCTCACATTTGTGTGGCTGTTGAGTTGGTGACTTGTAGCAGAGTGTATGGAGATCAGAATACTATGGTGTGCAAAAAGTTATTATAACCTTCTCCAGTTAGTGCTCAAGAGGTTAAAGGGAAATCTTATTGGAAAGCTGGAGGGAAGAGGAAAAAAGGCGTGTCCCACTCTTTGCAAGCCTTTCTTGTAGAGGATTTTTTTTCCTCAATATAACCAACTGCAAGACTCCTGCTGAAGGTAATGCAAATTTAGCTTGCCTGTGATTGTTCCAGGTCAGCATGAATTGCTTCATGTGAGTGAAACAAAACTTTAAAGTGAGAATTTAATCGTATTAAAATAATTTCAGTATCAAATTCAAGTAGGGATAGGTCTTACATTTTTGAAGCCATGTTGGTGCTAATTATTCAAAATTCTGATCACAGTGTGCTCTTGTTTTTATTTAAGGTATGAAGATCCTTTATTCTCAGCCTGCCTAAACATATTTTCATGGCTATAATTGTGCTAAGTTGCTGCTTAAGTCTAGCAGCTTAGAAGACAGGGAAAACACCCCTGTGCTCCCTGGAAAATCAAGCCTTTTTTTGGATTAGTGGTACGGGGTGTAACTGAATATTAGTGAGAAGCATGAAGTGCTTCCAGACCATTCAGTGTCTGGAAGAGCCACTCAGGGACGTGTGCTGTAAATCCAGGACCTGCCTCTGGTAGGTTACGTAATTTTAGGATATCTGATGCCTTCTAATAGGTGGCCGGAGAGGAATGTCTGGAGCTGTTAATTTCAAGGAAGAGGTGATGAATGGCTGTTTGAAGAGCTCAGATCCTTCAGTGGCATTTTCATTGCTCCCTTGAACATTTCCTTGTCTAAAAGGGTTGAATCAGAAATGATATATTTATGAGGAGAAAGCTTTCCCCTAGAATTGGTTTGTTAAATAGGCAGGAAATATGCAAACAGTGCGTTTTTGGATCAGGCTGATGTGGATCCTTGATGTCACCAGCTCATATGACATGAGAACATTGCTCAACAAAGGTCACTGGCTGCTCTCACTTTCTGCTTCCATGAGTGTTGTTATTACGGCCTTCCACCTGCTGAAGCAGGACTGGAGGTGCTGTTGCTGTTTGGTGATTGATAAAGCCTGCCTTGAATCATGGTCGTGGGTGGGAAGCCATTGGACCCTTCTGGTTCTGGTGGCCAGCCTGAGTCTGTGATGGCCTCAGCATAACCCTTCTTATCCTGCCTGATGATTTTTGGGGAGAGAGATATTGGGCAGGACTATGATATTTCTGCCTTTTTTTAAATAGTCCCATAAACTAAAGGTGGAGCCTCAGTGATTTTGGAAACTGTGTTTACTGTCTCACCTCAGTATATGGGGCTGGTTTTGCTTGGGTGGGTTCTTTCCCCCCCCAGCCTACGTTTTGCAGCTGAAAGTTGATTTATTTTGTCTTGAGGAGCTGTTTTGTAGACATTAATGCACTGCTGCTCAGGGTCTATATCTCACTGAAGTGAGTTATATGCTGGTGTGTGTTGAATTGTGTGTTTGAATGTTTGTCACAGCTGATGGATGCATCCTGCTGTGGGGAAGGAGCAGGTTCTCGCTTTGCTTGGATATTCCCACCTGCTGTTTTTAGTTGGTAGGTGAAGAGATATTCACTGCTTTAGAGAGGCATAATTTTTCCTGGATTTGCACTGATGTGGAGAATCTCTTTTGAAGATAAGCTTTCAGCAATAAACCTAAAATATTTATTCTGAATATATTTTTGTTTTAAAGTTGTCTTTCTTATGCTAAAGAATAAGTTGTCACTCACACTACTGGCTTTCACCAGAGCCTTACTCATGAGTGGCCTACACAAACTTGAGGTATACAAAGTTGAGTAACAATCAGGGTAGTAGGGCAAGACAAAAAAACCAAATCATCGAGGCTGCAACCAAAATATTGGTCAAAAAGAGCACTATTTATAAGGACCAGAAGCTTTTCTTTTGGTGTAGTTGATGCTGAATTCAAGAAAACAAGATGAAAAAAAAAAGGATATATCCATTGTTATGTTTTTATAAAACTCTTCCAAAGTCTTATTTCCAGAAATTCTTTAACAATGTTTACTTTAAGAAATTACTTGAAATCTAGCAGGAGTCCTCCTACAGTAAAAGTTGTTGCTGTTGAATAGTTAGTAAAAAAACCCCTGAAATTACGTGCCTGAAAAATTTAATGGAGTTGATATGTCCACTCTATGATCATATTTTTTGAAAGCCTTCTCCTTGTAGTTGGTCAGCCTTTTACTCTTTAGCTTTGAAGGCATTCAGGAGGCTGTATGTGGATCTCAGAGGTCAAAAAGAGTTTGTGGCTCCTGTGTGAAGGATCAATATTTTGTACAGTTGTCAGCAATAATAGTCACATAAAACATTCCCCCCCAAACAAACAAAAAGCCCACACAAAAAAAACCACAAAAGAATCAACAAATCAAAAAATACACCCAAACCCACCAAACAAAAATAGCAGAAAAAAAACCCTGCAGGCTTTCCATACCATCTGTCTTGGATCAAGTTGGATGAATGAATGCATACTGTGTTTTTGTGTTTTGTTGTTTTACTTGGAATTGTTTCCAAGCTCTGCCTGTAACTGCCGGTGTATATAGGATTTTTTTTTTTTCAGAATGCTAGAGCAGTCTTGGTTTTAGTCCCAAAATTTAAGATTCTAAATGATTTAAGAGTTCGTTTCCTTAGTTGTGACAATATTAATTTGTAAACTTAAACTCTGCTTTGGATATGGAGGGTTTCTTTTTCTGTGTCTTAACTTCGAAATGTCCTCTGATTTTAGTTTGATAGTGTAGGGCTACATACGTACAAATGGAGGGAGGGGAGAGAAAAAAAGAAAGTGAAAATAAAAAAAAGAAAATACACCAGAGAGCTGTCATGGCTAACAGGCTTAAGCTTACAGGATTCCTGTGCAAGCCCAGACTTTGAATGGCCGGACACATTCCAATGCACAGTGTCAAGCTGAGAGCAAGTGGTAGAGTGTTGCAGGAAGCACATTTGAAGGGTTGAGTTTTCTTCATTGTTTTTTCAGAGCTATTTGATAACCAGCTTTATTCATTGTTTAGCTGTATGTGTAATTTTCTGATCTCCAGATGTCCAAGGAAGAAAAAGACATGTTGCAGCATAACTCAGACTTTAGGTTACTATAATTAGAGTGCAACTCTCAGCAGCAAAACTCAGAAGATGGCCAAAATATAGCAGCAAGAAATTTTGTCAAAGTTCTCAGCTGCAACAAGTACACAAGCATTTTCATCTCTGAAGCTTTAGCAAGGAGGTTTTGCATGGGTGTACGTTTAGTCTTGCATGTCTGTAATGCATTTGGCAATTGAATGGTAAGGAAAATTTACTTAACATGAGGGTCTTAGTTTTGCAGTCATAAAATTTGTCCTGAATAGCTCCCTGTTTGCTCTGGACAACTGCTTTTTGTTGTATGCTGCCTAAAAAAACACTGATAATTTTCAAGTGGTCTTCTCACACAGGTCTCTAGCATAGAGAACAAATGCATTTTTATTTATATAGAGGTGTGTGTAAGAAGAAATATTTATACACAAATATTTTCTTAAAGAATATATATGGATGCTATGGTCTATAGTAACATATCCAGTGTTTTACATCCATAAAAAAATGTATACACAAACACCCACACCTGGAACTGTATAAAAAAATCTCATAAAAGTAATGTTTGAAGTCAAGCAAACTAAAACAGTGTATTGCATGTGTATATATGGATATACATATAAAATGGAAACTTGAAATTGTTATATGTTCTCATGAGCCTTATTAGCTGATGATAAAGATTTGTGTCTTAGCTAAAAACAGCTGTATGAATTTATTAAATAATATGCAACTGCTTTAAAATGTGTTTCTTGTTTTCTGAGGGCTTTTTATTGGACTCTTTTTCTGCAATATTTCATACTTGGGGTTTTAGCCAGTATGTGACTGGCTTAAAACAAATGACTGCTATAATACTCCTTTGATGTATAAAAGGCAAGGTACCCACAAGGACTTACTAATGTCTCCTATTTTTGTTTTATTTCGTTGTGCTAGAAGTTTGCATTTGACTAATCCTAAGGAGTTCTCTCTCCATTGCATGAATGCACATACATACAGAACTGTGCTTTTGTGTGCTTATGCTGTCAGCATATTAGCCATGATTGGTTTATTTGTTACTCCATGCACTTCAGAGCATTCTTATTAATCTAAAATGAGTTGTCATGTTTCACATGTTTAAGGTTTCCTTTTTCTTCTTTGTTGCCAAAGGGAGGTGCCCTAAGCCTTAGTGCCTTAAAAAAATACTTAAAATAGGATGCCCCTATGCATGGAGGAGTTTCTGCACTCTGATGCATTTTTTGTGTATTTCTTCCTTAGTGCTGAGCTCCATGCTCAACAGAGAGCTGGCACAAGTGCGGTCTCCAGCCTCTTCTGCTAGTTCTGTGGGTGTGGTGGCTCTTTTTGCTGGGCTTGGGTTTCGCCTTGAGATGGGCTTGTACAGTTTTTGCAGTGACACTTTGGGATGGCATTCAGGTGAGTTGTCCTCTCTGGACAGATGATTTGTGCCAATAACCAATTCTAGGAGTGTCTGAACTTGCCTCCGTTTTCTCCTTACTTTATATGGTGCAGCTTGACATTATCTCAGTTCTTTGAAGCAAGCAGGTTGTTTTCTGCTTGTTTATGCATGCCTGCATTCTGCATAGGTGCTAAGTGAAGCAATGGCTGGTGTATCACGAGGGATTCAATTTGTAGTAGCATTTTCTTGCCACGGGCTCCCCACTTGATTCTCTGCTTTGCTTTCATGTGTAGAATTGCATCATTAGTTGTGTTTCCTTCTCGTTGCTGCCATGTACAAGGCTCTTTGTCCTGGGAGAGGTACTGAAAAGAAAAAATAAATCCATCTTTAAATTACACAGTATGATATATTGTGCTATTTGTATTTCTAAGTTGAATGTTCTGGCAAGCATGGGGTGATTGCATCACATTTAATGCAGAAAAGGTATATCCCATTAAGAGGAGCTAAATCATAGACCATGAAAGCCTTATGAAAACAAGATGACACATATTTGGCTACTAATATTAATAAGGAGATGGATGTTCAGCTAGTTCAGCTAATTTTATCATCTGTAAAAGAATAAACATAACACTGTCTGGGAAGGGAGGACACAGACCATTTTATGCTCTGCAGACATTGTCATATGTAGAGCCTTTACAGGATGGGAATTAATTTCTTTGGAAGTAGCGGAGTTCAGTCCCTATTGTTGCTTCATACTTAAGCTCCTTTAGAGAAAATTAACTCTGCTTTGCTTTGTGTTTGTTTGGAAGGCCCAGCAATAAAACTTAGTAAGCTTTCAAACTGTTTGCTCCAAATGAGAGAGGCTTGGAGCTTCTGTTCTGGTACAAATCAAGTGGCTCTTTAGGGGTTGCCTGTTCCGCAGTCCTAAGAAATCATGTGCTTTAGTTGTGGAGTTAATTTGTGTTGGCTGTCCAAAAAAAACCCAAACTCCTCAAAACTAACCACTACTGGAGGAGAGACATGCAGGTCCCAAAAGCTAAAGAAGCTGTACAAAGTTTGTGTTGTGTTTCTGGCTGCATTTTCTTTCCACTTTCCCTTTCAGTCTCTGAAAAGTTAAGTAGGCAGTATTTTTTACCCACTGGCATATAGTTTCCCAAGGAGGAACCTGGATCAGTTCTGTAAACTCTCTGAACAGAAGAATAATCATCAGAGAGAAGAGAGCCAGTTAAAATAAATAGGGCTCTTAAGGCATGCTGGCAGCATGAGAACACAACTGAGCTCCTTGAGAGAATGCTTAGTGCTCAAGGATGATAGGGTCTTAAATATCTTCAGACATTCTGGCACACGACTGTAAATGGTTTTCCATCATTCAAGTGTTTCAAAAGTATTTTAAAGTTTTTTTGGAATCACCCATGTGCTTCCTGCAAATGTGATTCTAGTCACAATATCTCAATTATTTTTCCTTAGTCCTTTTGACAACTTGTTTTTTGTCATTGTGACATTATTTCTTCTCCAAATCAGAATATTAATTATGTCTTGTTAGTCAAGAAGTTATTGCCCATCCTATCTTGGTGGCGGTCTTTTCATGTCCGATCTCCTGAATGCTAGTGGCTTGGAAAAGAAAGACCCCATGCTTAGTCTTGTTACATATCACCACAGCTACACTTGAACAGAACAGTTTCTTTATCCCTCTTTGATGTGAGTGTGACATTTCACTCATTTTAATAATCCTTTGAATTCCAGTTGGTGTTTCCCAGCACACAATTAATACACATTTTAACTTGTGTGTTAGTACCTGGATAAAATGTTTAAGCTTCATGTCAAAGACGTGAGTTGTATCAGAATTGATTACTGTGTGTAATTAGCTACTTCCTTTTCACACCAGCCAAGGTCAAAAGCAGGGATTGTACTTTCTAATAACTGCTACTGGACTTGCAGTAATCACGAGATAGTGGCATTCTGTCAGAAATTAAATATCTTGTCGAATATACAAGGAACCTTTTCTGAAGTTGTTTCTGCTTCCTTACATCCTGCAGCAGTTGGATTGTTGTAAGGGAGGGAGGAGAGGTAGCAAAGGTTCTTGCTCACGGAAGAGCAGAGCTGCAAGGAATCCATGATCAGTCAAGCCATGACAAGTGAGAGGTGGCACCAGTTAATAATCCTTCTGGCATTGACATGTGGAAACTGTTCCTGCTTATTGGCAACCTGTTCTGGGACAAGAGAGGGGAGCTGAGAGCTGCTACTGGCATCCAAGTTCATTTGTTTGGTGTTAAGTGATTGAAACATAAAGGAGCACATATTCAAGAACACATTTTCACCACTTAACACATGGTGTTAAGTGATTGAAAAACAAAAAAGTACATGGTGCAGTTACTCTGCATTGTAAACCTAATGCATATTTTTGGATCCTTTTCTTCATCAACTCAATCGTGTGTAAGAGTGATGTAAGCTATGTGGTGCCTCTCCTGTTTTAAGCAGCCAGTGTCCTCTCATGCTCCTCTGTAGATGCATAGCTCCACATTTAGTGCATGCATGGATAAATAGAATGAGTGATTTGTGCATGCAACATATCATTTAAAGTACCAAAACCAAATTAGTTTGGTTTTACTTGGTGTTTTTTTTTGTTTATTTGTTTTTGTGGAAGACAGTAGATAAATATTAAAGCTTGTAATACAGTAAGAGAAGAATTTTAAGGAAAAAAGAGAGAGTTGAAACCATTAATCTTATTCCTAGAATATGAACCCACAGGCATGCTCAGCCATGTTTGCTTAGAGGGAAAACTCAAACTGTGTTAGTTTTTCTTTGACATAATTTCTGAATGTGGGACTGTAGGTATACACAGCTCAATCATGTTAAAATATATGATGTTGTCAGGGTTACTGCTGTCAGAAATGAGAATGAAATGTGAGAGATGGTTTTCTGGTTCTTTGCTGGCAAAATGAATGGATGCCTGTGGGCTCTCCCCATTTCCCCATGGGCTGTAATGAGTGAAAGGGCTGGTTTGGGTCTGCTTCAACCGAGTCACTGCTGCATCACAGCAGTGGAGCTGTGTATGGGGGGAAAGGGATGAAGCAGACCTGAGGAATGTGGGGGGACGGGCCAGGAGGCAAGGGCAGTCCTCTCACCAGGAATGTGATGCAGCCTGCTGTTGGGGTCCACAGCCAGACCAAGAGGAATGGTTGATGTTTTGTCTTACACTTTTCTCCTTATATGTTGTCTTTAATGGTTATTTAATGGTTGCGCTGTGCATGCCTTGGGTTACAGCTTCAGGAGTCAGTCTGAAAACACCTTTAAAGTTACAGGGAGAAAAAGGAGGGAAATGAAAATGTAGCAAGTGGGAGTACAGCCACATGGAGTGAGGGGTGGTGATACATAGCAAAGTACTCTGGCAATCAGACAGGTTTTCTGACCTAAGCTAACTTTGATCCTTGCTTTGTTTGGGGAAAAGTTGTAGCTTATTTAGAGGACTGCCTCATAACCCCTTTTTATAGCTGCTTGTGTCAGCGCTTTCCACAGCAAACCCTGCATTAGAGTTGTTATAACTCAGCTGTATAAATTTGATCTGGACTTTAAAACTGGCATGTGTGTTCTTGATTTGGAAGCAACTATCAAAGCTGGCTGGCTAATCTGTTGGCTATGTGAATAATATTGCTGTAGTAAAGGCTTGAGGAACACGATACAGCTCTCAGTTTCCATTGAGTGCAGAGGAAGCTTATTTGTCACAAAGAGCAGGTGCTCTCATGCTTTTTTTTTTTCCCCTCATGCAGAAGTTTTAAGCTGGACCTCAAGTGTCCCAGACATTCCAGGAGTGTGGAGTGTAGGTTTTTGCTTCCTTCCCATCAGGGAAGCAGGTGAGGAAGGGCTTTGGTGAGCCATCCCATTAGGTATATCACACTGGAGCACTGCGTTACCCTATTTGTGCTTGTGGTGGTCAGTGTTGGCCCCGAGTGTTCCATGCTCAGGCTCTGTGGGTTGTGAGGTCCTGGGGGAGCAGGAGTCAGGTCAGATGTGCAATTTTTGTGATGGAGTTGGTGCTGCTGCAGAGCATTAGTATGTGTCCCTTCCTTGTATTTTGGAGTGAGCCTCTGTTCCTCTCTTTCATTAATTCACCTAAGGGGCGTTTCTAGCTTACTTTTAGCTCTACGTATGTTTATAAGGTTGCTGTTAAAAATACTTATTATCAGTGCAAGGTGATGCTTTGGTCAGGTGAAACAAAGCTAGGGATAAACAAAGTAGTGGCAGGTAATGAGTGTAAATATTAGCATGAAGTGTATTGTAGCAAGGAGATAAAGCTCTCTGGTTTGAAAAGGCAGGACGTTGTTTAATAAAAGAATTTGCCCCTTTACTTATGTTGTGATTCTGCGCAGTTGTTCTGTAATGTTCTTTCTCTAAATGAGTATGTTTTGTTTTAGCTTTTTACTTACTTAAAACTCTTTATTTTAGGGGAAAATGTAGACTAAAAGAGAAGCTGAAACAGTAATGACACAAAGATCATTGGTTGCTTTCTGCTTTGATTATTCATGACTTTAAACTGAATTGCTACAGCCAACTATGGATCAAATGTTCGAGAGGTAAAAAAATCAAGCTGGAGGAATATCAGCTAGCCCAGGGAGTTTTAAATCAGGATCAGTGAGTTACATTCTCAGAAGAAGTTGCAGATCACATTGAAGGATGTTTGTGCAATGGGAGAATATTATTTACTGTCAAAGTACAAAACAGTTTATTTGGGAAAGTCATTGTGCTGTACCATCATACAACATGGTTGCAGCTAGGATGGATTCAAGGCAAGCAGTTTGGAAAACACAGAAGGCAGCCTCCATCTTTAGTCAGTAGACCTTTGTCTTATGAGTGACTGCGATTTAAGTAATTCATTTATTACTGTGTAACAGCAAAATGACAGCTCAAAGAAGAATTGCTTGTCAAGTTTTCTTTTTGGACATGTGAGGGAGAAATAGGTGGTTATGTGTTAAATAGAAATTAATTAGGTTGCAGATTACGTTGATTCAGAGATAGATGCACATATGTGTGCACACATTCAGTTGCCCTGGAAAGACTTATTCAAAATATCTAATTGAAGCTTAAGAGTAAAGGTAAAAAAGCTGTTGGTTATTGCAAAACAAAATAGTGTTCCGGCTAAAATTTAGCTCAATAAAATAGTTGTATTCCTRGGTATTCTGGGCTGTTTGCATTTCAAAACCTGAGTTGTACTATGCTGAGATTACTTTTTATACCTTGATTTTGAAGTCCATCCTGGATCAAGAATTGCTTTACTTTTGTTCTGTCTCCATTTGGAACGTGATTTTGGACACTATTACTGGTTTTGGAATTCTGCTGTTGAGAACCATAAGAACAACAATCTTTTCTTAGGTTTTTTTTTCAGATTTTTTTTGCCGAACAAAACTGAAATCTGTCATTAGATGGGTGATTTCACTTGTGTTTGTTAAAAAGCATCCCGTGCATTGCTGCATGGCACAGGCTGGTTTTTGGCTTTGATCCATGTAGCTGATGGCTGCGGAGGGCCAGAGGTTTCCTGCCGGGGGCTGCGGGAGTGAGTGGCCTCGGCAGGTGCCTGGTCATGAAATGTCTCTCCGGCTTGCCTCCCCTTTAGTCTCCAAATGAGTTTTCCAGAGTAGAGGGACATGGAATTAAGTAGGAGGAAACATTCCTGGTTTGGCAATTTTGTAGCTTTCAAGTCTGTGGTATAACATCAAGGAAAAAAAGTCTGCTGTTTTGTAGCTCTGATTCATGATTCACTTTAAAAACCTGCCTCATGCTATAAATACAGAATTAAAACAGATCCATCAAGGATTTGAAGAATAATTGTGGTGCTTAGAAGTTAGTTGGATTATTGGATAGCCAGTTTTGTAATTTTATTACTATACTCTTCTCCATATTTTACTGCTATACTCTTCTTCTGTTGCATTGTTTCCATATGGTGATATAGACACAGTTAATAAAGGTATGTTCTGGGTCACCATTTTTTCCAGATAACTAACTCTTTACTTTATGGGTCACTGATGCAGGATAATGTTCCTGAAGTTAAATTTGCACTGTAAGAAAAAAATTACTTGTACAGGACCAAAAAAAAAAAAAAAGTAAAAAAGAAGCAATGAGATAAATCTGTAGATGATAATATATGATCTTCAAATATTATTTATATGTCTTCTATATTTGCTGAATATTTTTTAAATCTGGATGGAAAAAAATAAATTGAGTTTGTGGCAAGAAATATGGGCCAAAAGGTAAAACACGGACCAGATTCTGGGTGGAGTTCAGAATGGAGTCAGCTGATCAGACTATCTATGCAGGTTTGGGTTGAATGTGTACACAGTTTGGTATATGTCATCTTCATTGTGTATTCCAATTTAGTGTTTGTGGTGGTAATGCATGGGTCAGCCTCTAAGAAGTGTCAAAAGGGAGGCTCCCAGGGTCTGCAGTCCAAAAAAGATTGTTAATTATTTCCAATGTTCTAATTCCCACTGCTGTGTTCAGTGTGCAGTCCAAAAAAGATTGTTAATTATTTCCAATGTTCTAATTCCCACTGCTGTGTTCAGTGTAGATGTTTTCTTTCATTATATAGTTGTGATAAAATTCCTCTTGTACCAGTGGTAAAACTGCTCTTGTAGCTTCAGTCCCACTTCAGTATAGGTGCTTCAGAAGCCAGGGTTGCTGAGTGATGTGTGATGGTAAAGCGTGTGAGACAGCCCACGTGGCAGACTTTGTTTGGTCATCAGCAAAACACTGTGTTTTATTGTTTGGTGCTTACTTTTATAGGCAGTTCTAACCCCTCAGGTCTGGACAGCCACTGGTCTAATTTTTAAGCCCCTTAGACTCTGAACCAGTGAAATGCTTGTACTTTAGGAGGGATGTTATTGGCTGAAACCTCTGTCAGTCAGCCCAGAGGCCAGTTTAGCGAACTGGGCTGGGTTTCTTATTTATAACCGGATTAATGCTCAGTAGAAATCAGCTTGTACTGAAACAGCTGACCACTACTTTCAGGGAATACTCACGCTCTGGCTGAGATTTCCTAGGAGTATCAACCTCACCTCTCCTGCTTAGTGACTCAGATCTCAGAGTCAGTAGGTGTTACTTAGAAGCCTTATCCACTCTGTCTTGATAAGGAGATTACTACTCCAGCATCCGTCTGTGTGTGCAGTTCTTCACACTCTTGTCCAGTAATTTGCTTCAATACATCTCTGACAGTTCCACCTCTAAGGCATACCCAGTTCTCTCTCTGTACAGCAGGACCCATGGACATATCTAGGGATTCATCACACTTCTCGGGACCTATTTTTAGGAAATTTCATCCTGGGATTTCACTGAAATGATTTTATAGCAGTCTCCCACAGGCACTTGCAAAGAGTTTCATCCCCTTAGGCAACGGTTTGAGAATGACCTCTTGAAAGTTGGGTGGTTGGTTGTGGGTTGTTGTGTGTTGGCCACTAGAATTAAACAGAAATGTTTGGCTTTTTTTTTTTTAATTAGGAAATTTGTTTTCATTTACATGCCTGGGGATGGTAAGGCCACCCACACTTCCATGAATATAGCTATCCTGAAGCTGGCTTTTAAAGTCTTAGTCCTGGGCAGTGTGTAGGTTGCTTTTTTATTTTTTCATCACAAATTGACAAATTGCAACATGTCAGCATCATGTGCATTTGCACACGTTCTGAGAAAGCTAAATTTTATTCACAAATCACAGCGATCCATTTGACCTTTAGCTTTTAGCACCCCTACGTTCCTTTCCCTTTTCCAGACCTTGCTGGCAAATGTCAGCGTGCTATAACATATCGGTTTATGGCAGGATCTGTTTATGGCAGGTCCCACCCCTCATCCAAAGGTTTGAGGAGCTTTCCTATAAATAGTTATGTTGGTCATAGCTTTCTATATGCTTGTGAACTTCCCTGATTGGTGTTTTATAGTAATCAGGCCTCTTAACTCACAATTTGGGTATGAACACCCAATTTTGGAGGACTTTTGGCTTTTTGGTTGAAGCCTTTTGTAAAAGGATTCACAATACAACTTGAAATTCTTATGACTTCAGCAAGTCAAATAATTTTTCTGAAATCAAGATGTCTCCTTTTTCCTTTCCCTCTTACTTGACTTCCTTGCTTTGCTAACTTTGCCTTATTAGCACCCTCTGGTTTCAACTCTGGCTAAAATAGCTGTGTTGGTTCGTAATGCTGAGGGCCTGGCTGCTATTTTCTGAAGATATGACAAGTCTTCCTTGATTGCAGGCCTCTTCTTTCACCAGGTTAACATTAAATCGGAGAATTTTTCTCATTTTGTTGAGAATTTTCTCTGTTGTTTTTATCTGCTCATCAGTTGCAGTTGCTACTGCAGTCAGCAACTGTGGGATTGATGTTGAAATTCAGAGATTCACTGAATGTGAAATTTCTTGAGTTTAGTCTAGATGTTGTCAAATGGTAATATTTTTGGAGTTTTGCATTTGCATATATCTTGCAACATTACACAATATTTTTTCTCAGTTGAAGTATTTGTCTTCACATGCCATCCAATACATGTCATCTATTTCTAGTTGCTTGGATTTTAGGAAAGCCTTAACCATATCAGGTAGGCTGATGGGACACCTTCCACAGGTTTACCCTACACAAATGCAGAGACTGAGTTCCTCATATTTCGTGCATTATTATCTCTTTACCCACAGACAGTTTTCAAGATGTAACCTCACTTCTCCTGTTGAAGTGAATGATGTAGAGACTGGTGGCTGTACTTTGTAAAGTAGTAATGAACCAAAACTTCTTGGTCCCTACTGCATGAACTAAAACAGGGACAGTTAAAAAACAAAGGAGATGAAAACCTTCCTTTGGCTCACCTTTGAAAAGTCATAGAATCATAGAATTGGCAAGGTTGGAAAAGACCTCTCAGGGTCACCAAGTCCAGTTGTCAAGGTAGCAGCACCACCATGTTAACCACTAAACCATGTCCTCAAGTACCTTGTCTATGCGTATTTTGAATACTTCTAGGGATGGTGATTCTGCTGTTTTCCTGGGAAGCCTCTTCCAGTGCTTGACAATGCTTTCCATGAAAAAATTTTTCCTAGTATCCAAATTAAACCTTCTGTAGTATGACTTGAGTTTGCTCTCCTCCTGTCACTTGTTACCTGGGAGAAGAGACTGACTCCCATGTCACTACACCCTCTTTTCAGACAGTTGCAGAGAGGGCTGAGATCTCCCCTGAGTGTCCTTTTCATCCTGGCTGAACACTACCAGCTCTCAAGTCATGTGCTAAAGTACCATTTTGGCTCAAGGTGAAGTCTACTTTTGGAAATGAAGATAAAGCAATTGTGCTGCTTGCAGCACTTCCTTAGAAGCAGTGATTTCTTCAAGGAACAGACTCATGCTTGCAGGCAGAGGACAGAGTTGGGAGGTTTTGCATACACAGCACCAGCAGCTACAACATCTCTGCCATAAGAAGACTGCTTTTTCCAACATCTCTGCTGTTGGAAACATAGAGAGAATTGATACCATCCAGGATGTTTCTTCAGCCTGCTATAAAATGATTAGGAGATTGAGGACCAGGGATATAAATCAGTGCATAGTTCTTATTCTGTGTTACATAAATTTCTGTTTTTGTTCTTGGGAATGAAGGTAGTTGAAATTCAGTTGGATCAGATGAAAAGATTAATTTATTGTTCAGTTGGGGCCAATAGTGTGAACTTTACAGAGGGTTCTGTTGCAATATTGTTTCATTCAAGTGGACCAAAACAGTTGAACTGAACTTTGGTAGTGACCTTGATTAAAGAGTTAGACTTGTCAAGAGACTTTTCTTATCGTGATCTGAATATACTGCAGGTCATTGGGGCCTGTAAACCTACTGAGAGAAAGGCAAAACAATGTACTGCAAGCAGCCTGTCTGTGATGTTGAACTTTTGACTTTCTAGTAGTTCTGGCTAGGGAAAAGTCAGCTTCACTATTAACAAAGTCTTCCCTGCTCATGACCAGTTTTTGACAAATAAATGAACATTGAAGAGATTTTTTCAAATGGAAAAGTTAGATTGGAAAAAGCTGGTTTACAGCCTTTCTCTCTCCTCAAAATTTCATGTATGAAGAGAAAGGTGGCTGGGACTTGGAGTTCAGGAAACTGTGAGTGCCTGTCCCTGCTTGTGTGTCTTTGTGAATGTCCATAGCTTCCAGCCAGTAAAGAAGAAGTGGGGTTTGATTTTAAAAAGCAGGCTATACTGTGCAGTTCTTTCCTGTCATTGAAGTGAAATAAGAATGAATACTTATAGGTATTGCAGCAATTTTCACAGGACTCACAAATGAGAAAAGATATCTTGTTTTTTCTCTTTGCATGAAACAGCACTGTGAATAAAATACTGTGATTTTGTGTTCAATATAAACATAAACTATCCAAATTTCTCATTTACCATTCTTGTGACATTTCAGCTTAACGACGGTGGCAAGGCAGCCCAAGCACATGTGGGGATCGGTGATGTGGTTCTCACCATTGATGGGATAAGCACGGATGGCATGACTCATCTAGAAGCACAAAACAAGATCAAGGCATGTACAGGCAATTTGAACATGACTCTGCAAAGGTAAGATAGCTTATTTTTTTTTAAAGAGAATTGATTATCATCCTAACAGTGGTTTGGAGGATAAAAATGTGTTAGTGGTTTGGCAAAGTCTATGGAGTTAAATGTCAGTGATTGAAAGATATGCTGCCATAGCTTTCAATCTGTCTTGATTTACAGCATTTTAGAAAACTTATTAGATGTTAATTACGTGGCTTGACTTTTTTCAGCTTTATGTCACCTATTGTATTTTCTCTTCCTTTTGAGTTTCAGTTTTGTTTAATTAATCTGTTTAAAAGCAGGTCTTACTAATGCTTTTTTCCCCTCCCCCAAGTGACTAGGAACAATTTTTTTGGTTAAGTCCTTCAGCACCATTCTTACTGGCTAGCAGAATGATGGCTTTAAATAGTTAACCCTTGAGTTAAATGGATCAAAATAATTCTGCTCAGAGTCTGGGAGGTGTTTCCACCATGTAATTTCCGCCATGGTGATACTCCTATGTCACCAATTATCAGCCTCCCTGTTCTAATTGAAGTGCCTGCTGTAGAAGTTACAGCTTGGCCCAGTCTCATTATTAAATCATAGAGTTTATTGAATCCCTGCATATCTCTGCTGTAGCCTGGGGCTCTGTATTGGGAGTTGTTGCAGGAGGGGAGCAGGATGCTCACATACGGGTTATGGAAGTAGAATGAGCAGCAGCACAAACAATAAATTCCTCCAGTTCTCAAAAGCCTCCCAGGGCTAAATGTTTTTTTGGTAGAAGATTGCTGTTTTGATTCAATGATGTGAGTGAACCTATTGGAGGAGATTGGCCTGTGAATCCATCACCTAGGGAAAAGCATCTCTTCTTGTTTTCAAAGAAAACAGCAGCAGTTGTAGGACATGACTGCTGTTCAGGCCTGCCTTCAGCAGTACAGTTCCTTGATGAGCATTGGTTGAGTTCCATACCATATCCCTTCACCAGTTACTGACTGCTTTTTGTGGCAAATTATCCTCCCCTTAATGAGAGGACTATGTCTTTCAGCGAGTTAATCAGTATTAGAATAAAAAGAGGTGACGTGATTGCAGATCTGACAAACATCCATCTCCAGGGTGGCAGTGCTTGTTCCCAGCCCTAAGTGCTGTGTCTTTGAATGGTTGTGTGAGTGCTTCCTTCTGTAAGAGGCTGCAGTTCAGCACGGCTTGTTGTTTCTTGTTTTTCCCGTTGTCCTGTGCTTCAGTGCTTAGCTGCCCTGACTAAGGGATTCCCTTTGCTCAGTCTGAGGAGAGGAGTACCTTGTGGTGTGGTTCATGCCTAGGGCATCTCCCCGAGTAAAACTTGTAAAGGTGGCATTAAAAGTTTCTTGATGAAAGACAGGTATTACACCAGCTCATTAGAAGAACTACATGTTGTATCTAGTGCGTCGTTTGCTTTTCTGACTCCCAGGGAGACGGGCAGGTCGCTCAGAAATGCACTTTCCAGGACCCACTGAGTCACAGGCAGGTGGGTTGGCCCACTTCCTCCTGTCATCATAACTGTATGGGCAGGGTTAATATTGGATATAGGAAAGGCATGGCAGGTGTGTCCCAGTCAGGTAGTGACTTGTCTGAGGCTGCTTCTGGTTAGGTACGGAGATGAGTGGTTTGAAAATCAAATTAATTATGAGTTAGCCTGATCCCCTGCTGTTCTGAGCCTTCTCACTTAGTGTAGCATCTGACTCACCGCTGTTGGCTACCTGACAGCTGAAGGCTAAGTCAGGATCAGACTAACAGTGATCAAAGGAATAGCCTTGGTCCTGGCATCTGGGGGTGTGATGTGACAGATGTGTCTTGTGGCTCTGCTGCCTTGCGGGCTCATGGTCTAAGCTGTTTTGAATTCTACCTATATCCCAAGAAACCAAGCAGTGCTCTCTGCTTCCTCTGCCTGTGAAAATTTCCTTGCCCTGCTCTTTAACAGATCTGCTTTGATTGTTTATTTGTTCTTTATAGCCTGGAAGAAGATGCTTCTTTGAAGTCAGACTGACTCATGCTAACTGGAGATGATGGCTGCCCATGGGAAGGGAGTTTGAGAGTATAAACAAGGTGGCAAGATAAGCCATTTTAATATTGAGTGTTCTCCATAATTATATTCTTCTGTTCCTGCCCCTTCTCCCAAAATGAAACAGAAAGAAATAAAATATTTTACTCTTCACATGCAACATTAAGGAGATACTGTCAATGTGAAGCAAAGCTGGCCTTCAACATATGGGCTGGTGCTGTAGAATAGGAAAATCTAAGACATTTTATTTTAATATTACTGCTTTTTTATTTAACTTTCATTTTTGCTTCTGAGATTTTATCTACTTTCACACAGTCTGCTGATAGTTTGGACTACAATGCAAGGATGTTGAGGTTGGTTTTGAAAGAGTCCATCAATTCTGAGATACTGCCCTGGTTTGCTGCTTCTTTAAAAGAACACAGTGGTTGGATGGTTAGTGGTGTTACTTTGAGCATGTACTCCAGCACCCCAGTTTGCACAGTGGTCAGGGCATGGTGACACTTCACCTTTTAAAAGCTACAAAGGAAACTTCTGTAGTCTATGGCAAAGGCAAGAGAGGAAATTCTTTATTATCAGATTCCTTAATATAAATATTTTAACTTGATAGTTAACCTATTTAGGTTTTCACTTGGTTTCCTCTCTTCTTTATGTGCAAAGTAGAAAAAATAAAATTAAGAGAAACTAAACAAGGGGCAAGAAGTAGCTTGTCTGGGAGGTTGGAAGGGATAGTTAAAGTACTGCCTTCAAAAACCTTTACTTAGAGATTTAAGCAGTATATTTATGTAGGCAGATATGCAAGTACCCCTTGTGGAAAACCAATTTAGATGTTTTGTAACTTGTAATTTAATGTTGGCAAGATATTTGAAGGGCAAATCAAAGCTTCCCTTTGTTCCATGTAAGGCAGTATTGCAGCTAAGTTTTTTTAAACATGGAACTGTTGTGTGCCCTGGAAAGGAACTGGAGGTGCAGCTGACACAATTGCAAGTCCACTTTAAGTAGAGGTTGCTCAAATACCAATGGACAAAATTATGCTTTGCCAGCTCTGTGTGCAGTCCTCGGTGCTTAACATTTGCATGTGTTGGCAAGTATTTTCAGGTGTATGTCTTTAAAATCAATATGTTCTGTAAGCAAGTCTCATTATTTAGTACAGAAGTTATATCTTTTTTTCAGTTCTGAAATGAAATGTGAATGTAGGCATGTTATTTGGTAATTTTTCATATTATTTTGTAGGTACAGTTTGTGGTAATTGGGGTGGGGCTGTGGCCAGCCTCATCCCCAATGGGCTGCAGCTGTGAGCAGCATTGACAGCAATGAGCCATGGAGTGCCCAGGGGCACTGACCCAYCACCAAAGGGARCAGRGGGCACACAGGTGCAATGCATCAACATGAGGGTATAAAAGGCTGGGCTGAAGGACAAGAAGGGCAGATGCTTGCAGCCTTCTTAAGAGATCTGCTGGCTATGGGTTGTAGTGTTTTGATATTTTATGGTGATACTCTCTTTCATGGCCATCTCAACTGAGTCATTATATGATTCAAAAATACGGAGTGTGGTTTTTTAAATATTCTTTTATTTTGTAACTTGCAATTTTAGCTTCTTGATAAATCTCCCTCCTCCTCCAATTTTTGTTTCTATTCATCCCTCCCTTTCTGAGATCTTGATCTTTTGAACCCCAATATTTCATTTTCATCTAAAGCCATTCCAGTTTCCCATGAGGACAGATGGAAACCAGATGCTTGCTTTTTGCATATAGTTTCAAGTTCAGTAACTTAGCATGGACTTTTATAAATAAATCTCTAAGTTGCTGAACAGCTTAAAGCCACCACCTATTTTTAAAATATTATTTTTGGGGACTGTTTCTCCAGAGATTTGCCTTAATGATTCTTTGGGAGTGAGCAGGATAAAGAATTGTGGATTTCTACAGATGAATGAGATCATGATACCTGTGAAACTTCTGGGAAAAGTGTCAGCAATGCAGGGATAAAAGTAAAAGAGAAAAGCTGGAAAGTCTTGGGCATTGTTTTTCCTATAATGATAGCGAACATATTTATCTCTCTATTTAGTAAAACAGCTCTGCATGAGTATAGTTTGCTTTGTAAAGGAATTTCTTTACTCTGTCTATGAATTTATTAATTTAGGAGAAGAGGCATTGAGATTGCTTGGCTTGGGAAGTGAAAGGAGGATTCTCCAGTTTGTTTGCTCCTCTGTTACTATATTGCAGTGCTTCTTTGGGTGAAAAAAAATTTCTGGGTGCAGTAAGCTGGCAGTGAGCAGGTACTGTGGTTCTGATTCCAGCTCTTCAGTGGAGGAACACAGCTGCTACAAAGAAATAGATGAATTTCAGTGATGGCCATGGGCTTGGTGGGTTTTTTCCTAAACCTTTTTAAAGCAGTGGGTTGCCCAAGTGTCATAGGTGATGCTGGGGCCTCCTGGGTATTCTTGATGTCCTACAGGACTCAGAGAAAAGTTAGTTGAGCCATAGGGCTGAGTTCTGCAGTTGGTAAGCTAAAAGCCATGACATTTGTTTTAGCTGCCTGCCTGATTATGAATCTTTATTGTACTGTTCTCCCTCATCTTTTTGGTTTTTCTTTCAGGAAGCATGAAGTCTAGGCTTTTAGCTTAAGGGCAGCTGAAATTCTCATCATTTAAGATGGGGTATGCAAGAAAAAAAATGTTATGGACCATTTGAATTCTATTTTCTAAGATCTTTTTTTCAAGGTAACCATTTTGGGAAGGTTTTTCAGCAGTAAGACTAGCTTAGTATGCTTTTTTCTTACTATTTTTTGCTTAATTTACAGGCTTCACTTTAGATGATGGTTAAAACTCATGTTTCAGTTCTGTGAGTCATAGGTTCCTTGGGTGGGTATTTTGTTTCCCTAAACCATATATGGACGAGCTTGAGGAAAACTATGATAAGAATGCATTCTGAACTCTTATATTTTTCTCCCAACTTTAGTCATCATCATTTCCCTTACATAGGTATTTTGACATTAGCTTGGTTCTTCAGTGATTTGCTTTTTTAGAAAAATAGAAGCTTCATTGTCCTATGTCAGTTGAACAGAGACAATAATAATTGGTTGAAAGACGCCACAGCTTCCAAGTAATTTTTTTCAAAATCTGAAACCTTTTTTTCTTTGCTGTAAGTCTTTTTGTAATACTAATTCTTATGTAACTTGTTTCAGGATTGTCAGAACTAAGTGCTGGATGATTAAGGAAATAATTTCTTTTGAATTGAGAGAGTTAAGAGACAGAAAATTTACGGAACTCCGTTGAGGCAGTATGGCTTGGCATATGTAAACAAACTGTACATTCATTGTTCAAATGCTACTCAAAACCTTTGGCTACTTATTCCCCAAGGCTAGTTTGCTACTTTCAGTCATTATTTCTAGTTTTCAGTGATTATGCCTGAATTATGCTAGGTGAAAAACAGTGTCTCCCCAACAGGCATTCCCTTCTCTTGTTTAGCCATGTCACTAAGCTTTGAGGTGGCAGCTGTTCCAGGTGGCTCACTCAGTGGAGCCCGGTGAGACTTCAAACAACCCTGGAGATCTTTTTGTGCTGTGCATTGCAGTGCAGTCAGCTGAGTTGTCTTAAGTCCTCCTGGTTTATCTTGCTCTGAAATTTAATGATATTGGGTTAAAACATTGTCCAGAGAATTCAAAGCTGATGAATAATGCTGGGGCTTTTTTTGATCCAAAAGTTGTTGTATAAATCTATGCACTTGTTGGAAGCAAGGTAGGAACCTTTTGCTCCTAATTTAGGAGCTGGGCAAGTTTAGCTAGCTAAGCCATGCCTTTGGAAAGCCTGCCCACACACTAAATAAACGGAAGGGTACAGCTCTTACTTCCAGCTGAAATTCAGAGTCGTCTTGTACGTAGCGCTTTGCTGCTGGTCAGGTAGCAATTAGATGAACCACAGAACATGCTGCAGCGAAGTGAATCCAACAGACTAAAGGCTTGCTTGCAAGTTCAAAGGAGAGTTGCTGGGATCAAAGTGGAAGGTTGCAGGGTAAAAAACAAGAGTTCAGTGACTTGTACAGAGTGATACCTACCCATCTGCCAGGAAAATGGGTGGGACTGAGGGCGAGTTAAGCAACAGTAATAGCAGCCTTTCTCACATTGTGTACCTTAGAGTTTTGCTGGGAATCTTTAGAGTGCAAAAGGTTTGTAAAGGCTGTGCAGTTTCTTGAGCTTGCTGCTGTAAGTAGCATAGGAACATAAATACAGTAGCAGATAAAGATGGTGGACAATGGCAACTGCCAAAGGCAGATTGCTGTTTAGTGAATATCAAAATATTTCCTTCAAATGTGAGTTTAAAGATGTTTTTTTCACTTTTAATTTCAGGTATGTTCCCCTCTGGCCCCCATATAGTTAATACCACCTCAGGAAGTTGAAAATCAAGCGAAGGGAGGTTAAAGAAGAAACATTAACATGTTGGTGTTTTGGTTTTTTTGGTTTTAATTTTATTTTTAGTATGTTTACTACCAGGGAAATGCAAAATATCACCTCTGAGTTGCAGCAATTGCATCCATTTTACAATTATGTTTTTGAGGTTTTGTCAACATAATTATGTCATGATGGGTTAAACCACAGGCAGTCAGATTAGGGGGATATTTAAAAACATCACCTTCTTTTGTGTGAAAACAAGGAGGCCATCATCCAGAAACTGTCTCTCACAACCTGAGAGCTTCTAAGTTCAATTTGGGATAAATTTTCAAATTCCTACCCTCATAGTCCAAGTCCTTGACAGAATAAAGGTTCGTAAGGTTGCTTGGGAGAGTAGCTCAGATGTTATAATGAGCAGAAGCTGATAAAAAGCTGGGGAGGAGATAAATTGGGGCCTCACTGTTTGAACAGTAGTGAGTGATTGTGGTGGAGGTTTGCCTCTGAGAGTCCTTTGTGAAAATAGAGGGAGGGAAGTTTTGGATCCTAGAAGTTCCCATCTGTTTGCAATGGATCAAGTGGTAACTGAAGTGCCTTAATTGGTCATCTTGCTTTTTTGCCTTACCCAGTGGGAAACATCTGTGCCATTGCTTTATACAAACTGTTGTGTAGCACAGATATCTGACAAATTTCTTAAAAATATTACTTGTTTTCAGACAAGGAGGTGAAGTTGGGGTTGGTTTGTGGAGTTTTTTTGCTTGTTTTTGCAGGTTTTTTTGTGTTTTAGTAATTTTGCTCGCTCTATAGATATTTGTTTAAAGCCTGAAACCATGCATATCTTTCAGATATGTTGGGATTAGCCTAAAAACAAATGCTGATCACATGTTGTTATTATACAGACTGCATTTTTTCATTCCTATACTTAAAATGAATATGAAAATACTTGCCTTCCATTATAGTTCTGCTATAGGGATGAAACCACTCTGATGTATAATGGTGCTTTTAGAAAACAAAGATTAAATTGTTAAAGCAAAAAAATGCAGTGCAAGAAATGTGGCTTTACACAAGCAGATCATTAGAAAGGTAATAGCTTTGGCTTGATGTTTAGGTGTACAGTTGCTTTAAAAGCCTATTTTCACTCTGTTATAAAACTAAAATAAATCTGTATTCTGATTAGATCTGACACAATTGATTTCTGTCTGGGAAGACAGGAGCAGTGAAGGTTTATTCACATATATTTTTCCTGAAATGGCGTAATTCAGTAGGAAGTTTCTGGAAATTAAATAATCTTACTTGATTTTGGCATGTGCTAGATGGACAGTGTGCCTCAGTATGCAAGGTGAGGATGGGCTTGCAGTGCTTTGCCTAATGGATGAAAGACATGATAATGATAAATGACTGCTTGTGATTTAGAATAACTTGCTGAAATACCAATAGCTTTCTCCTGTCCTACAGAATTTAAAAAAACCCCAAAACTTGAGTTGAGGAGTATCTCTGTGGACAGCAGGAAATTGCTTAATGAACTCCACATTCTTAAGTTCATATGCTCTTTGCTGTAAGCAAGAAGTAACATTTGCAAGTTGAAATTTAATACAGAAAACATCTAGGCTGGCTGAAGTTGTGGCTAGTGTTACTACGAGTCTGACTGTTACTTAACAGCATTTTCCAGCTTGCAAACCCCTTTAAGCTTTATATTCTGCATGTTGCAAAGCCTTCTCATTGCTGTTGAAGGGTGTAAGCAGAACGTGAGGTATGTGCTCAAACATCCCCACATTTAAGAGATCTTTAGTAACATAGATGCTTCTGAGGAGTAGATTAAATGTATTTCCAAAACATTAAATATATGTATTTTAGGAAGGTAGGAACACAACTAAGCTAATTTTCATTATGAAAATCTAAAAAAAAAAGTCTTGAAAACCACAGGAGTTAATTTTGCTGACTGTCAATATCCCTGTGATATACAATAAAGCTTCTGCATTAGAGGTACAATCGCCAACTTCCTACACGACAGGAAAGACGTCTCCACTGACAGTGCAGTATTAAGTCAACCTTTCTGTGGCAATTATGTGCCAGGTGCTTTGGACTATGCCACTGTTGTCAAGAGCTGTTGTGGCTGTGTAAGAACAATCCAGGCACTTTTTACTTTTCATTATCTCTTCACATGGGAGATGCTGAAAGGCGTGTTGATTTCTGGCGGTGGGGAGGAAGGGGCATTGGTTTGGGGTCCAGTTTGGGTTTGTTTTAGAAAAAGGCAGAAGTGGAGCTGTGGAATAGTTCAGATTTTGAAGACTGATAAGAAAGCAATGTTGTTTGCTCTTAGTGTGATTTCCTGGCAAAGTCCTGCTTTTTAGTTTTTCTGAGGAAAAGGTTCATAGCTGTGTTTCAGGAAGCTCTCTTGGTTACTGCTTTCCTCCCTTTTATAAACAATCCCCAGAGGGGAGTGTAGGTTTGTTTTTTTTCTTTGATGAGTTACAGAAAGCCATCAGAAAAGTGATATTCTTAGGTTTTTGTTACGTTTTGTTTCATTTGAAGTGATTTTAATGAAGTAATATTCTCCAGGAGGCCTTTGATGCAATTCTGGCTTTCATTTCCTTATTTTCTAAAGGACTTCCGTGGTATTCATGGTGACACCAATATCCCATAAGCACTGCAGTATAATGTAGAAAAACATATTTTTGTTTCTCTAGTAATTTTATCTGCTGTAGGCAGCAGCTGATTACAGCTATTTTAAAATGCTATATTACTTGCAAAATGTCCTCCATTACTGCTGTAACTGGAGGACATTTTGACAAATAATATAGCATTAGGACAGTTCTGACAAATAAAAACCCACCTGATCTTACTGCATCAGGTGGGTTTTTATTTGTCAGAACTGATGTAGTGGTTCAGCATAGGTTTTAAATTTTTAGTTTCATTTCTGTTTTTGCAGCAGACTTGGCTGGCTTTTAATGTTTGATTTCCTAAAACTAGACATTTCCTCTTAAGCAGATAACCTTTATTTGCCTTTCACGTAGTCAGATCTGATCTTGATGGCCATCGAGGCTCTGAGGGCTTCAGTAGACGGTACTAAGGAAAGTAAAGTATCATGATGATAAATCGGGGATGACTATTACCAGTCATTTTTGCTTAGTTCTTTGTGAAATAAAGTTTGTGTTCTTGTGGGAAAACAAACTCCCCTCAAATATTCTCTTGTTTTTAAGAGCCCCATAGGCAAACACTGCTTGTTGCAGTTCTTTTTAGGTTTTGTTAATGATGTGGATCTGCTACATTTGATGTAGATCCTTTCAACTGTTAAACAGTATTTTCATTTTGAAGTGCACACAGGTTTCATTTCCCAAAGTGATGTTTCCTACAACAAAATAAAACTTGAGGAAAGGTGTACACCTGAGTGTTGCAATGAAACACTGTAGAGTCCCACAGCCCAGTAAAATAGACCTGAGTTTTTCATCTTCTAATGCTGCTGTTAGTTCAGTATTAGAAGTGAAATCTAGCTTTGCCTCCTGGTGATTGACTAACAAAGAGCTGTGTATAAATTGGTGTGTGGTTTTTTGTTTTTTGGGGTTTTTTTAATATCCCCACTGCTTCACATTTTCCGGCAGGGTGTGTTTTGGCTTGACACTGAATGGGATGTGTTTCAGGGGATGTGTTCTGGACTGAACACTCAGCCTGAAAAATAACAGGAGAATTAAAACCAGTAGGGATTGCTTTGTCTGTGTATTGTGTCAGTGAACCTGTTAGTCTGGTATCCAGACCCACTGGGGCTGCTTTCCGATGATTCAGCGTGAAGGGGGAGTGAGAACTAAACCCTGCCTTGTAACACCTGCATGGTGAGAACCTGGGTGCTTACACAAGACATGTGGGTTTGATTATCATAACCATTTGTAACTAATAATTAAACTGGGGTCTTATAGGCGTTGTTTCATGTATCTATCAACATAATTCTTGTCTCAGACAGGCTAACAACATTGAGGTGTTTTTGCTGTGTGTCGATGAAAAATATTTTCTCACACTGATTTTTTTTTTTTCCCCCAAATGCACTTTCCTCCAACTTTGGTGCACAATATATCCCCACTTTTACCTAATTCACAGTGGGTTGTTCAGGCAGAAAGTCAGTTTTCTTTACTTACTTCTGTGCACCCTCTTTGCTTTTGGGAGGGTGTGCACCAGATCTGAGCCTTTGTCATCTTTGTGGTTTGAGGCTTGAGACAGGAGGTCTTCAGGATTCATCTGACACTTCAGTTCTGTCACAGCTGAATCCTTATTCCCACCAGGAAAAAAAAAAAAAGCCCTTTGTCTTTTCAGTTGCTCATGTGCACATTCATTCATTCATGGAGAGGCAGCAATTTCTGGCCTTGAAAGGACTTGGGCTCCCTGCTGGGGCAGAGGCCCAGAGGACATGCTTTCCTCCTGACCTCATGGTGCTTCTGGTGGAGTCCTGTGCTGCAGCCTCTGCCCAAAAAGAGCAAAAAGTGCTCAGAAAAGAGAGTTTTTCTTCCTTCCTGTGATGACTAAGGAGGTTTGAGAGACCCTATCTCAACTTCATAAAAGTTGTGAACTGCCCTTTCAACCTGATGCATTCGTTTGGTGTTTGTGCCACAATCCTCCTCTGTCTTGCACACGACCCGACACCACTGGCTGCTGCTGGAGATGTCAGATCCTTGCTCTCCCAACCCCGAGGCAACTAATCAATACAAGGGAAGTGTTCCTGCCAGTTTCAAGGAGCTCTGAGAAGTGGGAATTGGGATCTAAAGAGAAGCAGGGAAGTAATTGTCAGTAAGAATATTATGTTTCAAAGAATTAGGAATCTTTCAAGTAAGGACAGCACTAGCAGAAGTGGCACATCTGCAGCACAGAGATGTTAGGGTTGGATTATTGTGCTGAATGAGATCTCTTCTGCAAGGATCAAAGATGACAAAAACATGCCTTTCGTCCTAGTCCATGGGAATTCACCAACAAAAAAAGGAGCAGTAAATGTATAGAGATGAAATGAAAAAAATTAGCTGTTGAAATATCTCAAGAACACTTTAGGTAATAATTTATCCGCTTAAAAATATGGGCAGTTTTCTTCACTTGCGTAAATTCTGAAAATGGAACTCACAGCTACAGTGAGGGACTTGTGACTGCTTGAACCAGAACTGAACCTGGATTATTTGTTTTTACTTAGTGACATCTACTTATCTTATAAATGGAGTAAGTTATTCTTGTTCTTGCATATTTTCTCAGTTTAGGCTTAATTACACTTGATGCTAACAGTGTTTGATCCCTACTTTGTAAAACACTGGTGCATGTTAAGCTTTAACTTTTTTCCAGCATTCCTGTGGCTGTTTTAGCTGAGCAGAGTTTGTCTGTTAACATGAAATCTGCAAATCATTTCAATCTCTCTTATATTTAAATTTACAACAGATTTATATGCTTTCGTATTTTGGAATCTTTGATATTCTTCTTAATGCCTTAACGTCTAAGTTTATGGTGTCTGCGGAGTATTTTCTCCCACAGTTTTGGCAAGCCTCAATTTCCTCACATTTCAAACTCTTGCCAAGATACAATTTGAATATAACTTGGAGAACCCCAGCAAAACAAACAACAAAACCCCATGAAAATTTGATGTCATATTTATGTAGGTGTGGCTGAAGACAAAATCTTCCAAAATAAAATAAATGTGCCATGTGAGAGGTTATAAGCCATTGTCTGAGAGGCACAAACTTTATAGAGAATCTACGTCAGCAGCTAAGAGTGGTTTGAAGCTGATATTTGATGTTGCTTTCTGTTTGGAATAAACTCTTCACTAAACTGTTAAATGGGTTTTCTGAGTGGCAGTTATTTTGGGGGATTACTTCTTTGGCCTAGGCTTGTTTCTGTTCAACCTGTGACTGATTGCTGCTCTGTAAGAGAGACCATCTTGGCAAAAGGGATTGGATTATACAAGTAATGTGAGTTTCATTGTAGGGGGGAAGGATTTTTAACACTCAATGTCTTTTGGAGGGAAAATGACCAAACCTAGTCAGTCAGTCTTATTGACTTATAGTATCCTTTTTAGCTCCTAAGCTTCTATGCAAAAAATGGAATGTAGTATGCGTTCTTAAAATGTATTACAGAGTGTAGGAAGCCAAAGTTTTAATGAGGACAGTGACTTCAGAGGTAACTAATGCTGCTTGATTGCTAACAGATTATTTTTCCTTTACATATAAAGCCCCTCCGCCTGAGCAGACTATAAGTCTCAGTGACACAGGAGTCCCTAAAATGCACGTACTGGGCTAAATATAATGTATAACAGGTTTTGCAAGTACCAAAATGTGTAATATTTTCCATTCAAGGCCTCTCAAGTACTGAAATTTTTAAGTGTGCCTGCTGTCAATACTGATCTTGGAGACGAGTGACTGAAAGTTGCCAGTTATCTCCTTTCCAAGTCTTGGCAGGAAGGTGATGGCTGGACAAGTCGGTCATTTTCCACAAAATCTTCTTAACTCATAAGTGACTGCTCCATTTACTTGAGATTAAGTGAATGCTGGACTAATATTTGTGTGTTGCATCTCTTGGAGCTGCCTATAAAGGAGCAATTTTGAATAACTTAATTACGTAGAGAGTATGGTTATGGGATTTTTGCAGCTTTTGCACTTGGCTGAAGGGAGCTGTCCTGGAGGAGAAAGCTCCTAGTGCAAGTTGGAGCAAGAGCAGATGGACGTTTTCCTTGTGGCAGGGCTGCTAGACTCAGGTGGCACAGTATTGTGAATAGGGGCTTACATGGAACTTGGGGCAAATTCAGATTAACAACACTTTGGTTAAAAAACAACAACAAAAGAAAAAAAAATCAATATGAAATCTCAGTTACCATATAGAGGGTATATTGGCAGGAAATGAAACTAGGGAGAAAAGAATTAGATGTTTCATATAAGTGGCACTTTTAGCCACTTTTGTGAGAAGATGTTAGGCTGGATTTTATTTAGGATCCAGATAATTTCAGAATATCTTATGTCAATTAATAAAATCTGTGAGTCACTTTATTTCTTTTGGTCAGAAAGAAATGATCCTTACTTACATTGCCACTAAGATTAGCTATTTTTGCAATACACCATGTAGTTGATGCCTACAAATCCTATAGTATGCACCACGTAGAGGTGAGTGGAAGTAGCATGCCAGTGCTGAAGCTATTACTAATCAATTCAGTGTTATTTTTAATAATTTTAAAGCTGGTGAGTGATGTGGGGGGAAGGTCAGGGAAATCATGAACTGGTTTAATCTGGTAGATTTATCTTGGTAGGAAGGATGGATTCATAACTTAGATGTCTGTTTCTTTTTTATACTAGAAAGGTCAAATGTATTTTGGGATAAAATATGGTTATACAGTTTTGAATTTCTCTTGATGTGGAAGAAAAAAAGGTGCTTTGCTTAATGGGAAAGACTTAATCTAATATAAAAGATAATGGAGCTTGAGGCATTTATCAGCCTTCTTGGAGAAACATAATATCTTGCAGGGCTGGACCTGAACTGCTTCTGCTATCAACAAGTAATTAGCAGACAGAGCACGTTGTTGATCAAGATCTGACTGAAGGACACTGAAACTATTCCTTCTGGTTTCTTTTTCTTTCTTTGCAGAAGAGAGATGAAAAAGAGTGTAAATTTTTGCGGGTTTTTCTGAGAATGCACTCTTATATTTTTATTTTTAAATTACACCTTTTATTTTGATCAGTGTGGTTTTCTTGGCTGAGGAGAAAGGAGGAGGTTTTTTGCCTCCCATACATTAGCATTAGAGAATGACCCTTTGTTAATAATAGCTGCACACTGTGGGTGAGGCCAAAAGGAAGTATGAGGGCGAGCTGGAGTATTGCAAACTTTAGATATTTACTCTTGACTACTCTTTTCATTGTATAATTGTCCCCAGTGATTTTATTCATGAAAAATGTGAAGAATTCATCCGATTCTTCTCATGATGCACCATGTTCCTGCTGTTTGGTTTTGTATTTTTTTAAACTCCATGGAAAACTTGTCTCATGATTAGTCATTGAATTAAATTACCTCTTGACATTTTCAGCATTTGTTTTCCTGTCTGTCTGTTAGTCTGAGTGGGGTTTGGTTGTTTGGGATGCTTTTGTTGGTTTGCTTTAAGTTGCTCTTCCTAAAGAGGATCTGTCAGACTTAGCTGCTACATGTGTGGATAAGTAAAAAAGGGAATAGGAGATACAGAGCATGTCATTAACGGTCTAATGCTACTCCCTGCCTTAGATCACTGTAGATTGCTCATGGTCAAGCAGGGAGGCAAAAGGGAAAAACTGCCAAAAATGGGGCAGGATCCAGATGATCAGATTTCTGTGATGATAGATACGAAAGTCTTCCAGTGAGGGATTAGAGAGCTCTCGTAGTCATTTCAAACTCTGTGCTTCTTGGATTGGTCAAGCCTGTAGGAAAGTCTTGGGTAGGTGAGGATCAGCCCTGTTGAGAGCTCTCCAAAAATCAGGCTTTGTGCATATATATGGCTGCTGGAGTGAAGATGATTATGGGATATCACCTATGGAGACCAGAGGGTGGCTGGCACTACTTTGTTGGTTTCCAAACCATGGTAGCCCAAGCTTTGTGTAAACATACAGAATTTTCAGGACTGTGTAGAAATGTTTCCTCATTTTTGCAAAAGACTGCAGAAATCTTAGGTCTTTCACAAGTCAGTGATTTATTTTCCTCCTTGTTTGTGGATGTTTCCTCTTGAAGATAGCAACTGGGCCAAGAAAAATTGTATTGGTCATTGGTCTGCTTAACATAAATGTGTTATTAAGAGATGTCTGAACAGTTGAGCTTTTCATCTTTGTCCAAAGAGATCACTCAAGAAGTGCATGCCTAACAGTTTGTGCCTTTCCATGCCTAAAGATTCTTGTTGGAAGCAGCTGAGACCCATGACTTTATTTGCCATGAAAAAATGTCTTCAGGTAGTAGAATTGGACTTGTCCCCATGGCTTGCCAAGACAATATCTTTTAGTAAAGCAGCATCCATATAAAAATAATTTGGATTATCAAATCAGCCAACTGTTTGTAATTAATATTTTCTGCAGTCAATGAGCCACTGCTTTCAAAGCTCTTATGTTTCAGGTAAATAATTAAAATATTCTCCCCATAACTCTCTTTTTTTTGTTAACATTGAAACAGTGTGTAAGTTCTTCCATGTGACTGGTGGGCATTTGCCATTTGTGCTCTCAAGTAAAACCCTTTACCCGTTTGTGGTTTAACCCATACAACCCTACAATACCTTTCTGAAAGTTCAGGGGCTCGTTAGCTAGCGTGTAAATTGGGATGCCATTGACCTTGCATGTTTCTTTTAAGCTATGTCTCTAGTTATTTTGCAAAAGACTTAAACAATCTGAAGTTGGCCACAGTTTATCTTCACTTCTTAAAATAGCACAGATACCTCAGTAGCGTGATCTTTGGTGACATTTTAATTCTATTGGCACACTTTGAAATAGCCCCCTGGGACATGACAGGCAGACATCAGTTTTGAAGCCTTTCAGATACCATCTAAATGCCAAGCTTTTGAGTAGTAAAATAAAGCATTTATATATAGATTAAACACACAGTAATCAGAAGTGCCTTGCAACACATGTCAGTAATTGTGAACAGCTGCATCAGAGCAATGCAGCTGTTAAAACTCCTTCATGCCCCAGATTACATGTATTTGGTCCAAATTACTCATGGGTATATCTGTGTGCTTTTGAAGGGGGATACAGAGAATCATTTGGGATGCTTTCATTTGCTGAAATCAGTCCCTGATTATATTTTATTAAGAGAGTGCATGATATAGGGAGGCTCAAAGACATGTCTGAAAATAATCTAACACAGATTTTGCAGAGCAAACAAATGCCACTGTAAGAGCTGCATGGTGCTTGTGTGTCTAATATGCTGCAGTTCTGCTGCCTCCCTTCAGGCCTTAGCTGGATCTGCTACACAGTGCTGCTACAGAAGTACCTTATCATGGAATGTCTGGGCTTGGACAGGATCTTAAACATCTGGCTCCAAGCCCTGTCCCTTCGGCATGAATGCCTCTCACCTAGACCAGGTTACTTGGAGCCCTATCCAACCTGGACGTGAAGACTTCCAGGGGTGGGGCATCCACAGCTTCTCTGGGCAACCTGTTCCAGTGCCTCCCCGCCCTCGGAGTTTTTGTCATATCCATATCTAAAACTAGTCTCTTTCAGTTTAAGGCCATTACCTTTGTAGACAATTCCTCACCATTTTTCTAGTAGGCCTCCTTCAGCTATTGAAAGGCTGCAGTAAGGTCACTCTGGAGCCTTCTCTTCTCCAGGCTGAATAACCCAACTCTCTCAGCCTTTCCTCATAGGAGAGATGCTCCATCCCTCCGATTATCTTGGTGACCCTCCTCTGGACCCGATCCCTGTCAGTGTCCTTCCTGTGCTGGGACCCCAGAGCTGATGCAGCCCTGCAGGTGGGCTCTCACCAGAGCAGAGCAGAGGGGCAGAATCCCCTCCCTCACCTGCTGCCCACACTGCTTTGGATGCAGCTCCGGACATGTTTGGCTCTCTGGGCTGCAGGCATGTGTTGCCAGCTCATGTCCAGCCTAACACGGTAGCAAACCATTTACAAAATGGAAACCAGAATGCCAGGAGTGCTCTAGCCTCTGCTTTCATCCCAGTGTGCAGCTATAAAAACAATTTGTAGTAACAGCAAATGTTATTCTGTGCCTGTTGCTGAGATATGTTTTGTGCCAGTGAATGTTTGAGGACTGGAACATGAAGTTGAAGAAATTCTTTCACTGTGATGGAGACCAGTCTTGTCATTGTTGTTGTCATCATGCTGCCTTGTGTCTCGTTTTTTCCTCGGGGTTTTTATTAGAGGAAGTTTTCAGCAGCCTCTGATTCAGCTGTAGAAAGTTATATCCTATAAAGGAGACCAAGAGCAAAGCTGTCAAAGTCTCAAGCTAGGAAATACAGGGGAAGCCTGTATTGGTGTGGAGACCTTTGCTTTGGAAGTCTGCTGTGCTTTGCATGCACTGTAATTTCCTAAGGAATGCAACAACACAGATCTGGTTTTGACTGTGCTAGTAATTTACAAAGACCCTGATTAAAAGCTTCCTGAGAATTACATAACTGTACGGTCTGTAGTTCTTTGGGACACTGATCTTTTATTTTTGTTTCTTCTCTGTACTAGTTATATAAGGATAAGTGTTTTTTGAAAGATCTCAGAAACTCAGTAAAACAATGACCCTCTGCAAACATTAGGCTGAGCTTTCTTCCTGCTGCTTTGAGGGTCTATTGTTAGAGTTAAGTCAAATGTCTATCAAATTCAGTAGTTTAGTGAGACTGCCAGAAAGATAGTGAGCTTGAAAAAAATTGACCCAGGTCCAAAAGTATTCTGATCAAAAAGTTTTTAAAGTCCTGATGGTTGACTTGCCAGAACCTGAAGTAGCCTTGGGATCTGGCAGTTGCTCGGCAGTAATGCGTCAGCAGTGGTGCTTCCTGCACTCCTGGCCAAGTCCAGATAAATGGAAAAGCTTGCATTTTGGAAAGTTTAATAATTTCTTAAAATATTGCTCTCCTTATCTTTGAATTTGAATGGCATGTGAATATATTTGAGAGAGACACTTTTGTCCCCTTTTTCAGAAAGTGGGACGGGGTGGATTGTATTTGGTATTATCTGGACTGTGGGACATGCTTGATGGCATTTATTTAAAATCTTCTGAAAACTGACAGAACAACATCAAGAATGGAAATGATTTTCACTGTTATGTCTACTCTGGGATCTTAGTGGGTCAAAATCTGATAAAGTATGGGAAACTTACCTGACCTAAGGATGCCCAGGTTCATTTTATCTCAGTCAGCTGTGTAATCTGTGTCCTTTTTTCCTTCATAAACACTCATCTCATTATTTGGGTGCCATGAATAATGTTACTTGTCTCTATTTATGCTTTTGTTTTCCCACTGCAGACTATGCCCCACACCTGTTGCTTTCCTTTGAAAAACACATCTCTCCAACATGCATGGTTTATGATGCTAACTTGCAGGCATTCTTTAATTATAAAAGGATATGTGGTGATCTGTCAAGGGACAGTTGTCTCTAAATGGATTAAAAGAAGCTTACATGGTTTATATATGGGCTATGCCCTTCATATGCTGAAAATAGTTCAAGTTAGCTTGATCTGGCCACATAGTGTATTTAGTACCTATGCAGGTAACTGATTATTTTCCTAAGCTCAGATAGTTAATTTTGCACCTCTGTGTATGTGGGATATAAAGAATAGGGAAAAAACCTTCAGAGAAGTAAGTGAACTGACAAGTGTTATTAGATAAACTGTTCCCAAGCTCCAGCCCACAGGAAAGAATGAGACACTGATTAAATAAAACCTGTGCTCTGCCATGCAAGTTCTCAGCTGTTGAGAATCAAAATTTTAGTGTCCTGACTCATCAGCTCTTGCCACTTTGCTCTAGTAAACAGTAAAATGAGAATAAATCAATGATTGGCTGTTTGGAAAATAAATGTCTTCCTGAAAGATAGCGATAGTGTCGTGAAAGCATAACAGTGTAAGAAAGATGGGGTGTTGGTAGTGTTGGGAAAAGCAGGCAGGTTTTCAGGTATAAAGTACTTTCTAGAGGTCTGAAAAACTGCTAAATACAAATTGAGTAACACCGCTGTGAGTTAAACTAGATATGTATCTGTTGCACCACCTCATGTCAAAGTGAGCGGTAGCTGCAGAGTTGAGTGTCCAAATATGAGCTGAATCTCACAGCTGCACTGTTTTAAGGGCTTTTTTCCACACAATTTTTTTGAATAATTACTGCCTTTGATAAATCCCAGGATATTGTCAGTAGAAAGTCATGTCTGTGGCACAAAACCCTATGAGGTAATAAAAACACATACTGTGCCTGTCAAATATTACTCACTTCGGCTATGAGGCAAGATGAAAGTCATGTTTGCAGCATTGTGACAGACCTCAACAGGCTTTGTGATGATCAGATGTTTTCCATCAGTGATTATCTGCCCACAAAAGCAACTTAACTCATATGCTGTAAGTGTGCTGTGACTGTTACCCCCTAAGTATTTTGAGCTGAGAAGGATGAAAGGTATTTTTTTTCAAAAACTAGATGGTGGGAAAGGAAAACTTCATAGTTAGTGAGATCAGTTGGAGTCAGATGGGCTTATTAATTTTTCTCTTCTTGCATGGTTGTTGCAAACAGCAGAAGAATAACAGGGCTTTGCTTTATGCACCTTCACTTAATAATTGGGTCCTTGGGCAATTTATTGAGTGCTGGAATGAACTGTTCAAGGTCTCTGCTGCTTTCTTGCTTAGCTTTTGCAGAAAACAAAATAATTTCCAGCTGCAGCTCATAGTGTGATAGTTCATCTTTGATTTCTCTCTCCCTTGAAGGCATGGTGAGATGTGTTGGACAGGTTAACTTGAGGACTTGGTATACAGTTGAAAGGAAAATACAAGAAAACTGCCAAACTGAAGTGTTAGATATCTAGAACTATAGCAGACAGCTATGTTGAGACATAAATAGCTTTTCTCAACATGTTAGACCTGTAATACATGCTGCTGAGACAATGACCTTAAATATATAACCATATAAACAATACATGGAAATGATAAAGTGCTAGAAAAGCAAGGGTCTGTAGTGGAAAAGTTAACAGCTTCTGGCAAGTGCATGCTCATTAAATTGACACAGTAATAATTCTGGCATGTGGTTTTTAGTGCTTCAGCTGTGCTACCCCAGCCAGTGCTACCTGTGGTGGTTTTCCCTTTGGGGATGGCCTGTGGGAGCCTCCCAGACATCTGCTGCAATGAGGGCTGGTTCAGGTGTGTGCTGGTATTACCTTAGGTCATTGGTTGGACACAGCAGTGACTGAACTCTCTGAGGATCTTGTGACACACAACTGGGTTTATTGTTCAGTGCTCCCTTTTATAGGGGGTTCAGAATTCCTGCACTTGAACAACTGATTGGTTGGGGTCTCTGCACCACCCAGCTTGCTGGCTAATGCTATGTCTGCATTTAGGATTGAGTGGGATTGGCTGGGGGTCCTCTGTTAGGGTTCAGATCTATTTTAGCATTGCTCACCTAGGGACTTTGACGCTGTTGAGTCAGGGATGGACAAAATGACTCTGTGGTTCAGAAGGCGAAAAAGAGATCCTTTATTAAGAGATAGTGTCCTTTTATAACCAGGATGGCTAAGGTGAAATCTGATTGATCTCAAAGTAAAAACCTTTCACGCTGTTGGTGAACTATGAATAGAGCTCTCTGAGGGTACCTGTCTATAAACAACATGAACAGAAAGAGAGATAATAATTGTTTTCACTCTTCCTCTCTAAGTTTCCCGGCCTGAAGCCTGGGAGAATTGTCTTCGACTGAACTGAGAATCTCCACAGGACTTTTTTATTTATTTTCTATAATGAACTGGGCTTAGCTGAATTGTATTTCTGTTTAAGACCAGATTTATGTGTCCAGCTACAGACCAGCTGGCTGCAGAGTCTCTGTGGTGAAAAGGCCCCTGACAGCCTTTGTGGCACTTTGCCAGTCAGGTCCTGAGCTCATGCACCTTCAGGAGGAGTATTCATCCCTTGCTGCTGGGGTGACATGGGAAGGAAGAGAGGTGTCCGACAGGCTGAGAGGGAAAGAAAATCGACTGGTTTGCTGGTGGGTCCCACTGAGAAGTCAGACAAAAGCTTAATGATATTCCTGTCCTTAATGGGAAATAACTGAACCCATAGTGTGTCCTATTAAAACAAGCATGAGTTTATCCTATTAAAACAAGCATGAGTTTATCCTTTTAAAAATAGATTATCATCATCTTTCTTTATTGGTGACTACTGCCATGTCCCTGGCTTTTCTGGAGCAGTGGTTTCCAACAGCCTTGCAGTTGTGGTAGGATCTCCACATGTCTGCCTGTTGTAGTTAGGATGATGCACAGCTTTCCACAGATGGAAATTCAAAAGCTGAATTATTAGGTTGCTCATACTGTTCCTTGTATCACCTGAACTCAGGAAGAAGCAGGAGGTGGTAAGGCAGCTGGGATTTTGCCAGACTTTTAGAGTCTGGGTGGGTGACACTGCTTCCCATGCTGCTGACCTAGTGAAGGACAGGGCTCTTTGCTGTTGCTGCCTGACACCTCAGAAAGAGTTTTCATCCCATTTGGTTAACTACATTTCTACTGTCCTCAGACTTCCTGGAAGTGATAAATGAGTAAGCTGCTTTGTAGAGGAGAGGTGTTCTTTGTTCCCAGAAGAAGTAAAATATAAACTAACAGCTCTCTGAATTGCCTGATTCTTCATTTGAGGAAAAAATGCTCATTCCCACACACACGCTTAAGGGAAAAAAATAAAAACCAAATAAGGGTATGCTGGGGATTGGGGAGCTGTTTGTGGTGAATTTCCAGTTAAAATAGATATGACTACACTTTTGAGTTTATTTAAACAAAGGAGGTAATTTAAAAGGAGGTAATTTGAACATTAGTCACCATGTTGTGGAAAGCACTGGCCAAAATAATTCAGGGCTTAGTTTTGAGTTTTTTAAATTATTACATTGATTTGATGACAGACTGAAGTCAATATGAAGCTGAGCTCTTTTTTTTAAGGGTTTTGCAGGACTGACTAGATATGTGAGTTATTTAGACCGATGCTTTTCTTTAAGATGTCTGTTTTTAAAAGGTAGCTTCCTGTGTTAAAATTACTATCTAATAAGCACTAATAAAGAAAATCAAGCATATAAATTCTAGTTTGTTAGAAAACCAGATATAATTGTTTTATCTTGTCACTTGCACTTAGCTGTTATGTCAGTACTATTGCTTAGCAAGACAGCTTTAAGGGAAGGCTTAAAGAAAAGAAAAATGTAGTTATACCAAGACATAACTGATAAAAATTATCTTGATTATTTTGACACACTGAGCTACCACATGTATCTGGGCTACTTTACGACTTTTCTAAGACAACTGGCAGTAATCTGCTGTACAGGATTGTAAGGCATTGGCCATACTTGGTACTGGGGATGCTTTACCTGTCCAGGCTTTAACTGGTGGAGTCATGGACAGCTGTGTACAGATGTGCTTTCCTAGTCAGGGCCAGCCATAACATGGGAACTCCAGATTGCTAAACTTTCTGCCTTCCTGGAAGCAAAAAACACGTTTTTAAAAGCCTCTGACAGAAGGTAAGTGAGATAAATTCCGTGGTATTTTTTCCTTAGCTTTTTGTTTGGTTTTGGTTTTGCTGTAATAGAATAAAATATTATCTGCCTGCACTTAAATTCTCTTTACAAATGTATTGGTAGGGTTGCCACAGACCACAGGAATGAGACTCTGAGGAGTAGTTGTCTTTGGGAGGTCTTAAAAACAACTAAACCTTTGTGGGTAGGAATACTAAAGCAGAGGGCAGCTTTTTTCTTTCCTAAAATATCAGCACTGTTTATTTAACACATAATGATGAAATCACAAACCTTATTTAAATTTAAGAGGAGAAACCGAAATTTGATTTGGCCAACTATCAAGCAGCCAGAAAAGCAAGAGCATAATTTTTCTTTATTTTACCTGATCTAGTGCTTCATTGTACCCTGGTGTGCTGGGGGAGGCACACTATGAGGATGTGAAGTATGCTATAGTGTAAACCAAATGAACACACATTCTATTAATTTATCCCCTTTTAAACTTAGTGAAAGTGTAGCATCTGTTCAGAGTGACTCACAAACTAGCTCTGTTCTAGTGCCCAGCCCCCCTCTGGGTGCAGCACTGACATTTCCGTTGTTTGATTGTAATTAACACTATTTGTCATAATTTGGTGTGTTCAACTAAATGTCAGCTAGCACAATAAACTAGAACAAAGGGAATGACTGATGAAATAAAATGTTGACAGCCATCTCTTAGCAACCACAATGACCAGAGTACAGATTTGAAAACATTGCTGTTTCTTAAGGCAAAAAGGAAAGAAATCTTTTTATTTACAGTGACTGCAACAGTTTGCAATTTTCATTGAGTTCTACTTAGTGATGATTTTGCTGCCTCTGCTTTTCCATGTGTTGGGCTGTGAACAGGTTTGCCATCTCAAGGCCACAGATGCTTGCCCTGGCAAGATTGCTGAAGTGCTGATGTACCAAGTGATGTTGCTTGGGGCAGTGTGTGCTTCTATAAAACTCTGAGAAACACAGTTGTATGTTTTTGTATTAATGTATGCAAGGAAACCATTTCTGAAGGTGTGTAAGTTGCAGCAAGAAGCAAGCTTAACAATTTTCCTGTTCTTCTATTGTTGTGAGCCAGAGCAAAATTGGTAAGAAATTAATTGTGTCTGTGATGGAGAAGGGGCTTATGTTTAAGGAAGAAAAGAAATATATTTGGATTGTTCCTTTTTCTGTGCTTTAAATTATGTTTACGTTTGTTTTTATTCAGATAACCCCTAGTGAAAGTCATGGCTTGTTATGTATGTTAAATGCTTTCAGCTTGTCATCTTTGTTCCGCAAGTTGGCCAATTTACAGAAAGCAAATTTATTTAGCTTTCTCCCCTGTCAGCTAAAGTAAAATGAAGCTAACCAACAGAACTGCAGACTACAATGGCAAGACCATGAAAAGTTCAGATTTTCAGAAGGAAGATCTGACCAGTGGCTTTTCAGGGATGTAGCATCTGCTGCCAAAACTCGTCTCCTGATGATTCACCAGCTAGCAAAAGAAGTTAGTTTTGAAAATTGGAAGGGCAGGATGTGAGACAGGAAGGGAATCCTTCCTCTTTTCCACCCTTCTATTAGAAAGGTTCAGTTCAGAACAACAAATAAAGTTCAGAGGAAGTTTTCCATCATTGACTTCATTTGGTGGACTTCGCAGTGTTAGGTTTATGGTTTGGTTCAGTCTTAAAGACCTTTTTCAACCTGGATGATTCTATTACTCACTGAAGGTGCTGCACCTTCATGTTGTATTTTTCACAGGACTTTGAACAATCCTTCTGGCTGCAGAAATACCAAAACAGCAAACACAGCAGCTATATTAGTACCAGAGCTGTGTGTTCCCATTGTTTATAGAAGAGCTCATATTAGCACAGTTACCTTCTTGTGACTTCCCCATTGAGTTTTTCATCTGCTTTTTAAGTTATGAGTACATTACAGTCTCCTGACTAAGGGGGTTTAAATGGGTGGGGGATGATGGGGCTTTAAATGGAGTTCAGAAAAAACAGCTCTGACATGTTCTTTGGATTCTAGGTTCAATGAAGATTTAGAGTTTTAGTGGCTGAGGGTTTGCTTCCATAATGTTGATTGTTGAGATAACAGTGTTGCCATTGATGAGCTGTCTTTGGAGGTGCTGTATCAAATTGTACTTACTGCAGAAGCATGAAGAAGTGTAGTTTTAGCTTTAATAATGTGTTTCTCCACTTACTGGTAACTATAGAAGGATTCTGTCAAAATGCTTGTGTCCATTTTTTTTTTTTAACTGGGTGAAATACTTGGAAAATGAATACATAGTATGGGAATTTAAAGAATGAATAGTTTTTGTTGGGCCTACTGCTTACAGTCAAGAGTGGACTAATTCATTTTCCTAATAAGGCTGCTCTGGAAGTTGGAATGTTTTGAATTACATTTAAATGTCATGAAAGTATTCGTCAGAGAGGATTGTCTTTTGGTATGTTTAGACAGCAAATTTGATCATGTTTGGTCAAAATGAGCTGTTTACACAAGCTAAATATAGCTGCATTTTTTTTTCCTCGAATAAAAAAGAAATTACTTTTTTGCACAGTAGAAGCTGTGCAAAAAATTTTGCACAGTAGAAGCTGTGCAAAAAATTGTGCACTTTCATTTTCAGTAATAGTTTGTCAGTAAGCAATGACCACAGCTGCTGGTTTTGTTGTTTATAATAATTCTTATGAAGTTTGATACAGTAATCATTTGCCAAGGTCTTTTGTGTGAGTTGTTTATAATAAGCCTAAATACTGAGCTCTTATGTCTTTGCTTTGTTTGTACGTTATTGAAAGTATTGCATAAACTAATATGCTGAACTGCTAGTTTTAAATCATTCAGAAAATACCATGCTTCAAGCCATCCTGCTTTTTCTAGTAAGTTGTAACAGGGCAAGTGTGTCATCTCATTCTGAAAAGCTTTATCATCAGTTGTTCATACATTCAATGGGACCAAACCTGCATGAAATCCTAATATGTTTAATTGCTAGGTGGCAAGTGAAGTGCTAACAGCCAAGGAACATGCAGGATTCTGCAGTTTAATTACTTTTTGGCTGTGCTGTTCAGTGGTATCTATGAAAATATTGTGGGATATAGCCCACAATATAGCCCTGAAGGAAGAATTTTCTAAAATGTGTGTGTTGGATGTGTTTTACTTTTAAACTTGAAGTGTGCATTTCCTTTTGTACTGTCTTGTCTAACCACCATGCATTTTTCACATTATGATCTTGGTGGCTCAGTTTGCTGGGTGAGCATTTTCCTTTTACAATATGGGATAAATCACAGATTTTTTTAGTCTGATTATGGTCTGAAGTCAACAAGGCCAAGTTAAACTGTTTTAACTATGTCTGGGGCATCCGAATTTATGTCCTTGGTTCAAGTATGTTTGTGGGGAAAATGTTATGTTGTCTGTCTGAAAGGAACATCTTGAAGATTTTGGTTTTCAAGATTTTTTTTCCCCCACCCTTTTTTTTCTTTTTGTATGATATTTTTGAAGATTAATTTTGAAAAGTATGTCTTCTGGTCGTCTGGTAATAGTGGCATGAAATCATTTTTGCTCTGCACTATGTTGATGAGTATAGAGGCAGTGTAATCCATTGCAAACTCAAATTTAATTATTTTGTAAAGAACAAAGAAAAATAAATACGTTCCTTTTATGTAACTTAAACAAAAGTCCAGCAGTAGCAAAGAGAAGATTTTTTTCTCAAGTGTGAAATGTGGGAGTTGGCTTGAATAGTCAATATCTTCCTAATTCTTCCTGTTTGTCCGGCTTAATAGATCCATAAAACATTTCAAGTTACTGTATTAAAAATGAACAAGTGTACCTAAGCTAGAGATGGTCTTAAAAAAGAAAGGTTTCCATATATATTGGCATTATTTTCTCCCTTTGTTGCTTTTCTTGCTGCAAATTGACAACTCTGCAATTAGGAGTGATTAATGATGCACCCCAGTGCTGTGGAGGGCCAGAGGTCAGGCTTTCATAGGCTGCACACTCTGTGGGAAAGGGGAGAAGGGACCTGTTCCCCAGAGCAGACAAAACCCTCTCTCTGTTGAGAGTTGCCGTTGATGTGGACATAATGTGTGTCAGCAGCCATGCACGAGTGAGGAAGGCCAAGTGCAGAACATCATCTTCTCATGCTATGCATTTTTCCTTTATTTTTTCCTTCTTTTAAAATTTTTTTTCTCCCTCCTCTCAGCATGGCATCTGTATTATATATATTTCCTTTTTTTGTAAGGTAGATGCAGGTACTGAACCTGCATCAGGATTCCTGTTGCTGGGATCTGATGAGCCCTGAGGGCCAAATGACTTTAAAGGAGGGAATAAACATTGTGAACAAAATAGTTAAAGGGAAAAAAAAAGAGGACAGAATGGAAAATTTAAAAAAAGAGTTGTTGAAGGGAACAAGTGGGCCTAATTCAATTGTAGCTATCCATGTTTTTCTGATAAAAACTGAAAAGCTGGTTTATACGGTAGAAGTGATTTTAAAATTGTAGCCTCTGTTAGCTGATTTCCAGTTAAATGAACCTTTTTGCCTCCCTAGCAAATTGTCTTATGGAAATGATCACCCAGCTGCAGTTTTCCAAAACCTATTCAGAAGATGTGTCGAAAGTCCAATTTTCTATGAGAACAGCATGAAAACACTCAAGTGTACCAGCAGCAATGTTTGCAAACAAAATGTTACTGTATCAGATTTTTTGCTGGGTTTTTAGTATTGTTTTTTTATTTTAGTGCATGTGTGTGTATTTTTGCATATACATTAGTATATGCAAAAACCCCTCAGTTGAATGAGATGCTTTTTTACCTGTCACACGTTGCCATTTCAATTTAGATATAACAAAATCTGTCAATTCTATATCTACTTAATCCTTTTCATTGCCATACTTCCTTTCCTTCCCACCACCCCACAGTAGTCTCAATGTGCCCATTGTTTGGGAGAAATTTTTTTGCCATCTACTATAGAATTGTGATGATGTTAACCTTATTTTTGAAAACCAAAGACTGTGTAAAAATTTTCTGTATTATTTACCTTTCCAACTTCTTTGGGAGGATTTGTGTTATTCTAAAAGGAAGTGCTCTGTTTTAGGCCTGTATATGGGCTATACACTATTTAAAATATAGGTACTGATAGATTGATAAATTGACAAGAGCTATGGAATTATGTGACAGTTTCTTGTGAAAGAATGAAAAACAGAAAGCAGATCGGAGTTGAAGTCTCTGAAGTGATGATACAGAATTTTGAGTTTATATATCTAATAGTACTTAATGCTAGATACTAGACTTCCTAACATTGTATTTGAAATTAATTCAGTTCAGTTTTGCCTTTTCATTGTATTAAAAACAGTGTTGTAGATTTAACTTGAATATTTCTTGTTTCCTATAGAGGAAACAAAATTAAATATTTTCTGTATGTTTGAGTGGATGTGGTGAGTGGAACAGTGAAATGCTTATACATTAAAAAATTTGTTTTTTACAATTATGTTTGTTTTTCTTTTCCAGAGTGTCTTCTATACAAAAACCTGATCATTTTCATGTGACAAAGGTATGTTCATCATCAGAACCAAGAAATGTAGCATGTAGCACTAACTGTTACCCATCTGTCAAACCCCTGTTGTGGATAAGCACTGGCATTCAGACTTTCAGTATAACATGCTTCTTTTCCATGTGTTACATTGAGAGTATTGCAGCATTTGGATCTTTGATTACTTTTTTCCCCCACCTAAAAAAGAATAGAGAGGCCTGGAAATGATTACCAAAAAGAAAAAAAAAAGGTGAATAAATGTTATTCTCCAACCCTTGGAACCTTTATATTTAAGATATCGCTGGTGTTTTTCCTCTGTACCTAAGAGAGAAACAAGCAGGTAGAATTTTTTCGGCACCGATTTTTAAAATTTTTTGTGGGGATTTGTTTATTTTAATGGATCTGAAATCTTTGAGAGAAGTTTATCCAAATACTACAATTTCAGAGAACAAGTCCCTCACTTTCCTAAAAGACCTGGAGAATTATTTGTTCTTGAATTCTTCTAATTTTTTATTCTATACAACAGTTTCAAAATCCTCTTTCTGATAAAAATGCTGTTTGCAAACTTGAAAATACTTATAAATAGCCTGTACTAGAAAAGCCTGTCCAGTGCACATAATTAATGTGTAGTACATTACTGTTCTGCTGACCATGACCTTTAAAGGCCACAGTTTGGGGACAACAATGTTAAAACGTAGTTCCCAGCACAAAACCCCAAGCAAACAAGAAAATCAGATTTCTTGAGTGTGTAATCTGACATGGATACGTGGAGACTTTGGGGAGTATCAATGTGCTCTCGTTCTGCTCTTAAAGGTCTTAGCAGCAGATCAGTGTGTGAACACTTGCACATTCCATTTGTGTGTGGGGAACGTGCATATTATCAAATTGGGTTTGAGACATGGAATGTGGATTCTTCTACAAAGCTCTGGTTTTTTCCACATGACTTACCCGCTGGGTTTTGCAACAGAGCGGTTTTTCAGTTTCTTGTGAGTTTGATTTGTGGAGTGTCTGTTTTGGATATGCCAAGAGGAGCTAGCATTGTGGAATTCCATATTGATTGTGCATGTTGGGATCATTCCCTCTCCTGAGATGCACGGCTCAGGTTGTTTTCCCATACATTTCACGGCTGCACTCTTGGTAGAGCTTGCTTCTGTGCTTCATGCCAGGTGGGTCATCTGCCCCGAGAGAAGCTAAAAATCCCTGCTGAGGAATGTGCATGCGTTTGCCGTGGTTTTGTGTGTCTCTGTTTTGTTTTTCATCCCACATAGGCAGAGCCTACCGAAGTAGTTAAGCCTGTGCCCATTGCCTCTGCTGTTGCACCCAAAGCCACTGCCACAGCCAGCGTGGCTTTCAATAAGACACCGAGGCCGTTTGGAGCTGTAACCTCCTCCAAGGTCACCTCCATCCCATCACCGTCCTCCGCCTTCACGCCGGCGCAGGCTGGAGTGCATGCTAACGCCAAGCCTAACGCTGAGCCCTGGCCACCTGCGCCGGCCGCTCCTAAACCTGCAGTTCCTGTCCCACGGCAGCACGGCGCCGACGGCGCCCAGGACGCAGCCGAGGGGCCGCGACGAGGAGGCAGAGAGAACCAGGGGGAGAGTAAACAGCAAAATGGGTAGGTGGGATTTCGTTTTTTGCTGTGAGGGTCTTTCCTCACAGGAAAAAAGCCGGGCTTGTTTGAGGGCCAAGGAAAACACAGCTTGGAGGAGTTGTTTGTTTGTCAGAAATTATTATAAAAGTGATGCTTCAAAGGGCACCAGCTAGACTTTTGGTGGTGGTTTTTCTCACGAGTGGCACTTCAGTTTACAGAGCATCACGGCTAAATTGAACATGGACCGTGCAATGCTTTACATGATTTGTTCTATCACCACGTTCTGGACCTTACAACAAGCCTGGTGTTAATTTCAGTGTCCAATCTCACTGTGTATTTTGACACCCAATGTAGTGACTGAAAGCAGCAGGCACTCAAATATGCAGAGCAGTCTGTCAAGAAGGGTCAGTGGGTACTATGATGGCTGGGAATGAGACGTTCTGGAAGAAAAACCATGACCCTGGTAGAACCAGTGGAAAAAGGTCCCAGAAGGGAGGCAAAGGGAGAGATATATCACTAATTCTCTGCACACCACAGGAGAAGCTTTAAGATGTTTTCTAGGAAGCTGATGGGGTTAAGTGGGTTTTTTGCAGTGCTGTAATATAAATACCTCAACTTTAAATTTGACCTTCACCCCAAACAAGCAATGCAGATTTAAAACATGAGTAATTTCCTTATTCAGGTAATTGTTTATGTTGAAGTGGGCATCAGAGACTGAACGTTTAAGGGACTGTAGGAGACATAAAAGGCTTTATCTAGTGTAACATCTAGACTAGTAAACAATAAATTAGTAAACTAAATTGAGCCCAGCAGCAGTCCTGGGAACTCAGACCTGCAGCAAGATTTTGCCTGGGGTTGCTTTGGACTCACCAAGAAATTCTTGGGCAGAGTTTGGGAGCTGTACCACTTCAGGGACTGGTTCCCAGTGCCTGCTGTGCCTGGGGGAGAGGAGGAGGCTGGGGATGAGCCGTCCCATGCCAGTTGGCCTCTGTGACCAGCAGTTGAATTAAGTAGTAAAAAGGGCAGGAGTGGAACTGTAGGGTTCTGTTCAGTTTTAAGAATGTGAAACCTGGGCTTAAAAGCTAAAAGCTGTGGTTATTATTTCCCATCCCACAAAAGAAAGGGATTGGAAGAATAGGCCTTGTGCCTTCTCTGATGTTCTCTTAGTATAGAAATTATATGAAGAACCCTACAGAAAGGTAAACATCCATGCCAACTAAAATACTGACTAAATTGCACTTTCAGTTGAGTTTCTTATGGGGTAAAAATCCCTACTTCTTTAGGTACTTATTCCCTTTATGTTGTAGTATGAATATTTTCCATGTGTTGGACTCATAATGCAGCCCGTATGCATTTTATATTGCACTGTGGCCATGGTAACTTCCAGCCCTTTCTTAAACAGATGATGGCAGGAATCCACTCTGCAAAAAGTGGGTTGAAATTGAGAGATCCCAAGGACTTGCTCACTGCTGGTGCAGTTGTTGAATACACTTGGCAAACCCTCTCTTATCTTTCCAGGAATACTGTTTTAGCAAATAACTGTGTAAGGAGTATTCAAAAGCAGCAATTAGTACTGAAAAAGAGGAACAATAGCAACAAAATTATGTCTCCTGGAAGGAAGCGCTGCAGGCACAGAGTAAGCACTTTACAATCAAGATGGGATGACTGGGTGAGTGCTGCTATATGCCCTACCTTGGAGGATGAATAATACCATCAAAGAGGGTGAATAATCACTGCTGAGAGGTGAAGAAATCCCTATCTCACTGTCAGCCTTGCAGATCTAGTTTAGAAAAGTTTGAAAACATTTCAGAGTTGTAAAAACCCACTTGATATTGCAGTCCTTCTTACAATATTGTGTTTGGGCTGGCTAAGTGTCCTGCAGTCTAAAGCACAAAACAAAAACAAGTGGACAAACCCACTAAGGTGATTATATTGGTCTGCTGCTACACTACTTAATTTTACCTAGAAAAGTTAAGTTTCTGCAATGATGCTTGAATATTTCCCAATTGAAAATGGTATCAATGACATCTATAAAATATCACAAACATTGAAGTTTGGAATAATTGGTCAGTCTGAAATACATTTTGTTTCTGTGATTTGTAGGATTCATTTTCTCAAAACATGCGAAAAGCCAGCTTGTACGTTGTTCATAGATGGCGTTGCTTAGCAAATGCAGTTCTTTAGACATGCACCTTGTTATACTCACAATTTCCTCCCTTCCTCTTGGCTTCCCTCGAAAAACATTCAGGATATAAACTATTTGACTTCATGATGGGAAAGGAAGTTTAATTTCCCTTGTTTAGTTCTGCCTTAGAAAGCAAGCAATTTGCCTTTACTAGACTATGTGCATTTGCACTTTTATCAAGACCTTTTTGCCTGCTCTTGCATAAAGTTGTGCCTGCTGCTTAAAACAGGTAAGATGTCCAGAGACTACACCCAGTTAAAATTCAGCTGGGCTAAAATTTTCTCTTATAGGTTCTCTTATGTTTGTAAGTTTGACTTAACGTGATACAGGGCTTTACCAGAGCTTGGATTTGGAAACTCCGGTACTATTTTAAGAAGCAAAGAATTAATTAACACATCAAATACTTTTTTTTCCCTTGCAGATAGCAGCAGCGACAAAGTTAGTATCAGAAGCACCGGACTTGAATTATGGTTATTTTTCCTATTGGAATAACCAGCATGTATTCTGGTTTTGCAAAATTTCAGCTCTTACAGAGCTACATATTTAAATTTTGCAAACAGCTTCAGCTTTTCTCAGTGTAATACATTATTTTATTTGCATTGGACATGATGTGACTTTGCTTTTCACTGTGCTACATTTTGCAGCTCATTTTTATTCTACAAAACATTCATGTGGTGTTTGCGTGTACTGATAAATTCTTGATTCATTGGTGTTGGTAATACAACTAGTAAGTGGTGAAATAGAGTATAAAGATAAAATCGCTTCGAGAGCTGTGGAATGAAGGGCTGGATTCTGAATTGATACAGGAAAAGAAAACTGATGTCCTTATACTCTGATTTGTGCCTATTATGGTGATAAGTAATTGAGGTTTTATTGGCTTCTCTCTTCTCCCCTTGCTTCAAGGCTGAGGTAACAGAGAGCCTGTCTCACTGAGGTTTCCTTTGTCTCTGGCACCACCTTGTTGCCTCAGTGAGTCATTGCTAGTAGACTCCTAAGCCTTACAAAGGAGACCAGTAGGACCAAAAAAGTCAGCGGGATTTTTTTCTTTATACCACTTTGTTATATAACAAATGTGAAAGACTGCTGATTTCACTGGGGTACTTGCTCAAATGCAGTAAACTACACATAAATCATAAATTTTTCATGTATTTCCACACCTTTAATTACTGCTTTAACTTTCACATTTCATTTTTGCTATTAACTGTTTAAGATGCTTTACTCCATTTTTCTCTGTTCTCCATCCTGAAATTGCCCCTGCTTTTGTTTCTATACCTCTTTCTCTATTATCAACTTTGATATGTGATACATGCTCTTCACTAATATTGTGTGTCAATAAATTAAATCTTTTGATTTAATTTTGTACTGTACCTTTCACATTCTTTCAAGTATTAAATATTTTTTAAAGCTTAAGTTTTTACTAATGCATTCCATTTAATGGGCCTGATTCTTACTTGTTAACAGTTAACAACATTCCTCACTCATTTTCCACCTTTCTTACCTGGAAGTACTTTGAACCATTAAAGTACAGCGAGGAGGTAGTGTCAAAAGTGAAAGTGACTTCTAAAGTTTTGTTGGGTTTTAATTTTTTGTACTATTAGAAATTTTATGTCCTAGGAGCTAGTTTTTCACAGTTTTTCTCCTGTAAATTGTGTAAAAAAAAAAAAAGTACACTTAGCAGGTCTTAGAGATTAATGCTTTGGAATAACAAGTGTAGAACTTAGGAGTAATTTATGTAGTTTGAGTCTTCTGTTCCCTTTTCCCAAATTTCCCAAATTGACACATTCTTTACATCACTTAATGGAATCAAAGCTTTTAGACCCTGTACTCTTGAAAGTCATGCGAGTGCAAGGATTGATAATAGTCTATAGGTTAATGTAGGGAAAGTTTCCAGGTGTAACAATCCCCGCACTGCTTTTCTTTCAAAGAGGGTACCTCCTCATTATGCCTGGGAACGTGGCCATCTATGCTTTCAGATGGCTTGGTTGTGACCTAGGCTTTGCCAAGTGCAAACCACTTGGTGTGTACTGGGTGGTCCTTGCATCTGCACACATCTGTGCTGTGCCCCTTGAGAGCTAAAGGGAGAATTTGTCAAGGGGCACCTGATCTGACCTAGGTAGACTACCGTGCATTACCAAAACAAATTTCTCTCTCATCACTGTAGGGAAATCACCATGAGTTTAATTAAAGTACATGAGTTTTGTGCAGTGGTTTTAGTAGTAGAAGGAGAATATGGCTATTATTTGGATTTTAGTGCCCTTTCTCACAAAACTAATTAGAATAATTAGCTACATTTCTGTTTCATTTCAGCTTTCTGACTTTTTCTTCTTTTCTTTTTTTCTTTTTCCTGTTCATGCTGGGAAAACTTTCTCTTGCTGTCTTACTCTGTTGCCTCCAAGGAAAAATCCACCCAAACGGTAAAAGTCTAAACGTGTAGATGTCTTGATAATGCTGTCTTTTACTGTTTTGAGTTTTCCATCAGTGATACAAGGAGAAATATTTCAGAGGGTTATTTCAGGGGTTAGAGTAATTGTAAAAGGTGTGTTTGGTTCAGAAAACTTCATCTGTGCTTAGCTGGGCCTCAGCTGCTGCCCTTCTGCATTGCAGTGCAGCAGCTGCCCTTAAARGCTGTGAAAAGTCACAGCTGCATCTGTACCTTTGTAGCTGGTGTGAAGTGAGGTGCTGTGTGCAGCCTTGCACTCACTGCAGTGTCTGTCCCTGGCGCAGGCCCCCACGGAAGCACATCGTGGACACCTACACGGAGTTCTACCACACGCCCACGCACAGCGACGCCAGCAAGAAGCGGCTGATCGAGGACACCGAGGACTGGCACCCGCGCACCGGCACCACCCAGTCCCGCTCCTTCCGCATCCTCGCCCAGATCACCGGCACGGATCACAGTGAGTGCCTCGGGCCAGGGGCAGGAATGGGCAATTCCCGTGCACAGACTGGGTTTTTAAAGCTGAGGCTAAGGGGAGAGAGAGAAAGGGAAATATTACTCTGAAATATACAATAAAGTAAAGCCATTCCGTTACTAAGTCGTTCAGGATATATACATTGCTGGACATTATTCCTGATGGAGCTGAATTAAAACGTTCTAGATAAATCCTAAAATTTCCATTTCTACTCCCAAAGATATTGAAATATTCATATTTGTTGTTTCTTTCCCCCTCCTCGTATTACCAAAATGGCAACATTCCTGATCAAATTTAGTGCTCCAGAAAAATTAGGTGTTTTCTGGCACATGGAAGGTCTTTGTCAGTTGTACAAAAGTATGTGATCTGCAATGATGTAACCAATCAGAAACGTAAATCCATAGTTCCCCAGTTTATTCGCGAGTTGTGTTTCCACCCTCTACTTATGCTATGATGTGATTACATATATTGGTCGAGTGGAACAGATGATGTGGTGAAGGTCATTCCCAGTCATATAATTTTAGGCTGAAACTTCAATATCATGTTATGCTGTCAGACATAAGTCACTGGCTGAGATTTGTGATTTTGTGTGAAGGCCACCAGAAGCGCTACCAGGGGCTTTGAGCTCTCATTCTTCAGCTTTTCTCAGCTAGAGCTGCAATAATGAAGACATTGAGGAAATTGGACCTCCTCTCCAGGGGGAGATTTGATTAAATCAGCTATTTCTAGAAGCCAGTGATAACATTTTCCGAAATAAGGATTATTGTCCATGTGTGATAAATATTCTGACTTTGGACTTGATTGTTTTGGGGTCCTGGGTTCAGTTCCCTTCATCAGTCCTTGTAAGGACAGAGTATGGGACTTGAACATCAAATAACATGTTATCCAGTAAAGATGAATTTATCATGTTGACAAATGCTGTAAGAAAATTATTGCAAGTAGATTTGCCAGCCTTAAAATCAGGATTGGGAATTTTGCGTTATCCCTTGTGCAGACCTCTAGAACCTTGGTGGGAAATAGCCTGGCTGCAAACAGATGCTTGGATTATCACCTGATAGAAACCCACTGGATGTTCATCCAAGAGAAATACATACCTCTTAACTTCAATTCATCTTCACCTTCTCAAATCACTTTTCTCAATGCCAACATGGAGAGTGGGCCAGGGGGAAGGGCAGAGACCAGCAGAGCCACTTTTCAGCAGTCCTACTAGCAAAGGGGCTCTTGAAGTTCATGGACATAACTCCTGCCCATTGGGGCAGATTTAGAATCGAAGAATCCTAACGAGCCTTGTTGTAATTTGCTGTTGTAGTGAATGCATTGGCACAGCAGAGAATGTCAGTGTTGTGGTACAGTGTCTCTCGTGCCCTAGAAAATAAGAATTTTCTGTTTTCCTTCAGTGAAAGAACCAGAGAATGAAGCTGGGAAGAAGACTAAGTGAGTTTACATTTTTATTACTTTAATACATTGCATGTTTTAATTCTTAACTTGTAATGTTTGGTGCACTTGTGTGACATCTGGGTGTTTTTAAAATGTTCCTTCCCTTTTTGCCTTTTACTTCAGCATGTCAAAATCAAGATCTTTTTCTCCATAGACAAACCTTTTTAAAAGCGTTGGGGCAGTCCAGTAGTAGTGTTTGTGCAGCAGTTCATGTAGAGATTTTCTTGAACCGGTTTGGTTGCCTGTATGAGGTCAGCTTGTGTTTTCCTTTTGCAAGTCTCATCAGGCATTTTTGATTTGTGAGTGTGGATCTGGTTGCAAGACATAGCTGGGAGGTATTGCTGTTCTGGCTGCAAGTGAGGGTCGCTGTCTCCTTGCTTTGGGATAAGCAGTGTTCAAAAGGAGCACCAATCTTTGGCTAAATCTAACGGTTCTTGAAGTCAGTGAGACTTTCTTTACTGACTTTCTGACTTTGACTAACACTGGATCCAACTTTTTGACAGAGAGGAAGACAATGTGATAGAAATAGTGCATGGACTTTGCATGCTCACTTGTGAAACTGCCTAAGACAAACTTTCTTTCTTTCTTATTTTTCTTCTATCACTTCTTTCCACAGGGAAAAGGTTCCTATCCACGTCCTTAGCCCCAAATATACAAAATTACGTGACTGGCACCATGAAGTCTCAGCACGTGTTCTTAATGTCCAGTGATTTTACCTAAGTTGCAAAAGCAAAATACAAACACTTCCTTCCTTTCTTCTTTTCCATCTGCTTTGCAAAAAAAAAGAAAAAAGAAAAAGGAAAATGTGTTTCAGTAGCCTTTCTGCGAGAGAAATTCTAGCCTTTTCTATACTTTTCTAACACTTTCCTACTGACGTGTAAAAAATGAGATGAAATGTTTTTGTGCTAATCATTAGTTGACAAAAAATACATATTTAAAACTTAACAACTTGGGTGGCTGAATCTCCCAATGTGGGGGAGGAGATGGCTGTTTCAGTTCTTTTTTCTGACTGAAAGAAGTCATTTGCATTGCTGAGTTTGAGTTACTGTAGGCTGTTAGAAAGCAGAAAATTTTGATCAAGTGAATAAGAAATTGTGTTACCTTGATTCTGGGGCTGGGGGAAGAAGATGAAGAGGACATTGTATGCGCTTATTTCAAATAATCGTACTTACCAGGAAAACTATCTTGGATTTCATTAGATTTTCAGCAGGTCAGTTTTAGAGTGGTTGTAAATGTTTTACAAAGTACAGCAAGAAGACAGACTGCTTTTAAGCAAAGAAAAGAAAAATTTAAAAAAATTATTTTCCAATGTTTTGAATTGAAGTGACAGCTCAATATAAAGATTCTGCTGCTTAGACTAGTAATATGTTCATTTTTTGGAAAACTTAAAAAACAATAATTGAGCAGAATGTTGCTGTGTAAGAGCTTCAACACATCTTCTAGCAGGGACAAGATTAGACAGTAGTATTTATTTATTTACAGAGTGAAGCTTATAGGCTTTCTTGTGTTTATGAAAGCTTCACAGCCCTGTGGTTCTCATGTAAAATAATGTATTATAGTAGCTACACATCCGTTAATTTATGCATTTTGAAGCTTGGAGAGTATTTTAATAAAAGTTGCTTTTATCTTAGCTCTGTCTGTTTTTCTTTTGAGTCTCTCGGACTCCTTGAATATTCTTCTCTTGCATGGGGCTGACATTTCATGGCACCTTCACAGCCTGTAGGGAGGGAAACAATTAAATCTGTGATGCATAGTAGAAACAGTCTGAATTGTTTAAAACTATCCCAGTGTTCTACTTCCTGATCATCTTAAAAATGGGGTACGTGTTTGTGTTGTTGAAATTGACATGAGATTTGCAGGAATCAATAAAATGATTGACCCTTCGGGGAGTAAGAATTATATGAAGTAAAGCTCGCTGTTGGCTTTTGCAGTGCTTGTTGAGCCAGATAACATTTGAGACCTCAAACAAAGGTGATTGTGAAGGACATGTAAAAGCCCAGTTTCTCACAACTGCTCAATGAGAACCATTGCAGTTGGTTTGGGTTTCTGCAGCTGGCCTACACGCTCCTCTGATGGAATTGGTCCTGTGAACAGATGCTTCTGCAGAAGACTTGATGGGATTGTTTTTCTTTCCTTGCACAATGTCAGAATTTGAGAGGGCCTTTGGAACCGTGTTAAGTTTGATTTTCCTTTTCAGATGGTTTATGCTGCTATACAGTACAGCAGTAGCTTATGGTATTTGTCATTTTATCTTTAGGAAAAGACAAACAGAAAATGGAGACATCAGGTAATAGATAAGTTATCTAGCACTAACAGTCACCAGTGTGGATGCCTAACACTGCACAGATTTGCCCTGGTAATGATAGCCCAAGGGATGTCACCTCTTGCACACTTTTTGGGTTAACTCCTTAGGGACAGTAGGGAAAAACATTCACTTCAATAATTCCACAGAAGAGAGTTTGGATGAGAAGTGCTAATCAGTTTAGTTTCCATGCCCCTCCATCACTTAACTTGGCAGCAAGTACTGTGTTACTAAACCCAAGTGTGTTACTGAGTGCACATACACCACAATATAATAATTTGATTATTGAGTACTGCATATTAAAGTAGGAATGTGAAATAGTGTTTTTAAATTGTTCTGCTGGATTTTTATAATTTCTTCATGCACAGAAGGAAATGTGAGCATTTCAGAGACCATCAATGCAATGAAAACTGTGGAATGTTAGAAAGGTTATCGCTTAGATTCTCTGTAAAGGTTTATTTTTAAGGGCAAAATGGTTTGACCTTCAGGTATTTTTATGTTCTGGAGATGTCCCTAGATAATGAGAATATTTTCATGTTGTTATTAAGCTTATCATTATGTTTATGTATCTTACTAGCTCTTATCCTTTTGAAGGATGAATTGCTGTAGTGAGAAAAAGAAGAATAAACGCTCTCTAAATAATCAAAATAATAAAAAATAATAGAAGCCTCTGTTTTGGGTAAAATTAAACATAGTCATAGAGTGTATCTTTCAAGGATATGAAAGTAGTTTGAGAGAGACAGCCAAATTATTAGTTTCCTATAAATTCGTTGTAAAAACACCACTACTTCCAGAAGTGGTTTATGAATGTGTGAAATTAATTTCATTTATTGCTTGAAAGATGTCATCTCTTCACCCAATATCCCCATTGCACAGATCTTACTGGCATTCAGTTTTGGACATTTTGTTACTGTTCTCAAAAATGAACCATTTTTTCATTTGTATCTGACAAACATGCCCTATCTCATGTCTGATTCCCAGCATATGTCTGATCTTTGAAAACGTATTATGAGTGGTTTTTTTATATAAATGAATAAGCTTAAATTTTAGAGATCTCCTAGAAATATCAATGTAACAATGCAATGGAAACTTCTCTTTCATCAGTGATCTTCAGTAAAATATCCCAATTTAATAAGATTCAGCTTTTCAGGCAGGCATTGTCCAAGACAGATGTTCTGTGTGGTTTTTACTATTGTTTATTTCTAAACTGTAACCCGCTCAGGATTTTTGTTTGGATAAAATAGATTTTTCTCTGCAGCAGCTGGAAAGACAGGATATAGAAATAGAAAACCGTAACTCAAATGTGTAGATTGCAGCTTTTAAACCAGTTACTTAAAACTTAGAAAGGCAATGTCTAGCCTTTGTATAAAGTTTATGTGATTTAGATTATTTCTATTTCTGCAGTACCCTATTTCCACGGTGTTTGTTTTACATGTTCACTTTTAACCATCTCCTTTTGAGCAACCAGCTCTGGATTTGGTTTTAGCCTTAAATTGTAGAGTCAATTCATTGTCCTGAGTGAAGATTTTCCGGATTTGTAGTTCAGTTGATGCACAGCGACTGGAAAATATTTGTCCTACTCTCGGTCAGTCTTGAAACAATCTGTCAAAAAATCTTGGTTTTACTTTTCTCTCCCCCATGTCATAAATATGTGTAAAGCATGCCTGCAGATCTACCTGATGGAGCTGGAACCCAGAATACCTGTACTAATTTGAATAAAAAATCCATAGCTACCCAGATTTTGGAGATGCCACCTGCACCAGAATTTCCATCCACACCTTTACCACCTTTGAGGTCTGCTCCCTGGTCATTTTTAAATCTGTTCAATAATTTTCAGCGCTCAAGGGTCCCTATTTTAATAAGATACTTAATTCTGCATACTAACATAAGAAAAAAAAGGCAGAAATGCCTGCCCCTGTGGCTAATTTAGTCTGCTCAAAATGTATTGTTGTGATTGCTCTCTGCCTTGTAGTTTACTTTTTTTCTGTGTTTTAGAGTCTGGCAGATGCTTTTTTCAAGTAGTTCTTTAAGAGAACAATTTTTAGGTTATTTTTTTCCTATAACAACTGAATCACAGAAAGGATATGAAAAATACTGATAAATATATAGTGTAATGTTCACAAAACTAACCCCACCCAAAAGTTGCAGAAAAAAACATACAAAGCTTTGGTGTGAATCCCACTAGCACTTGTGTCACTTTCAGTATTTTCTAAAGTTGTTTTCTATCACATAATATAATCCCAAATTAAGGTGTTCCATCTTTTCAAATGTCCAATACTACTTGGCTTTCTGAGTTTTAAAGGAGCAAGGACACTCTCAGCCTTCACTGGAAGTGTGATACTCCTTAAGTGTGTTTTGCATAATTTTTAACCTTTCAGTTGTATTTTACTATCAGTTTCCTGGTCTTTTTGAAGCTTTTTTGGGGTTTGGGTTCTTTTTTCTTCTCAGTTTACTAACACTTTCACGCACAGTGTTTCCTCTTCTGCATACTACTTTATTGTAGATTAAAAATCTCTTTCTCTGTGTGTCTTCGCTTGGGTTTTTTTTACTGTGAATGGAGTGAAAACAATGCTAGACCAGAACCTGCAGCTGCTCTTTTGCCGATAGCAGATTCCTGCCCTGGCAGTGTCCCTTCTCCCAGACTTTCTGAACATGTTGCTGCACCAGCTCCTGCGAGGTAAATCATTCACAGGGGTTTTGATTCAGTTAACAATCTATCCTCTTCTAGCCTGGGGTTTTCTGTCTTGGAGGAGAGAGGGTTGTTTGTCATTCACTTAAACTTCATTAAGCTGCTCTAGGGATTTTCCTGGAAATGGTAGGAGGGGGAAGGAGAAAAATTAGATAAAAACTAGGAAATTCATGAACTGTGTTGTGGATACTAATTAAAACAAGATACAATATTTAGTGCATGTGTGCTGTCAATGGGTGTCCACCTATAACTTGAGGTAACTTTTTAAGGGCCTCAACAAGTCAAAAGTGAATATGAATTTAGAAATATGAAAGTAATTTTCTAAAATGTGGGATATTTAATTTGTGACACAGTGTTGTGCTGTGATGCAATCACAGAAGACTAGGAGATGAACTGGCAAATTTCCTGTCACTGGCCCTGGATAGTTTTACTGGCACTTACCTTGGCAAATTGCTGGTGCTTTGGAGGTAATTTGTGAGTACTAGACAGGAACAGTAATTTTAGGTAGAAGAGAGCAACAGTACTTTGGAGGGTGATTGATTGTTACTGAAGGTCAGTAACATTTTCTCATGGTTTATCTTACATTGTGCGGGAGTTTTTGAGTTCCAGGTAGCATGCACAAGCAYAAAGTCGTAACATGAAACAAAGCTGTTCCTGTAAAAATGAGAATTAAATGAACAGTGCCTGCTCCTGCCAGGCCTTAGACAGACATTCATGCTTGAATAAAGCATACAAGAATAAGCTGATGCCTACACCTCTGTGGGCTTTCTGCTGTAGGAAAACTAATACTAAGACTTGGAATTGACCAGTTTTAAACCTTTAAAGCAGTACTGTCAACTAGCTGAGAGAAGAGGAAATCTGACATCCAAATAGAAGTATATTATGGTGTCTTTTGAGGACATTTTTGTTGTCTGGGAGAAGCAGTTATGTTCATGAGCTAACATGAGCTTAGGCAGGATGGGATGGAGGCTGATGGGCTGGTGGGTTCCTTCATGGTGACATTTGGCTTGAGCCAATACAGTAAAGAAGATTTGGTTGTAATGTTTTCAGCAGCACGTTCTCTTAGATCAACAAAGATGAAAAATACACACAGAAGATGTATGACAGTACTCCTGGTGATTTTATTTTTTAAGCAGAAAACCTGGGATGAAAAAGGCAGTGAAAAAAAGTACTGTTTCAGTAATTGTTTTTCATGTCTACCAGTGAAACTTCAGTATGGTTACACCTACTTGCCCAATCCATGGATGTGTGCAAGGCCAGGTTGGATCGAGCTCTGAGCAAAGTCTAGTGAAAGCTGCCCCTGCCCACAGCAGGAGGGTTGGAAGTAGCTGACCTTTAAGATCCCTTTCAATCCAGACTACTTTATGATTCTGCTGAGCTGTAGATGCCTTGCAGATACTACTGCAACTACTGTGTTCTGAGTACCAAAGAGTCTTCTCTAAATCCTAGCTCTGCATCTAAATCCAGGCAAAAGAAATTTGAATCTAATCTTACTCAAGACTTATATCTCTGAATGTTGTTATTTGGCAAAATTAACCTAGCAAGGGAGCAGCTTTAAGATGTGAAATCTGAAAAGCTGCTATGTTCTGACCATTGGTTCAGGATGAGAGCCAAAGTACTTTTACAAATATAAAAGTAGATGGTAAGAATTTTCTGCTCAAGAAGGGCAGAAATTGGAGCAGCTTCTGTAGAGTTGTCGAGGGAAGTTATAGCGCATTGGGTGTGGGAAGGAGAACAAATTATTTCATGCAGCTGTGTAGTCTGGGTTCTCTCCTGAACTGAGAGGTCATCAGTGTAGCAGTTACAGTTGATATTTATATGTTGTTACTGAGCAGATGCTGCTGCTTTTATAATGCTCTTTTGACTGGGAAATACAGCAAATCTGGTCTTCAAATCCCTTTTTTAGTAAAATGGTAGCTATTGGAAAGCTGCATGGAGCAATTAATGAGTGCCACGTCAGGCTTTTAGTAAAGCAAAATTGGGCCATCCAAGGGTGAGTAGACTTGCTCTTGCTACTGAAGCCTTGAATTTGTTGTCAAGGACCCGCCTAGGTCCCTGTTTTCGAATGGGCTCCATCTTTTCTTGGCTGAAGCTCTGTAAATTTTATCAGCCACTACTTAACCACCAAGAAGGAGAAAGCTTGCTGTGGAATGTATGGAGGATCTGGATTTGATTTCTGGATTAAAGTTAAGTGAGCTGCTTATAAGGTGGACTTCATAATGCCTTTTTATTGTAGTTTTAGTTCTTTATTGAGTCTTAAATAGTTGTATGTCTATATAACCAACTACTGTAAATTATAGTGTATTATTAGCCTATTTCATATATGTGATGTCCTCCTGTAAGTTTAACAGTAAAATATTTAAGAACAATGACAGCCTTTCCAGAAAGTTGCAAAAAGTCATCTCAAGAAGTAATCCTGGCAGCATTAGACCATGTAAACCACAGAATCTGGCACTTCCAGAGAAAGTGTATAACTAATATTAAACAGATGTCATGCCAGCAGGTCTTTAGATTGTATTTTATAGACATGCCTTTTACAGTCATACAGACCTACTTTTATATTTTCTTTCAATGGAATTATTCCTGATATAAATACAAAGACTTAGTAAATAAGTAATAATAGATATTAGTCCTGATATTTGTTGTGTACTTTTTCATAAGTGGACAGCCAGGAACATTCTCTGCAGAAACTATAGTTTGGGAGAGGAGGAGGTCTCAGGCTGACTGTACTAAAACTGTCAGAGTTTTTATGGTTGTTTCGGTGTGATGACAAGCAAGAGGAAGCCAAATACAGGGGAGAAATACTGCTCTCTTGTGGTGAATGCTACTTGTCCTTCTGCTTTCTTTTATTATGTAGAACTTCTGTTTGAGAACCTTTTGGAAGTCTTAGGCAAGTGTACACCTCATCTTCCCTTCAGTCGTTCAGGTTTTAAAAGCCAGCGGCCAAGTCGCCTCAGTGTCTGAAGTGTCATCTCCTGACACTAGGTAGTTTCCTGTATACTGATTGTGCTCTTGTTCAAGTTTGTTATCTTTTAAGTAACTACCCAAATAGTTTGGGTTTGTGGTTAAACAAGCACTCAAGCTTTAGCTGTAAAAATGCCTTAAAAACTTGTTTTCAGCATGATGTGATTCCCAGGGCATGAGTATTTGTTTCCTACAGAAGGAGGTAAAAAAGCCCTCGTCTGCTACTCACTTATTCTTCTTACAAAAGATGCAAGAATACCAGCGAGAAAGAGTTAGCCATTGCTAATTTGTATTTTTAATCAAATGAGAAATTTCTTGTCAGTATTATTGGTTCATTATAATTACTCATGAAATTAACATCGACCAGGAAGATAACCGTGCCTGCTCCAGATGCAGCAAGCTCTTTGCCGGTGGATGAAGCACCTGCTGTCCCCAAGACGTGTGCTGTGGCCACACAGACCACCGAGTTCCCCCTGCCTGCTGACCCAGCTGGGGGGCTGCCTTCTCCAGCCCTGCAGGCTGGAACAGCCCTCAGGCTGCCTCCTGCCCTTGCCAGGTACATCTGAGCCAGCTGTGGTAGAAAGGTGCAGTCAGAAACTGTAATTTTACACACATTGAATCAGAGTGGCTTGGTTTGCAAGGGACCTTAAGGATCATTTAATTCAAATGCTCCTGTCATGGGACACCTCCCGCTAGACCAGATTGCTTGGGGTCCCATCCTACCTGGAGGAGAGCGTTTCCAGGGTTGGGGCATCCACAGCTTCTCTGGGCAATGTTTTCCAGTGCCTCACCATCCTCATAGTAAACCATTCCTTCCTAATACCTAATCTAAGTCTCTTCTCTTTAGATTTAAAGCCATACATTTTCACCTGATTCTTTTTTTGATGATGATGCTGTCCAGATGGAGCAGCTCAAGGGTTTCCTGACCCTCATAGTGCTGTGGCAATTTATACAGTAATTAGAAATTCAAGTAGTTTTTAGGCAAAAGTTCTAAAAATAATTTAAAAATTAAAGCAGCCTTTTGATGGAGGAGGAAAAGCAGTCATGGGTAGGAGATTCTGTTGGGTTTTGTTGGCAGAAGTTGGTGAAATGAGAATATAGTCACCCTTGCTACAAAATGTGTGGTTTTAAATTATCCAGTAGCCCGGTAAAGTTTTTGGAGGAGAATACAGGCTTTAACTTGTGTCGTGATGGGCCATCCACAATATATGTCTTTACCAATAGGGAGAGAAAGTGCTTCCCTCAGTAATTAACACTACAGGATACTTGAAAAAAACATAGCTGTTTTGTTTGTTTGTTCGTGGGTAAGGATAGCTTTAGGAAAAAAATTTAAATGAACTCCAGAGCTTTAGTTAGTATTGCCAGAGGTGTAATAAGTGCTTGATTACTGACTTCTCTTCTCTTGCTGCTTTTGGGCAGGCATGAAGCATCTCTGCCTACTTGTGAAACAAATTCTTTCAGTAAAATCTCAAGCTTTCAGTCTAAATCATCTGTAAGCCATACAAGGTAAATATTTTAAGGTATATCTACAGCAGGCTGCTAGGTGTAAGCAAGATATTCAGGCACTAGTTTTGCATTTAAATCTGGGAAATGGTGTATAGTTCTGTACATATTTAGAGTGTTCTGTCCGTCTTTGTAGTTATTTAAAAAAATACACAGAAATTTGGTGGATAATCTTGAAATTTTAAAATAAGAGCCCAAGTTAGAGGTTAGAAATTGTTGGAGTTATTTTGGACCAAGTCTGGGTTTTTCACTTTTTTTTTTCCTGTTCAAATCCATTTCCACCTGTAAAATAAGTAGACAAAATGAAAAGGGGGTTACATGCTGAATTTGGTAAGGGTGGACCTGCAGAAGTTATATCAGTAAATATTCAAGTTTTCTATGTTTACTGTTTATTATGAAAAAGAGGACAAGGTAAATGATCTTCAGGGCTAATTCTGTCCACACCATGGAGACTTAAATGGATCCATGTGGAGAGTTCTGGTCGCTGGTTCAGTGGGAATGACCTAGGCATGCGAGGCAAAGTCTAAGATGAGGAATTTATGGGCTGACAGATGCTAAATGCTCACTTGATGAGGGAATAGTTTTATTTGTGGGTGAAATCAAAATTTCTGTTCTCTATATTAGTATTCAAGTCGCTCACACATTGCCTGATGTCTGTGTGAGCTGGAAGCTTCCATAACTCTCCAGTGGTTAATGTGGTCTGGTGTTGTACTGCATCTCTGTCAATCTTTCCTACTTTCTCTGTTTTCTCCTGCATTGACTCAAAGCTTCTGTGCTGCAAAAGTAATGCTGGAAGATCCTTTGGGAAATCTGCCAATCCTTGGACCCTCTCCTCCTCCAGCTCTTTCTCCATTCGAGCAGAGATCAAAAATTAAGAGCATGGCTGCTGCTGCAGTGTCTGCTGCTATTGCTGTCCGGGCCAGGTAGACTTCAACTTCAAAAGGAATGTTTTATAGGTTTGGTTTAAGGAGGTTCCAGTTCACACAGGAATAATTGGTCCCTGGCAGGGTTGTGAAATCGATCATCTCTCTCACAATACTGGGCAAGTCATTAGAATATGTCCAAAGCTCCCATGCCCTATGTATAGCTTAGCTGCTCTGAACCTTGGTGAGTAATTCCACCATTCTGCTCCTCATGATACCTGTTTTACAGTTCAGTTAGTAAATTAACTGTAAATAACATTTGTGTTATGTGAGTGACAAAGAATAATCTGTAACTTTGAGGAAATTTTTGATGCTTGAAAACAATAGCTTGCAGAGTTCCATCTAAATCTTTACTGCTTTGCTTTTTATAAAGGCTTGCTTAGAGCAGACATTTTGACAATTTTTTCAATCATCCATTCATAATGGTAAAATACTTTCTAATAGGCAATAAGACCCATTTTTTGTATTTCTAAATTGCATGCATGTTCTAGGGTGCTAATAAATTATGTACATTAGAAAGCATACACAAAATCAGAAAACTAAAAAAGATGAAAACATTTCCTCATTTTTTAAAATTTTACTTTATTAATGATAAAAATATAGGAAGAATATGCTTCTCACACCTTAGTGGGTTTTCTTATGCCTCTCTTGAATTGTGCAGCCTCCAGTTTGTGGGCTGCCTGTTTAGACATAATTCCTACATCTGTTTTCCTGGGTTCAGTTTCTCCAAATAGACTTTTCATAAGGGCTTTTGGGTTGTCCGTGGTCCCAGCCATCCTGAACTTCATGTGGTCACCTCATTTGTTTGTGGGGTCTTTTTACACACTTGCTAGACTCCATGAGCCTAGTGCCTACTGCTCGCTGCTGGATGCGCTGCTGATCACGCCTGTCGCAAAGCCTCCCCTGCCGGCCAGCGCGCCCTCCAGGAAATCCACAAGTGCCCTGGAGTTGCCAAAGAGCAAGAGGTATTGTCCAGGTGTGGTGTGTGGTTGGCACTTAGGACTCACAGGGAGCTGGCTCCTCCTTCAGAGCACATTTCTGTTGTCTGCATGCTTGTGCCTGTCCTGGTCTTTGACATGAGGTTACCACTCCAAACCCTGCTGGTTTCATCTCTTTGCACACCTGGACTAATGTGTGCACCCTGGACCTGCTGATGGTGTTTGTGCAAGTCCACCTTACTAAAGCAGAGGTTTCCTTCCCTCACTGGCTTCAAGTGCCCTCTAATATGCATGATGGTGCTTGTGTTGTGTCAGGAGGCTCTGAGGGAGGCAGTGTCACCCTACAGAGGCAGCCAGAGAAGAAACACGGGATCCTGGCTTGAAACTGCTGTGTGGGTGAATTATTTGTCACAGTTCCTTGAGCAACTAAGCGTCATGTTAGGTTATTTTTTTTAAAGCTCACTTTGAATGTATAAAATCAAATAACTGGCATGCAGGCCAGCAAATGACTGTTTTAAAAATTATTTGCTGTCTCGGCTCTTTGTTCCAGTGCTGATTCTGTTCAGTGCACAGGACTGTTTGTTCTCCTTTCCTGACCACAGCGATGTTAATGCTTGCTTCAGTGGAAAGCTGCTTTCATGACTTCAGCTGCACAGGCAGGAGTCTGCTTGGTTATTTTACAGGACAGTGTGTATTAAACTGTGCTAAGGAAGAAATAATCTGTGCGTTTTCTTGTACCTATTTATGTTTTCACAAGACTTAGACCCTTCTAGAGATAAGGCCCAATTATAAGTAGAGCTGAGATCCACTTGATGTAGAAACTGGTGTTGAGTAACAAGTATTAGTTTTTTTTCTTCTGTTTCTTGGCTTCCAAGGTGACCTCAGTCTCTAGAGAAGGTTAAAGTAGCCCTAACCTCAGGGAGGGGAAACAGTAGTTTATGAGACACAAACCAACTTTATTTGTGTCAAAATTTCTAACTTGTAGCATATCCACTTAAAAAAGATTAAAAAAGGAACATTGACAGAATTGTGGTGATATAATACAACTTAAAGTATCAATTTTATTTTTGCCACTGAATGATCTTACTCGAAAACCTTTTATGTATGCATTGAAAGAGAAAACATCTTGAGGAGTTTTGATACCTGTCTGTGCACTCCAGATGAAGTCCAGGCCATGCCATCAGCAAGACTTTTTTCTTTAGCTGTGGTGTTTGTTTGGTGATACTTTAGTACAGTGAAAACAAATTCTCTTGACTTCCCTTTTTTTTTCCTTCACTCACTAATGTGCATTGTTTATGGCAAGTGAAGATAGGTTATTACATTAATGGAAACTTTCTCTTTCCTTAACCTGTAACTGGCTTTCTATTTGTCCATTGTTTGCTCACCGTATGGGGGAAGCTCTCCTGGTGTTGAAAATTTAGTTTTGGAGATGCATTCGGTGTTGGTGTTCCCAGAGTGTCTCCGTTCAGTTGCTGTCCCTTACAAGTACATGGGGCTATATACTGGAAAAGGCAGGAAACAATGTAGAACTGGTTTCATGCTTCTACAGCTGAAGTCCAGTTTTGGAGGGACTTAATCTGTTTTTCTCTTCCAACTGACAGAGCTGGAGAGAGATGTGCCAGGGGGTCAGAAGGTACACTGGGAGTACAGAGACCATATAAGCCTGCCCAAAAGACCGTATCAGTATTAGATATATATCAAGATTGAGGCTAAATGGCTTGAAATAAACATCCATGGATTTTTAGGGTGTTTTAAAAGTAAGGTTCAAACTTGTGAAAAGTGAATCTCTTAAGCTGTTGTAATAGCCAGGTTATCCTGGTTATTCAGGTTGCTGCTACAAGGCTGTGGCATAAGTTGATAAAGGAAGAAGATGATTTTCAGGCTGTTAGGGACATCCCAAACAGGATATGACCTAAAATCTGGGACACGTGATATAACTGTTTTGCATGAATAGCCGGTGTTGTCCTGAAGACAGCATAGAACAAATGAGAGTAATGATTTTTGGTTTCCATATTAACATCCTTAGTCCTGAGCTGCTGCACTGGTAAGGAAGGAGAGGTTACCAGTAGATGGAGCTGAAGAAATGAAGCTTTGTGCTGTTTTGTCCTATTGAATAAAGGACCACAGCCTTTGCTGTATGGCTTGAGAAACACGTAGGAAAAGAAGATAAATGTAGTGTCAGCAACTACATATTGTTACTGAACTTCAGCAAAGATTAAGCAAAACTAGTCAATAGGTCAGGAAAAAAAATAATAGATTTGAGAGAAACGTACCCATTGAGTGTGAAACTAGGTATTAAAATGTCTTTGCATTAAAATTCATGTAGTGACATACTGTGATAAATAAATGAATGTAATGCTGAAAAGTTGTTTTAAATGGCAGCTCACTTCATTCCACAATAAAATAGTTGATAAGAAAGAAGAGCTGAAATCTTATGTCTCATAACTAAAGAGAAAAACATACAACAGAATGCAGTAGACTAGCTGGTTCAAATAGAACTAGGTCTGTTTGACTCAACCAGGAAAGCCAAGTAATAAACTGCTTTGGAGTTTTCTGTCTCTTTTATATCTTTTATAACTTTACTGGAAAGGTTATGAATCTATTTTTCCAAGGTAGCTTAGGCTTCTTTGCATTATCTCTGGGGACAAACTCAGGAAGGTTATAGCTATAACAAAAGCAGGGTGTTGATTCTCTTCTGCAGTAAGGTTCCTCCAGATATATTTCCCTTTTATCCCTCACTTCACTGTCTCTGCTCCAAAAAGCTGGCTGTCTTAAACTGCTCTGTACTGGGTTACTGCCAGAGTGCTTGACCTTTTTCTGACGTAGTAACTGGCCTGAAGTGGTGATGAGCATCCACATGTTTTCTTCCCCACCAGACTCCTCTGTAATGGGCTTTTTTTGGGGCTGTGTAACAGCTATGCAGTCTTGCACTAAGCTAAGTGTTTCATCCTAATGGCAACAAGGATGGCCTTGAGTTTATGGGGCTTGCGTGTTTTCTAACAAACGACACATATGCAGCACAGGAAATGATGTATTTAATGTCTTGCATGACCAAGAATTGGAGCTCTGCCTTAAAATTAAATCTCAAGGCAGAAACACTGGGAAATTTTGGGAAGCACTAGCAAGAATGGGTGTTGACAGCCCTTTTGTTTTTGGCATAGCTTTTTGTTTATCTTCCTGATACTATGCTACATTCAATTACTTTAAAAAAATGGTAGTCTTGCCTTGTAAGATGAGCACTGGTATTAATTCTGAGAGAATACATACTCTGAAAGGTGCTTTGAGTTATTTCTGTGTATAGAGCACTGCTTACAGAGGGGTTACATGCTCCCTCCCTGTAATTTGATACAGAAATACCTCCACCCAGATTACTTTCTCTGCTCTTTCTTTCTATTACTTTATTTTGCTGTTCTTCTTTCTAGCAAGATACTGGAGCATTGTTAGGTTAAGATGAAATATAAACACTGGGCTTGTAGTAGGGATAAGGTCAGCACTCAGTGCTTCTTGGCTTCCGTTTCTCTATTTTTACACCAGAAAACCCTTACAAAAAGCCATCTGTATTTCCCTTCTTCATGGAATTTTGTTGCCATTCTCATACCTGCCTTTTTCTGGTTTCCTATATATATGTTTTTCAGCTATTGTGTATTTTGGTATTGGACAAAATGTAGCACATGATTTGTATGACAAACAACTGAGACCTGAGATCCAGGTAACAGAATTCCTGGCTATCTGGAGAAGGCATTTACAAGCTCTCCCTTAGATACTACCTGACCTGTCCTGTCAGCAAACTTCCTCACACCACAGGGGACCTGTGCCCTACTTCCACAGTTGTTCTGGACCACAGAGCAAGTTAGTTTAACAAGATATTTAAACCATCATTTATAGCCACAGAACTATTGGTAAAATACTGATGTACCAGACTGAGCTGTGGGCTCAGCTAGTTATTTTTACAGATGAATAGCCAATATCTTACACTTGCATGAGGAGAAGGTCCAGCCAAATCCCTTGAACCTGGTTGAGAAAGTCCAAGTAACTTGGCCCTTGTTATTATCTTACTGCTCTTAGAAGTTACATGACGTCAAGCTCAATTATTTTCATTTATTTATGGGTCCTCCTTTGGCTGATAACAACATCTCCACTATTAGCTTATTTAAAGTTTGTGTGAAGAAATTCTGGACAGCATTGTATAGGAGTTGCATGGAAAGATGGAGGGAGATTTAGGTGTCTATAGCTCCAGACCATGTGTTTTTCTTCTCTCTTTTTGTTTGTTTTTTTTTCTTGGGGTTCGGTCGCTCGGTTGGCTTTTTAGGGTGTTTTTGGTTTATTGGGGTTTTGTTTGTTTTTAGTTTTGTTTGGTTGGTTTTTTGTGGGTTTTTTTGTGGGTTTGGTGTTTTTGAGGGAGGAAGAAGCAACAAAACCTCTAAATATATTCAGAAGGATTTTTCAGTGCAAATTTTTTAAAATGCCTCTGAAATGCATTCAGCCTGGTCTCTGAAATACTGGTGCTTACATAAAGTGTGAGTTGGGCCCACTTCCTCCCTCATAGGATGAGAAATTACTGCTTGCTTTTTCTTGGTTTTTTTTCCCCACTTTCCACGGTGCTTTTGTTGACCAGGAGAAAGAGTAAGTCTGAGGAGCCTTTTGTGAGCTCTGAATAAAGTTTGCACTAGCACTGGAGCCTTGTGTGTACCCTTCAAACCTCCTGACTGGCTCCCCAGAAATTTGTTTGTTTTCCATACACACACTTAATTTGATAAAATAAGGCTGCGCTGTGTGGTAGGAGCTGTTCTCCATGGAATTTCAGGCGTGTCTGTTAAGTATAAGCTAGCATATGTAAAAAATAGAGAGGTGTCTTTGGCTTGCTTCTTTGCCAGACATTTTTCTTGGGCTGTTTTTGCAATCTGTTTCCCTTGCAACACACTTCCAGAATTATTTTGATTAATCTTCCCATAGCTTATTAATCTAACTTCTCATGGGTTTTCAGGACACAAGACTGAGTTTGACTCATGTTTCACTATTCCTTGGTTCTTGCAGTGTTAAAACCCCTTGCCTGAAGGTTGACAGCAGGGCATACACAGCTTGCAGGAAATGTTAGCTTGCAGGGATGAGCCTCATGTTTGCATTAATTTTTATCTTGAAAACTTGGATTTTTGCTGTAAGTATTCATCAGATAGAGAAGGAGGAGTTTAAGAGTTATGGAACAGAGTTAAAATGTTAATGCTAGAGGCAGAAGGTAGGTGTGTCATTAATAATATACAAGTGTTCTGACATTTAAATGTTCTTGACCTGAAGCTGACCTGTGAGTGTCAGCTGGGAAGTCTGAGAAAGTACTCACACAGAGCTTGGTAAGTACATTAGGTTTATCATTCCTCCCTCAGCTTCCCAGTGGCAACACTGAAAAGCAGGTGGGAGCTCTTTTCCATAATGTATGTATTTTCTTAAATTTCAGGGTTTTTTTTCTCTTCAAATCCTGTATTTTCTAGATGGTGAAACTTAGATCGTCATTGTCCAACCTCGTGAGTTGCAAAATACTAGTGGGGCTAATTGTGGGCATTGTACAGCCAGTTGTAGAAGATAAGTGCGCTTCTGGAAAGATCCATCACTGTATTTGTAAAGCTGGATAACAATAACTAGAGTTTGAGTGTTTCTCAGTGTAGAAAAACAGGAAGTAAAGTGTTGAGGAGTTAACTTTGCAGCATGAATTTCAAGTTCAGTGTAAAAGGTTGAACCTCTGATGAGGGAGATGCTGCTGAGGATGCAGTGCATCTTTGAAAGTGAGACAGGGATGGATCAGTCTTTCTGCAGAGAACACTGCATGTGCACTCACAGCCAACTGATTGGAGGCTGTAATTCCCAGAAATATTTCATTTAGCCAGCATTATTTCATTAGCCAGCCGTAGGTGGGCACTATCATAGGCACAGTGGAGACTTGCAAGCTGCAGTAGCAGCCTGCCGGTTAAATTAACAGGCTGAGGTGGTGGCTTGAGTTTATTCAATTTTTGCTTTGAAGAATCAGACATGCAAAGCAAAGGGTATCCAAGACCTATCAGAAGTTTTGCCCTGAGGCCAGTAACATTCTCTCTGTCCAGGTGATGGCTTCAGGCTTTTCCCTTGGGAAGCTTCTTACTTGAGGCTCCTGGCACATAAACTTCCAGAGGTGATAAAAAACATCAGGGGTAGCTTATACCTGGGTTTATAGTTGTCGTTTAGTTTGGGATCGTTAGGGTTTCACCTAATTTCTAAATGGAAGCCTGAGTGTCTCCAACATTCTGTTGCTTCAGGAGCTGCCGTGCCATGTCATTCACAAGGCTTAGGATTTGACCACAAAAATAGCAACAGTGGAGTTTGCAATCAGCATTGCAGTGAGCCTTGTGGGCCTCCCTCAGAGTATGCTTCCTTGCCATCTTCTCCCTGGAGGGAGCCATTTTTGCTTGTCTGAAATCCATTTTTGCTTGTTGAGTGGCCTCTGCTTGTAAAAGATGGCTGCCGAGTCAGCAGGATTTTTTATTTCTGACTGATGATTTGTATTATTTATGACTTATATGTTCCAGACAAAGGCAGTGAAGAGGTGCTAGACTTGAAAAGTTATTTGACAAGCAGTAATGAGCTTCTTGGATGGAGAAGGAGGAAACTTTCTTTTTTTAGCACCAACAGTGCTAACAAGGAATTCTTAAAGTTGCAGTGGGGCTCTGGCCTGGAATGGGTTTGATGGGTTACATGTCAAATATATTCAACAGTACAGAAGGATGTTTCTGTAACAATGAAGTTGCAGACATGCACTTTTTTCATTGAGGAAGCCAATCCTAAACTACCTTGTCATTTTCAGCCACTGCTGCTACTTCACATCAGAGGGTACTTACCTGTCCTTTTTCTTTCAGTCTGCATTAGCACTTTTATGCCCTGCATCTCCACTGCCCCAAAATCAGCCTGTAATAAAGACTTGGAACATGAGTCTCAAAGGAATCTAACATGCACCTTCAACGCCTCCATTTGAGCTACACAAATGTCTTTAAATATCTTTTCAGCATTTGAAGATAATGGAATGCAAGGTCTCACTTTGTGCCTCTCTGGGCTTGTGCACACTGTGTACATCAGATCCATCAGTGCTGGTTACCAAAACCTGCAATTGCCATAGCTGTTACTCATTAAACTGAGCATTCGGATTTATTCTCTGAACTGTGAATGACTTTTTTTATCCCTTACCTGGAAGAAGATTCTAAATACATGAATTATTTACTCTGTAAATCTAGTGACAACAAAAAAAATCAAGGTTATGAGTGTGTGTTTTGGCCTCATGGTGTATTCAAGTTGTTGCATGTCATAGAGGCAAGGTAATGCTGTGCATGTGCAACACTTGTAAAGTAAAAATAGCTCATAGATTTTTACTTTACAAACTTGGCACAGTTTGTAGTTCTGGGAATGACCCTGGTGAAAATACACATGGTGCACATGTGCTGAAAATTTGTTTTTCTTCAATAGAAGAAAGAATACAGGGCTTCTAGTGTGTTATCAATGGGTTTCTAAATTGTGCAAAATATGTTTTTGGAATGGTATTTCACGTATGAATTTGGCTGTATTTCACAATGTTGTTAATTTCCTGGTTTTGATGCACATTTGTTTTGCAAATGACCTTCATTAGTAATTACTTCTCTACTTTGACTGTTTTAAATAAAAGTATTTATTTTCAGCTGCTCGAAGGCAAGTGAGAAATGAAAAATTTTTTTGCTATCAGTGTAATTAGTGGCTGCTTGCACTCCATGTGGATTGTGATTGAGTTCAGTTTTCATCATATGTGTTTTTAAAGAGCTAAAAGAGTTCTGCCAACCCTTAAAGTATAAAAGCAGCTGTAAAGTGCTCTAAAGAGGCAATATAAAATATCGTGCATGTTGTTTAATGACTAAAGAAACTTATAACTCTTTTAAAATGAAAATTGTGAAGGAGTTTGGTTGACTCTATTGACTTTTGGCAGACCTTACTCAAATGTCCAGTTCTTAGAAAGCAGCTTCAGGGTGTAACTACCACAGCATTGTTAGTGATGACAGACTAGTGGGTGCTGCATTGTTACGCTGGGGTGAGGGAATGTCACTCCACTTGTCCTTTTCACAAGTTCTCCTGTTCTAGCAAGAGGCATTTATTTACTCTTCCCTGGTTTCTGAACAGTGATTCCCTGGAAGCTGCCCAGCCTGCCCCAGTGAGGAGCATCCCTGCCTGCCAGGACAAGGTGGATGTGAGACCTGCTGCTGCCAACTCCTCACCTGCCGCAGTCCTCAAGCCAGTGGCACCCCTGGGTTCTGCCAAGGGCTGGCAGCCTCCAAGCCAAGCAGGTAACTTCCAGAGAGGCTTTTTCTTGTTCACCTAAAGGCCTTTGGGTGGCTCAGCAAAACAAACTTCACCTTGAGCGTAAAACCAACAGGCTTCAAATGGCTGTTTGTGGGTTTTGAGACCAGGCCAGTTTGCTGGGAAAAGAGGAGAAGAAAAACCAATTTAGCCGTTTTAGTAAACTAGTAGCCCTTTGTAAGTAGCCTCATAGATGCAATTAGTTTCACATACAAGCAAAACCAATTGCCTCACACCTCTATTAAAGGCATTTATACCAATCAATTATATGTACATACACCCCACAGTTTCATCTTGATGCTTCCCATGTGACTGTAGATTCAAGCATATCCCATGCTATTCCAGGTAGGAATAGCGACATACGTCAATATATCCATATACAYGTGTTTTCCAAGTGATCTTTTCAGAATTACTAATTAATTTTAAAAAAGATAAAAAAGGCTGAAGCACTAGAATGTTCATGTATTTGACATCTGTAGGTTTTATTTGAGCAGGGTGCCAGATTATTAGGTAGGTTTGGGTTGCAGAGGTTTGTGTAAAAGTTCTTACAAGGACAATTCACATAGCTTCTACCTTTAAATGAACTTTGGTGATTTCTAAACCTTTGAACCCAAACGAGAATGTGTTATATGTGGAAAGCATTCTGTTTTCTTTATGAGCACTCCTATGTTATTAGATGATACAGATCCATTTGTATGTGTAACTGTGTAATACTCAGAATATTACATGCAGTAATTACTTGGAGTAATTTTTTGAGCTGAATCAGTCTTTGGTGCTGAATTAAACTTGTGTAGTAATTTCAAAGGATCTGGGAAATCTGTATTATTAAAAAAGCTTCAGCTTCAGGTTTTTCTTGCTAATACGAGATGAGTAGTCTTGATTATCTTTCTGACAGGATCAATTATGCTAAATAGCTCTATTTGTTTTTGTTCTGTGTAAGGGTTTTCCCTCTTTAGAAGTATATCCAGTCCCAAAATGGAACTGCAGAAGCCCTGGCCTGAAAATAAAGAAAAAAAATACGGTGTTAATGCTGCATGTTTTATAATGGCTTTGGCACTGCTGATTGAATGACTGCTGGGGTTTTTGACAAGTTGGTGTATTTTGGTTGGGCTGTGCAGTTCTGTAGGAAGCCTCAAGATGGCAATGCACTGTCATTGCTGTACTTTCTTGGCAAATAGTGACTCTGCTCATGGGGGCAAGGTAAAGGCTTCTTCAAATTTAGATAAATTTAGATCAGTTTAATTCTAGCATTGTGTTACTTCTCTGAGTTAGCTAGCGTTACAAGGGAAAAAAACCTTCAAAATAAGCAGTAATAACAGAAGCCCCAACAGTTTTTAAAGTTATGTTTTTGGTAGCATGTGTGCTTAAGGCAAGCTTTTGTGGGCATGTCATAATCCTGCATTTTTCTAAGTGACTGGTTGTGCTTTACAGTTGATATGACTTTCTGTCTCACCAAGTGATGAATTATTTAACTTGCATAGAAACTACCCATGATTTTGGAGTTTTTGTAGTACCACACTCATTTTTAGTATGTTGGTAGGTGTTTCACTGCTAAATCCTACTAGCATGCTCTAGTATTAATAGGAGTCAAATGTTCAAAATAGCCTTTTTTTAATATGTTCATGAAGGAGAGAGTTTTAAAGAGATTACTTAAACTACACTTGATTCTGTAGTGCTCTGAAAATCTATGCCTATGCTCTTGCATAATGTGAAAATCTTTTTTTGTTTTTGTTTTTTTTTTTACATCAGAGATACCGAGTAGGCAGGTGAGAGGGAAGGCCAGGCAGAGAATTTTTTATTGTTATGTTCTGGAACAGCTTAAAGAAAGCTTAGAAAGTTGATACTGGTAGAGAAGCTGGTGGAAAGAAGTGGTCATGAGGATGACAGCTTTGTGCTGTCTTGATGAAGGGTTCTGAGATGCACTAAGTTCCAAAGAAGCAAAGCCATTACCTCTCCCCAGAAATATTGGGGGATCCAGAAATAAAAGCTGTAGGAGAAAGAGGCATTGAAGACTCAGAGTTCCCTAAAACTGGAAAGTACAGGGAAGATAATGCAGCAGTGTGAACGGCAACTGCCCAGGAATTAACAGGGTGGGATGAGTAMAACGTCCCAGGTGCCAGAGGAGTTTCAGTTAACATTTGCACCTTAGGAACACAGAGAGTCACCCACTGCCATGGGAAGCCAGTCAGTGCTTGTCCCCTGTAGGTGGAACAGCAGTCAGACAGGTAAAACTGTTTCAATAATTGAATGTTTTGCTAAAATTAGTCAGAAGTTGAAGAAAAAGAAAGACTATAAGTGTTTCAGAGAATGCTTTGACTTCAGTTCTGCTGTTTCTTTGCAGTCTGTGAGCATAAAGTTTTCCTTAAAGTAAAATTTCTCCAGTGCTCCACAGGCCAAACAAAATTTGGCTTCATAGGCCATAAGCCTGACAAAGTTCTAGAGCAAAAAAATCCTTTGATTTCATAGCTGAAGTCTACCTTAAGAAATAATTAGAAGGAAGATACCATCTTATGTAAATGTGTAGTGGTATGCTATTAATAGCAGAAGTGTATTGGGAGCACAGTTTTGTAGCTTTGATACCACTCACCCTTCTAATGAATATTGTTTATAACACCAAGTTGTTTCCAAAGCAAAATAGGCATGCTATAGGATTTTGTTTGTGCCTGGGGAAGCTGTAAGGTGCTGATTGATGGTGTGGCATGAAGATTACCAGTGATGTTATTAAGTTCTCTGACTACAGAGGTCTGTCATTTGAGTAGACAGCATCTTTTCAATTATTAGTTGTTAAGATCTCTTTCTTGTATAGGCCACCCAGAGAATACCTTTTTTTTTAAAATAAAAGTATTATATATTTTTTTTTAGCATCACTGTAGGGGTTTGGGGTGATTTTTTGATTATTGTTGTTTTTTCCTTTTTGAGATTGTGCGGCGATGTCTGAAGATGTCAGGGATTTTGTTGTGAGGTATGAGCTATTTCATGACCTGGCAACGTGATGGTTCAAAGTTGAATGGCTGAGGTAGTGACCCTGGAGATGCTTCAGGGACTGGGCTTCTCTCTACAGAAGTCTCGTGGTCCGAGTGGATCTCAGAACGATAGCACCTTTGGGCCTGAATTATCCTCATTGGCTATGGGGGCCATTCATGGAGTACCCATGAGTGCTGCTATGCTAGTCCACTATGCTGGTAACAGAGGTTTTCTTCCTCTTTGGAACAAAATTCTAATATGGGATTCCTCAGTGGTTTGCTAGAGGAAATGAGAGATGGCTGCCTCATGCTTTCTTTTAAGGCATGGGTAAGAAGCTCAATAATCTCCAGGTTTTTTTCTATTGTTGGAACAAGTAAAAACACACTGTTACTGTGCATTATATGTGCAGATTGGAATTTATAATAGTTCTCACTTCATTTTTGTTGAGCTTCATTATGAAGGTCTACTCACCTACCAGAGGCAGAAGATTTTTACAAGATTATTTTAAATTGAAAGAATGAAATAACCCAGAGCATCCTGGCTACATTGCAGTGAGCTATTCTATATTTGGTAGCTATGCCTCTACACTTACATAGCATGGCTCACCCCTAGGGAACCCCAAAGCACTTTCTAGTCCTGGGCAAGGACATGGTGCATGCACAGGAATGGCTTTCACTCACCACTGCCACACAGCCACCTCGTGGGTGACAGATGACAGGTGCTTGTCAGCGTGCCGTGACATTCCACGGCAACTTGAAAGGAAGTGAATAGCACTGTGGCAAATTGAGGACAGTCTCAGAAGGTGTAATTGCCTGGTAAGCACAGCTACACCAGCTGGAGTCAGTCCAGGAGACAAACTGTTCTCAGGGAGAGTGTAGCAGGATCTGTGATGGTCAGAAGCAGTCAGGACTTCCAGTGTTACATTTCTCACGTGAAATTGCCTTCTCTTACCTGACATCTTTCAAACCTGTTGCTGGGTGAGCTGCTGATGCATGGGGATAGTAGGGACTGTGTGCCAGGCGCAGCACTGCCAGTCCCACACCCTGCCTTCCAGTCCAGGAGCTGGGCAGGCAGCATCCTGCTTGCTTGCTGGGGTCCTGTGGGATGGCAGGGGGCCTGTGGGGAGCTGTTACAGCTGGTGGCCAGAAAGGCTGGTTTGCTTCTTGGAAAGGAGAGTTTCATTGCAGTCGATGCCCTTTGTTCCTCCTGGGGTTTGCAGTGAGCTAGAAGAATGGGATGGGGAAGGTTTGTGGTAGAAGCATTCAAAGCTGGTGTTTTAAGTGACCCTTTACTCTGATGTGCCAGTTTCCTTATTCCCAGGGTCTCTCTCAGCCTGGCATCACTGGGATATATAATCCCCTTCCAGCAGAGCTGCTAGGGAATGTCAGCATATTTTACAATATGCACAACTGTCAGTTGCCTAATCCTGAGCAAGCACATGTGTTAAGCACATGATCCCTTCAGCAGAGGGAACACACTTAGAAACTGGCTGCAAGCTCATAAAAAGTACTCCCCAGACAACTTTGTTTTAAGAATTCTGCTATTTCCTTGAAGTTGTTTTTGTGTACTTGGTAGCCTTGAATTTACCTTCTCTGGAGTTATCCATAGGATAACTTTCTTGCTGCATTTTCTTTTTTATATCCCATTCCTGCAATAATATTAAAATTTTAAAAGCAAAAGAAAATGCAAGCCTGTTCCTAGGCGTGACTTGACATTGTGCTCAATTGGCAGTTTGAGTCTTTGTTTCCTTCCTTGCTCTTCTCCCACTTGTTCTGCTACTTATTTATGTAGAGAATATGGGATAAAACTTATATATCAAACTGTCGAGTTTGGCCATCAGGGCAAACAGTATGGAGCTGTGGAGAGGGAGGAAGACACCAAGGTACATTGTGGTACCCCAAAATGCTTATACTGCCMGTAAGTCCTGAAGGGATTAAGCACCATAACGGGATGGACTGCAGCACTTTTTGTCCTTGTCACTTTTGTTTTTCTGTGTTTCATTTGTAATTGCACCAGCCCCTATGTCAATTCTGTTGATCTCACAGGCTATACAGGTTGGGTAAGTTAAGTTGATAGCTTTGGGAATACTTCTGCATGGAAGTATTCTGAAAGCAACCAAATATAAAAGCAGCCAAACTATTGTGTCACCATCATGGTGATCATAAAGTTCTGCAATTTTGATTTTACGACCCTCTCATAATAATTTGTTTCCTTTGTAGAACAGCAATTTAAAGGCAGGACTAATTGTAGGACCTCAAGGAGCTACTTGCCCATTGAGGGCCAAGGTCTGAATATGGGGAAGAAACTGGGTTAACACTGCTAGTTGTTAAGACAAATTCTTACATTGTTGGTATGGCTTCTGTTAAAAATAGATCCCAAAACAGTTCCAGCATTTTTCACTGAAAAAGATTGTTAAAAGTTGCTGCTCCATGATGTAGTCACCATTCATGAGAGCAGAAAACCTTCTCCATAAAAGTATGATGATTGACAGGTCAAAATACAAAACCTTTCTGATCCTGGTTTATGGACTGTAATTAATTTTTCATCTAATCTAGGTTACTATATCATCATGTGACAGCAAACCACAAGAGTTTGTTCTTACAAGTTAATTAATGTGAGGTCACTTAGCCAAGCAAAACCCATTGTGAAACCAGAGTAATTTATAAATGTTAACCTTAACCTGATGGCAGTATGAAATTTTAACTCCTGTAGAGTTAGTGAAAAAATTAGTGTGCTTCTAAAACTCGAATGTTTATCTTTAAGAAGGGGCAGATCATAGTAATGATGCAGAAATGTACCACCTGCTTTTCAGAGACAGAATGGCCTGGTGTACCTCAGTACAAGATCTGCTGAATAGAAACTCAGCTTTTCTGTTACAAATGTGACCTTGGACAATTTTCTTATGTTTTGGTTTTGCCAAATTCCTGTACTATTGCACCAAATTGGGCATTTAAATGAATTATTTGCAGTACTTGGACAGATGCATATATCTTTGTGTTCCTTTATCAGAGGTGCAGAGATTTTTTGGCTCTATGCTTATTTCACACACATCAAGTGGGAACATTCACTGACTACCCAAATTCGATGTTCATTGTCTTTGATTTGTTAAAAAGTAACTTCTTGTCACAGACTGACTCACCAGATCAGTTCCTCTTCATTAGCTATCACCAGCTCAGAGCAGTGGTGTGTCCTGTTCAGATGCACTGCTGTAGGGCATCCAAGAATTATGCCTAATATTTGTTAAGCAAATGAAAAGCCAGAATTCCTCTGGTAAATGCACTTACTGGAATTCAGTGTTAAACATCAGCTTCATGGAACTGACAGATAATTTACAGGAGACTGGACAGACATGCTCTCTGCAGGCACAGCCAAGCTGTCGAGTTCAGAAGAGGAACTAAAAGCAAGGGGGGTAAAATCTTCTCTGCAGAAAGCTATCAAATGGGTTTGTGTACTGCCACTGCAGAGAAATGCAACACTGTAGTACAGGACTTGGTTTTCTCTTTCTTCTTGAGTCGCTTTTTCGATAAAAGCAACGCCAGTTGTGCCAAATTTGTGACGGTATGTGATGTAACAAATCAGAAGGAGACAGGCTGAGTGAGCCAAAACCACCATACTCATTTTAATTAAGATGCTTTACAGCTAATTTACCCGGAGCCTTTCCACTTGAAAGGCTGGTTACTAACACAGGAACTAGTCCCTYTAGTTGCAGGGGCTGTTGAAATGGGGCCAAGGTGACACCTGTTTTGATTTTCCACGGATGCATACTGCTCTCACCCAGTATTTAAAGACATGATAATGGTTTAATTCGTCCTGTTCTGCCTTTAATCAGCAAAAGGAGTTTAGCTCTGACTGTGTTTCCAAGACTTCATGAGAAACAAAAGAAACAACTACAGAATACAGGGGTTGAACTTCACGTTTGTTGGGGGGAGTTTTTTGAGGTTTTGGCTTTTTTCTCACCTTGTACTTGTGCTGTAGCATTCTGCACTGAACTTGTGTGATTTCATGTGGGCCTGGGAGTGGATGGGGTGTTGCATGCAGCCAGAGCAGTGAGCTGACAGCAGAGCTTTTCAGACATGTTGCTTCATCCGGCCATCTGTTTGGTTTTGAGGGAAGGAGCAGGAAGATTTCTTACACTACAGATATATTACAAAAAGTCAGAAAATTGGACGTATGAAGCTTTATATTTTCCATTTATAATACAGTAGTTTGATTGCAGTGTATAAATCACTGAGTTAGAGCGCTTTAAAATGAAGTTCTGGCACTCCTACTGCTTCAAGTAGCATTGTTATTTATAGATATTACATGAAGGCTGATGTTATGTTTAAGTGAGCGTTAAACAGTTCAGGCTGTTGTATTGTTGCTACGCACCAGAGAACCTCTGTCAAAGTGACTTTGGCACCGCTGCATATCCGCCTTTCTCCCTTTGTCTTCCAAACCTTTCAGCAGTGTTTGCAGTTATCCATGTGCTCAGCGATGGAACAACCTATTGTTAGACTAACAAGGGCAAAGTCACACTGGGATTTTTAAAAAAGAAAAAAAAAGAGGCAGTTCTTTACCCTGCCTAAAAGATTGTTAAATATTAAACTAGCCATACCAAGGAGTTCAGTGAAAGCAAACACTGTGGGTTTGCTAAACTTAAACCTAATAAAGTAGAAAGTTAATAGTCAGGGACAGAGTGGTTTTGGTTTTAGAAAAAATAAAAAAAACAATGACAATACATCATTGTAAATCAATGGTGCTTTAGAATGTTTAATTAAAAAGAGTGAAGGTGAAGTGAAGCCTACAGAACTCCAAAATTTGGCCATAGACATCTTCTCATGACTTGCACAGAACTCAAATCTCTCTGGTACTCAGGTCAGAATAGCTCCTGCTGGAGTGTATAATTCTTATAAATAATTTATTTTATTTATTAATTCAATTTATTGATTTTAGTTTTAAATCTTCAAACCATCCACAAAAGTGTCTGTCCTTTGTCTCATTTCAAGCAACAGAGGTGGCAACAGGAAAATATGGGGGATTTCCTTTTCCATTACTAACCAGTCACCATTTGCAATTAAAAATGTGCATGCACCTTGACACATCTTGGATAATGGGGCATCTGTCTCCCCAGTACTCCTTGAGAACAAAGCTGCTGATCATATGTGTAAAATATAAAAAGCAAAGTATAAAACACAAACTACAGGAGAGCTCAAATGGTTGCTAAGAGTTGAGAGGTTTTCACTTAGATTGGGTGTAAAGATTTGTACCTACTTTGGCATTCCTTGTGTGCCCTGGTAAAATCTTCTCATTGCAAGAAAAAAACCACCTGCATCAGTTTTTTAGGCCTGATGTTTTTAAATCAAGTAGTTGAGTTTCAATCTGAAAGATTTCCAAGGGAATAGGGAAGAGAAAGGACGGGAAGAGAATATGTGAACTCAAAGTATCCCTGTCCTATCTGCATTAAAAAACATCTTGTCCACTGGAGTGTTAAACTTGCTGTTGAAGTAGAAGGAATATGTGGGAAATAKAAGTGTTCTATCTAAACAAGCAAACAGGCCTAATATTTGAAATTCTCTAGCTGCAAGAGGAGGAGTAGTGTTGGGAAAAGTACTGAGAATTCATACCGATTTAAGTGGAGCATTATTAGTGGAGTTTTTTTAAATCAAAAGCAAATCAACTAAACGAAAATGTCACCACCAAAAAAAATGGTCTGTGGGTTGCAGTGGAAGTAATGAACCTTTGGTGAAATTACTGAAGTGTTAAAGGTATGTTTGTGGCCTGTGGAAAGACAGAAGTGGCCAATAAAAGCTATCCTCCTGCTGGTGTTCAGAAGGAAATGAGGAAGATAAAAGGCTGAGGTGCAGATCAAGCAGTGAGGAAGGAAGAATGATCTATGGTGGAAAAAAAAAGAAACTAAATCTAGAGAACTATAGAAGGTTTACAAAGAAGGCAGTATGTCAAATAAGGTATAGATAGGTATAGATATAGGTATAGATATTACAGTACTTTACTGGTGGATTTTTGACTGTGCAAGGCCAACAAGGTCTTAATGTGATTACCAGCAAAGAGGAGGAGAATCCTTGTGAGAACACTGAGGGCGCAACTTGGGAGTATGGGCAGGGAGTGTCCTCAACACTAAATGCCCAGATTTGTATTGCTCAGGTCACAGCTCTTGTTTGACACAATATTAATTTGTGTGGTTTCTATTATGTTTTGCTTTAAAGAGAGTTTTTGTTATAATGAATTGGACCATCTCCTTCTCTCACTTTTAGTGCTTTAAATAACTCAGAAATGACTGATCTAACAGCTTTGTAGAGAAGGTTTACATAGACAAATTCTCCTCCTGGTCAGTAGTGACTTTGAAGTTAGGTAGTATTCAGAAAAGCATCATTCATAAAAACAGCAATAATGAAAGCTGTAATGAGAGCAAAGAAAAGGGAGCAATTGTGATGTTTATGCTTTTTTTTTTCCCCCTTAAGCAAGCAGAAACGCTTTTTTTAGCTACACAGTGCAAACGAGACAGCTGATGTGTCTGAATGGGCTTTGGGATTCAGTAGATAACCCAAACAGAAATTAGCAATACACTAGAAGCTGTGTTGTAGTTTGATTTATGGCAAAAGCAGTCTTCAAACAGATTTGGGTTTAGTGTCTATTCCTGTCTTCTCATGAAATGGGATTTGAAAATTGAAAAACCACGTGTGATGACAGAGGAGGAAAGTGCTATTAATCAACACCACTTTTGTTCATGTCTTCAAAGCTGTTCTGCCACCTTTTTCATTTTTATCTCTTCCTAGGTTTTCAGCTTAGCAGGCATTTATAATCTAAAGTGAGCTACAGTAGCAGAGTGACTTGTTCTAGATCAAGGGCCTCTATTCCTAAATTCTTTCCACTCGGGAATGTTGAATGTTTCAAAAATAAAGATGTTATTTTTTCAAGATATTGCAAATTCATTAATTATACATGAAATATAGTCTTGTTTTAAAAATGAAAAAAAGAAATAAACTGAAACAAGCAAACCTTATGAGTTTTTATACTTTTTGCTACTTCAGGTTCTGAAAAGGAACCAAAAATATATCAGTCTTGAAATTATCTGATATGAGAAATTTTTGTAAACCAACCACTTAAATAAAAAAAAAGGTATATAAGTGTGTTTCTTCTTCATACACAGAATGAGTAAGCAAAAGCAGCTATTGAGCCCATATCAGCAGGTTAATACCAAGTCTAATTACAGTACAAAAGCATTGGTGTTAAACAGTATTTCTTTTCCAGATATGTTAGCCCAGATGTGAGTAGAGGAGGGGATTGCTAAAGTTCATGGTAGTGTTTTGATTAAACTGTGTAGTGCTTGGCTATATTCTGTAAATAGCACAATATTGGCATTTATGTTGGATTTTCTGTGGATTCAGTGTTGCTTAAATCTATCTTCTCTGTGAATTAGTATAGCACTTCTCTTTCAGCAGGGAATGCAGTGTTTGGCCTGAAAAGGACTTGCGACTTTTCTGTAGGACAGAGGCTGCTCAGTATTGCATTAATGGAGATGAAGAGAAACAATTTTTCATTTTTTCCCTGGAAGATATGAAAAGCAAGAGTGGACAAATAGCACAAAGATTAACAGCACCACAAACTAGATTTTTGGCAAAGCTTCATACCAGTGCCTTAACCCTGGTGTTGGAGAGCTGCATCTTTGCAGCAGAGGCATCATCCTGCACTGTCCAGTGTCTCGGTCATTGCTTGTTTGTTTGCCTCTGAATTTCCACTCGGGTCTTAATTTCACTCCTTGATTTACAAGCTTTAGCAAAGCTGCACTCAAGACAGGGCACCAAGTAAACACTCCAAGTTTCTTTTGCCTGTGGTTGCAAACAAAAGGCTATGGAAATGTGGGCTTTTTTATAATGTACTTGAAAAAGAAAGATACTTCCTCTTGACAGGAGTAGCTGCTCCCATAAAACCTATGTTGTTGTAGCTTGTATGTTACCAAGGTACATGTTTCAATAGAGGGAAAAGAAAAACAGGGGACTGTTTGTTTCTTCACTACCCTTACAATAGTATCATTTGTGCCTTTCGTTTTTGTAAATGCATTTCTCAAACTCCATAAAAGCTTATGTCTGTTCTCCAGCTCTAAAACCCTGAGTACACATGGAAGTGTGTAGCGTATACATTTCTGAAAACGTCAAGGTTTTATTTGTGTCATACTTTTATAAGGAGGATGTGAGCATGACCTTTGGAGTGCTTCAGATTGGCAGAATCCACTAATCTAGACCACTGTTTAATTTCAATGTAGAAACAAATTTTGCTTATACAGTACTGTAGTTTAAATTCCTACACATGTTGTATTGAATGCATGTTCTTGTTTAACATGTTAGTAATGATGTATGATCTATTGCACTCACTGTGAAATTTTTTGAGTAGGTATGTCATTTTCTCCTGCCTCTATCCATATACTGATGTTCTTGGCTTCAGCTTTTGTATCTAAAACAAAAAAATGCCTTCACAGATTGTATATTCTTTTACCTAACTTCTTCAACATGTTAAAATTTGTCCACTACCTCTCCAAGTTAGCCAGAACCAATCTGTGTTATTTCACAGACATTTCATAAAGTAGGTAGGACTTTCTTGGTAACTTATTGGGGGAGGAGGGGAAAATGAGTGCTTTTTAACATGGTTATACACTGGACAATGATGCTAGGCAAATACTGTTGGTTGCTTGTGTTTCAAGTTAATTTACTTGGTACTGAAAGATGGTCCTCTAAAAGTTTTTGGCATTCTTTCCCCAGCTCCTGTCAGTGGATGGACATCAAACAGTGTTAAATCACCTGGAACAACTACCCTGAGTGAAAAAGCTGCAACAACACCTCAGCTGAATGAGCAGGACACGCTGGTTCAGCGGGCGGAGCATATTCCAGCGGGGAAGCGCACTCCCATGTGTGCACACTGCAACCAGGTCATCAGGTCAGTATTGCTTGCTGGGGCGCTTTTGGGGTGTGCAGAATTGGCTCTATGGCCAGGCCCAGAGAGTGGTCATGAATGAGTGAAGTCCAGCTGGGCGCTGGCCACCAGAGTTGCTCCCCAGGCTCTGTATTTGAGCATGTGCTGCTTAATATCTTGATCAATTGTCCAGACTGGGATGAAGTTGACACTTAGTCACACTTGTAGGTGACTAAGTTGGGCAGGAGTGTTGCTCTACTGGAGTGTGGGAAGGCCCTGCAGAGGGATCTGGACAGGCTGGATCAATGAGCTGAGGTCAGTTTTATGAGGTTCAGTAAAGCAAAGTCCTTTGTTCATTTGGGTCACAACCATCCCAGGCATCACTACAGGCTGGGACAGAGTGGCTAGAAAGCTGCCTGGCCAAAAAGGACCTGGGGATGCTGATCAACAGCAGCTGAACATGAGCCATCAGTATGCCCAGGTGGCCAAGAAGGCCAGTGGCATCCTGGCCTGTATCAGCAACAGTGTGACCAGCAGGAGCAGTGGTTGTCCCCCTATACTCAGCACTGGAGACAACACCTCAAATCCTGTGTCCAGTTCTGGGCAGCTCACTACAAGAAGGACACTGAGGTGCTGGAGCATGTCCAGAGAAGGGCAGCGGAGCTGGTGAAGGATCTCGAGCACAAATCCTATGAGGAGCAGCTGAGGGAGCTGGGAGTGTTCAGCCTGGAGAAAAGGAGGCTCAGGGAGGACCTTACCCCTCTCTACAGCTGCCTGAAAGGAGCTTGCAGTGACATGGAGGTTGGTCCAAAGGAGTCTGCAGGTTTATAGTCAGGTCAGCAGTCAATAGTACTTTTATCATTCTTTTATCATTAAGGAAATAACGTTCCTCATGTGATAGGACATAGCCACAAGATGTGATGGGGAGGTTTAGATTGGATAGTAGGAAAATTTTTTTCACCAATAGGATTGTCCAGCACTTGAACAGGCTGCCCAGGGAGGGCTTGGAGTCACCATCCTGGAGGTATTTAAAAGATGTGTAGATGTGGCACTTAGGAACATGGCTTAGTGGTGGACTTGGCAGTGCTGAGTGAGCAGTTGGACTGTATGAACTTACAGTTCTTTTCCAACCTAAATGATTCTACGATTCTGTTCATCCTGCAGCCTCTCTCACAGCAGGGCTTTGTTTTGCTTTTGTGGGTTTTGATTCTTTAGTCACAAGTAGTTTAAGGCTTCGTTTTGGTAATGCAGAGCACTGTTTTCATGTGTGGTTTATCTAACAAAACTGAGAATGAAACTGCTTTGGAGGAAAAATATTGTGAACTGCTCACAATCACAGTCCTACAGTCCATTTTACAGAGAACCAGAAAGCTGGATGGAATGGAGTAAATGTAAGATCAAAGAAAAGTAAGCAAGTTAGTTTTCATGTATACACCCATTGCAATAGAATTGGGACTATTAGCTGGTTGGACTACAGCCATAGAAAGACTAATGTTGATTTCTGAAGTGTAGTTTCTAACTGAGAAGAAGAAAAATAACATCCAAAGAAGAAAAGCAAGTGATGTTTTAACAATTACTAGGACTGGATTGATAATAATTTCCTGAATTGCTGGATTTCAAGCTCTCTGATGGGCTCCCTAGCCTTTGGACATTATGGTAGCTATTGTCCTTGACTTGTATGACATGGGTACAACACAAACACAAGTTTGCCAATAGAGATTAAGTTAAATAAGTTCTGCTGATCCCATAAGATATGCTACCATTAGCCAGAATTTTTATGGAGGAAGAATTGAATCGCGGTTGCATTGTTCAGTCAGTGGTTTCTGACAATTAGTTGTGATTGTCTCATTCAGGGAATTGTAATTGCTTTTATTGCCAGTGTGCAAGTCATCCTTGTTTTCATCCACCTTGGATTTTATTTTCCCCAATATAGAAATCTTGTAGGATTATTGAAAAAAATGCATTCTTCCAAAGTCTTTTTTTGTTGCTTATTCAGTCATTTGTATTGTTAAACTACAAGGGGAAAGTAATGGTTTTTTAATAGTATTTTAAAATATRTTTATCTATGTCCCATGTTTTCTGTGGACAAAATAAGAGAGCCTGGATTATGTTTCACCAAGACTAAAGAAAGAGACTTTTATTGATTAGAAAGTTCTGAAAAATTAGGAACTCCATGAGCTGTGTAATTTTCATTTGTTGTAATAGAAAATCAGCCTTTCCACCATGGGTTTTTGTAGCCTCTTGAGCCCTGGCTTGGATTCTACGTCAGAACCAGCCAATGGAAATCACTTGGTCTTTAGGGGTGAACTGAGTCCAGCTTGTTTGCTTCCACCAGATTTCTGTTGTGGTAGTTTACTACCAGTTCAGTTAGCACTGGGGCTAATTTTACAAGACTCTTTATTAATGGATCTGTGATGTTTTGGAAAAGTTATTCCTACTTCCACTGGATACATCAAGGAAATAAAATAAAAAGATATGAACCTAACCCCCATGAAGCAATAGAAAATACTTGTACACATTCCCAACACAGGTGCACCTTAGGCATCTGAATCTGGTTTTTTTGCTTAGTTGAAAAATCAAAGATTAATATCAGAAAAAGCCTACTTATTTTTGGGGTGAGATTTATCTGATTCCTTGAACAGTTTGGCCTATATAATAATTCTATCTTTTTGTTCTCTGGGATTTGGATTTCTGTCCAGTAAATAACATGCAAGAAACTATTAATTTTCTTTTTTTGTGCTGTTATTTTAGTTTTAAACCAAACACAAAGTACACTATATGCTGCATCTTTCATACAATAGGCTTCCATGCCTTTTACAGCAGTCGTGGTTTCTCAGGGTGTGCTGGTGCTCTGTGCTGTGTGGTCTCGGTCCTGAGCAGTTCCCCTCTCCTCTTGGTCCTTAAATCACTTTCTGCTGCTCCTCACTTCTCTGTTTTGATCACAAAAAAGGGATGAGCTGCTGCCCTCCAAGTAGGGCAGTCTGTTGGTCTGTGGAGCAACATTTACTGCTTAGTGGATAGTGAGGGCAAACTGCAGAGGCCCCACTTGACTGTACTTAAGCCATTGTCACCTCTTGTAAGTGACACCTTTTCATGAATAGTAATTGGTACCCACATCTGACTTCTTTGTAATTTGCTGTTGGTGTTTAAATCCTTATATTTCTTCATATGTTAAATGCCTGCTCAATTATTAAAAGCAAGTGTTCCGAGATGAGTTGGTGTGCATTAATCAATGCCAAATATGCCTCATGTTCACAGCATACAGTGGATGTGGAAGACTGCAATGGCATTTTGAGTTCAAGTTTTAGCATAATTACACTTCATGCCCTCAGTGGTAGCTTTACCTATGAAAAGGTAGGAGGAGGATCAAATGGCATTGCATTGTACATCTGTTTTGAAGCCAAAATGCATTCTGGAGTTGGTTACTTTACACTCAGGCATAGAATAACCATGGCTGGATGAGCCAAAACCTTTCTTAGAGATACCTTATAACTTTTTAATATATCTTCAATTATTCACACAGTGATTGTCTGAAGGTTCCAGCTTTTTCCAAAGCTTCATTAAGTAAGCTTTTCTTTCTGTGTCTAAAAGAATCAAAGCTGGAGGCAAGCTGAATTTCTCTTGATCTACTTGCTGTGACGGTCTGGCAGACTTCTGGCATTTCCTGATGAAGACTTCTGGTTCCCAGACAGCCTTACCAAGTGCTGCACTGCAGAGTTGGCTCTTCCTTTGAAGTCCAAATGTGTTTTTTCTGGATCACCATTGAGAACATACCTTTTGGCATGGCTGCTGTGAATGATGACTTGGCTTTGTCACCTTCGCATAAAGCTTGTTTTTAAAGGCAAAAAAACACAAAGGAAAAAGTATAAATGGTGCTTCCCTTCAGCATCTCTTGTACACAAATTGTGTGGCATTTTCAGGGGAGGAGAAGAAACTTCTAAGAATGTAGAACTGCTGTATGGTTAACTGTGAAGTGATTGGCCTTCCTAGCAGATGTGGAAAGCCTTTTTGATCTCTCTACCACCAAATTTCAGTTCTTGCTTACTATCATAATACAAGCCACATGAGAAACTAAATTACTGGTGTGCTAAAATACATCACGATCATACTGATGAAGTTATATTCAGTTACGAACATTAAGTCATTGAAATTGCTCTTATGTTTCCTTTAAGTTGCTCACTTCTCCTTTCAGTTTGCCCCAATATCATTGTTGCCTACAGAACCCATATGACTAGTAAAATCATGTACCTTTAGGGCATTAGATTCTGCAAATACTCTTATAAATCAATCAGAATCTCTTTCCAAAAAATAATAAATAAATGACTAGTTTGTTTTCATCTCTGAGTTCTGTTTACATGATCTAGGTGGTAATGCCAGAAATTTGTTCAGAAATGCTCAGCATGTCAGAGTAGCCTGGGGTAGAGGCACATTCATAGCCAACTGTTGCCAGCTGGGTCATCCCATATCCCATTTGGACAGTAGGAACGTGGCTTTTTAGCAGTGCTTTTACAAATATGTTCTAGTTGACGGAGGCATGTGGGATTTTTATTGGTTTTGGTATTAAATGGGGAAGAAGTAAAGGATGAAGAATCCACAACCATTTTCCTAGCATTGCATCCCCCTAGCTACTTCTGTCACATTGCGTGAGAGTGGGCATCCTGCCCCTTACTCAAATTGGGGCTTTAAAGTCCTTTTCAAGTTAATAGAGGAAATAAATACCTTTCATTACTGGAAGCTATCATTTTGATGGCAAAATTATGCAGAGACTGGGAACACCTCCAAGTTCTGAATATCATGTTTTAGTGTATTTTACATGGCAGGTATTTTTTTTCTTTTTTTTTTTTTTCTTCTATGTGCTTTGGGCAGCTTTTAAGTTGCAGGAATCATTAAGCCGCAGTATCAGCTTGACATGTTTAAACTGCGGCCTGATTGAAAGTAAAATTGTATTTAGAAAGTGTTCCTCTGGACATGTGTGCACAGGGAGCCAGTGCACTAATGGAACACCTCACAGACATTGTGCAGGGCACAGCCCCAGCTGTCTGGGGGCTTTGGGAGAGGAACTCTCTAGGTGTGCTCTCAGGCTGTTCCTGGTCCGTCTGCGTTCCTGCGCACTGTCCTGAGTGGCTGACCTCAACGTGTCAGGGCTATAAACTCTGGAGAGCTAAATGCAGCAGATGTAAAAATTCCTTCTCCTCCTGTTGTTGGCATGCCTGCTTCTCATTGCAGAGCTGAGCCTGTCATTTCAGTGCAGATGGCCAGAAACTCAATCCTACCTGGAGCCGGGAGAGCGTCTTTAGTGTCAGCCCCATGTTAATGAATCTGTTAAATTAGCCTGTGCTGACACGGCGCTCTGAGGGCGCTTTGTTGTACATGAGGGCTTGTATTGTTTGATCAGTACATAACTGAGAGGGCATTGATGTAAAAAGGTGCTTGTAGAGCAGTGGGAGGGTATCGGGTTAGGTCAGTGTTTGCACTGCTCAGGCATCCACTGGGAGAGGGGCTGGAGAGCTGCACTCAGCCCCAGCTCCCTCCTTAAAGCTTCTCTTCAGGAGCCCTTTTCCACTCTGTTCCCTCCAATAAACAGGGGTGAATAAAAGAAACTGGCCCAGACTAAGTATGTTCATCATCTTACAAGGTCTTTGGGTTATCCTAAATCTTTGAGTCTATCCTAAGTCTGTTTGAGTCCCTTGTCTTGGACTTCTTATCCTGCTGAAAATACATAACATTGCCAGAGAAAATGTAGAAGAGAAATTACAGTCTTTATACTTTATCCTTGATGAAATTGCCCTCTGTTCTCAGCCCACTTATATTTCCATTTTAGAGTCAACATAAGCAAATTTCAAGGTGGATTGAGGGGGGGTGGTGGTGGTGGTTTGTTTGTTTTTTTTTTTTTCTTGTTTGTTTGGTGTTTTTTCCTTTATTGCTGTTCCTTTATTCATATGAAAATCTTACACAGAAATGTTCTTGTACCTTACTTGATTTCCAAAAAAATGTTTAGCAGCAGGTGCTCATATTAGTACCTTTCAGGTTTTTTTAAGTGCAGCATTAGATCAGAAAAAAAAAAAGTAAGAATTACATCTTTTCACTTTGCACTACTTGAAAGAATTACATCTTTATTAGTGTGTTGGAAAAACAGGAAATCTGGTGAGGGAGATGAACCACAAAGTTCATCTGAAACCTAAATTCTGGAAAGTTGAGTGTTGGTGGGACCTTGGAGGCACCTCTTTAAAGTAAATATGTTCACTAAAGAGATTAACATACTAAATATATTTTCAGATTAATATAGAGACAATGATACATACATGGGATTCATGAGTTACAAACTGAGAATTTTTTGTTGACTGAAAAATGGATAAGTTTCTTTTCTTATTAACTGCATCGCATTAACCAGACAAATGGTATTAAAAGTATAGGGTTTTTTTTGCATTTGCAAATTATAGAGGAAGCTGCATGTTTGGGAAAAAATGGACCTATTTTAGTACCAAAAAAATTTCCTGTAACTAGGATGATTGTTCTGTAAGAAACTTGTTGGATAGGAACAGTGTTTGAACTTTTCTCTTGGAAGAAACTGATGTTATCTGCTCCTGGTGGGGTCAAGTCTACTTATATTTGTAGTCTCAATACGAAGGCAGACTATAGGAGAGCTGATCGTGTCACTGAGTCAAATATCTCTTTGCAATAGATGGAATTGGGAACATGGAAAACATTCTTCTTCTTCACTTCCCTAGCAGACAGTTCAGCACTGTATTTAATGTAGTACTAAAATAAGATTTCTGAAATGCAGTGAAGTGAAAAGAATTAGTGTTTGTTGTGGGCAGGCATTTCTAGGAGAGAGTTCAATGGAGATGGATACAATCAACTCTTCGAGCTTTCTTAGAGCCTGAAGGAGGAAAGAGGGATGGAGCAATGTACATGTCTGAACAGTGTAGTAATAGCACAGAGCTGTTGCAGATAAATCTATTAATAGCTTTTGCAGGAACCAGTCCAAGTGCTTTAACTGACAGTATCTCTTTTTCCTAATCAGAGGACCCTTCTTGGTGGCTTTGGGAAAGTCATGGCATCCAGAGGAGTTTAATTGTGCCCACTGCAAAACCTCCATGGCCTACATAGGATTTGTGGAAGAGAAAGGGATGCTGTATTGTGAGGTCTGCTATGAGAAGTTCTTTGCCCCTGAGTGTTCAAAGTGCCAAAAGAAGATCCTTGGGGTAAGTGACCAGTAAGTGGCCTGTTCTTTGGTGGGAGCAATAATCAGAGTGTTCAGTGCTTCTCTGCTATGAAATTCCATTTTACCTGGCCCAGTCTGCCTTCTTTCAAATATACTCTTGACACACCTCTTCTGCTCTCATCACATTCAAAATCTGCCTTTGGACCTTCTAATGTTGAACCTTTTCAATGTCTTTGAGAAAAGGTGCTGTAGGCTCCTTGGCTCTCCTAAGCTCATCTCCTGTTTTCATGAAGCTGTTCAGTACCGAATTTTCCTGAGCAACATGCTTTTAATTGGCAGCTTTTTACAGAATGGGAAGGGGGAAGTGGGGGAGGGAAGTAAAAAGAAAAAAAAACCTCCTTAGGTGAACTGAGCATTAAGAACACACTGCTTGCTAGATGAGAAGTGCTGAAATATTCCCAGTGTTAATGTAGATGGAAAGACGCGTTCTCCTACTGAGTGCTGATATTGCTCATTTGAGCCTGCCAGCTGATCAGCTGCTGTTTCGGTGCAGACAGCAATGTGTCTGCATTCTTGTGTAACTGGGGTCATGCAGGGCTCTGGCAGCACAATTCTCAAGTCATATTTGGCACTATAGCATCTTCCAAAAAAGCACAGAGCGTCATAATTTTCTGTGTGATGTCTTCTGATGAACTCTTCACAGACTTCAAGAGAAGGGAGAGATACTGCTTTTCTTATTTCAGGGGCCCATTATGGGTGAGATCCTGATTAAAATTAAGAATTTGAACAAATGAGTTGTTAAAATACGTCCAACTCTATGTCAAACCTTCCAAAGACTCCAAAGGATTGCTCATGAAAAATAAGGAGATGTGCCATAAATAAAGCACCTCATTAAGTTTAATATCGCAGAACTTGTGTGCACAGCCCATTTTCAAAGTAGCAGCAGGAAACGTATTCTTGAAATCAAGTGTGGAGGCATGGCTACCACAATTCTAGTCATCACATCGAAATAATGTGTTCCTAACACTTTTTCTAATCCCCACAGGAAGTAATAAATGCTTTGAAGCAAACTTGGCACGTTTCCTGCTTTGTGTGTGTGGCCTGTCATAACCCCATCCGCAATAATGTTTTTCACTTAGAAGATGGTGATCCCTACTGTGAGACGGGTAAGAAGCAACACAACCAAAGTTTACTGCAGCTGTGCAGGGAAGCAGAGCTCAGTAAGGTTGGGGCAAAAAATAATTCCCTTTCCTCAAGCTACACGTTAGAAGCACCCCAGCAATTTCACGCAACTTTGATATGACAATTCAAAGCAGTAACTGCTGCTGTAGACCCTTTAGTTTGCAGCAGGAGGAGTTGGTGAGGATTTCTTCATCAGCTTCAGCAGCAGCAGGCTTCTTGTCACTGATTTTTACCTATTCCTGTTAAGTCCTCAGCTGGAGTATCAGTGATACATCAAAGTGTTAGTTCTAGGATGACTTTCTGGTTGGCTTTAAAGTAATCCGAAGTTTATGTGAATCTGCTTGTTTACCAAACACGAGCAAATGCCAGTGGAGTAATGTGGTTTTCTCTGAATAGCCTTTTTCACAGCCTGAGGGACTTCCAAGAGTAAAAAGTCTGTCCAGATAGTTTTTTTGCAGGATCAAGGATAAAAAACTGTCAGGGGAAAAATACAGTGATACAGTTAGAGCACTTGAAAAGCCTGATGGATGAGCAATATTACATGCATGATGTGGCCTAGAAATTCATAGCATTTCTGGTTTGGTTTTTAGCACTTCCAGCTAATCATAACATTTTTTATAAAATCATAAAATAGTTTGGGTTGGAAGGGACCTTAGAGATCATCTGGTTCCAACCCCTCTGCCAATGCCTCCCACTAGACCATGCTGCTCAAAGCCCCATCCAGCTGGCCTTGAACATCTCCAGGAGTGGGGAATCCACAGCTGCTCTGGGCAACCTGTTCCAGCACCTCACCACCCTCACATATTCCTATTATCCAATATAAATGTACTTTTTCAGCTTAAAGCTATTTCCCCTTGTCCTGTCACTACCTGTCCTTGTAAAATGTCCCTCTACAGGTTTCCTCTGGCCCCCTTCAGGTACTGGAAGATGCTGTAAGGTCTGCTTGGAGCCTTCTCCTGGGCTGAACAACCACAATTCTCTGAGCATTTCTTCAAAGGAGCGGTGCTCCATTTCCATTCCTCTGAGCATCTGTGTGACCTTCTCTGGACGTGCTCTCGCAGGTCCACATCCATCCCATCTTAGGAGCCTATAGCTGGATGCAGGACTTTCAGTGAAGTAGATGGTTCAGAATCCCTCCCTTGCCTGCTGGCCACTCCTCTTGTGGTGTAGCCCAGGATACAGTTGGCTTTCTTGGCTGTGAGTGCACATTGCCAGGGCATGCTGAGCCTCTTGTCAACCTATTATTAGTAGTATGAACAGTGTTTATTTAAGTTGGTTTTCTAGTTCACCTAAAACTTTCCATGTACCCTTCTGAGCTAGGAAAGAAATAAACAATTTGTAAAAGAATTCCCACAAAATGGAAAAGAGACAAAATTGTATAAAAATTATCTGTTTTCACAGTGCATGCTGTGTTGGAGCTGTCAGTTGGACCCTTGTTATAGTTTTCGTTCTACTCTTAGGAACATTGCAGTTTGTTGAAGTGGATTGGCTAGAAAAGATTTAGCATGAAATTCTAATGACCTCTTTGGAGCTTAGATTTCCTTCTGAGCTGATCCCAGAGTTGTTCACAGTGCGTGCCAGGGAGAGTGCTAGGTACTGTAAGCATGAGGGAAGTAGGCCAATTTATCCAAAATTTCTCTTGTAAGAGCTGCTTTAATGAGAAGTTGGCTGATACAAAAGGACACAGTAGGTTATTGCTAACTTGGTGACAAATGTAGGGTAGGGTGTTGTTCCTATTGAATTTGTGGAGCAGCAGAGGAAATGGGTATATGAGTGGCGTCCTCCAGTGTGACAGCACGGTGAAATTTCATCCTGAAGCCATGTGAAGCCCCTAATCCTGAAACCATTTGATGATTCAAAAATAGTACTGGAGGAATCAATAACTCCCCTTTGGGTGAAAAGCTCATGACAGGATTTGTTCTCTTAAGGTTCAATTCTTGTTCCTGCCACCAAATGACATGCAGTGCATTGATTTGTGCTACTATTACAATTCCTGTGCAAAATGTGCCTTTTTCTATACTGTGAATGGGAAAAACTGTGGTAAGATGTCAAGTATACTACACTTCTTGAAAAGTTTATTTCTGAGATAAAAAGTTTCTAGTGCAAGTTAATGCAGACACAATCTGTGAGGTGTTATTGGCAGTGATACTTTGTAATGGCTCTGGCTCACTAACTAGATGTTAATTTGAGTTATATTAATTTTTCAAAGACTTTCAGTCCAGCTGGAGTTATGAGTCTATGACTAATTTTAAAGAAATAAGGAGTAAATGTCACTGCCAACTTTCCTTCTTCCTAGTGCAAAGGAGAGTTCTAATTTTAAATCTGTATTTGAAATTATAACAGCATCAGCTATTAGTATTAAAGTGGGATTAATCTGCAGAATGTTCTGGGTTTAGATGTTGAGGCTAAAATTAAAATAAAAGTCTAGATATCTACAACTTTGAACATTTTTTAAGTGCAGAGTTAGTAGCCTAGTTTTGAAAATGCTGCGTGCAGGAAGCACTGATATGTGACCATGTAAGAAGTCTACCTTGGAAGGCTTCTGTGATATCGCAATTCAAGCATGCAAAAGAAAGCTGATGCCCTTCATTCTGCCTTATCTACTGCCCTTTCTTCAGAAGAAAAGCCAATAAACTTATCAAAACAACCACAGGCCAACTAACAAAAGGTTTTAACTGCTGGCACCGGGAAAATATCAGTAAGATTCTGTATGACCACAAATGTAGAGAGCTGAGAGTACGGTCATGAGGTTGTTCCTTTCAGGGGTTTTGCACAGGTCTGTCCTACCATTTGATGTTTTTATTTGTCATTCTTTTAAACACTTAAAAATTCATTCCAGTAGCATGGATTAGTGGGGGTGATCAGTGAAGCAATTTCTTGCCACTGGCAGCTATCAAGGGCTTTGCTATTCCAGAGCACTTGTGTTCCCCGTCCTGTTGAGATGTCTCCTATGATGATTCATTTTCAGGGAGGTCATCACACAAAACACTATCTTAGGAAATAAAACCAGGACTTTTCTCTTGGACTTGGCACATCTGATGATCCTCTCTGGGCTCTACTGCAGTAAGCATTAGAGCTTCAGCAGATGTGTACAGTCTAGGTGAGAAACAAAATCCACTTCTACCCAGCTTCCCACCCCTTATAATTCTCCTTTGAAAGTGACCCCTGGCATCTAATTTCCCTGTCAGAGACAGTGTTACTATGGTAGTAACACTCTGTTACTGGTAGATGGACTCCAAAGCTTCGTTATGGCTGTCACTTTGACTGTAGTTCATCTTATGAGGACATAATGTTGCACAGCGTGTTTGCCATGGTAGTGTGAGAGTCCCAAATTCTCTCATGTTCTAGCACTAATGCCACTGCTGTCTCTGCAGGAATGAAACATTTGCTTCCTAGAATGGGGTGTTTGAGAGTTGAAATAAGTGGAAAAGACCAGAAAACTTGGGTTGAGGAAAATGAATGGTTCAATGCCATTTGTTTTAGTCCCAGCTCCCTGAGATCACTGGAGAAGCTTCTTTATAGTAATGAAGAGGAAGGGCTTGTTGGTTTGTTTGGGGCTTTTATTTTGTTGGTTTTTTTAAAAGTCATGTAACGTACTTTAGTGACTAGAAAGATATTCTGACTTGATCCAAATTTCTGGGCTCTAATTAGGACAGAAGGCTAATGATTACATGGTTTTCAGTAGTGCAGTCTGGGGCAAAAACTGTACCAGAATATGGGTCAGAGTTCATTACTCTCTGAGAAGGTCTGTAGTGTGAACAGCTGGCGTGTGGTTTCAAAGCAGAGTTGGAGAGAACGTAAGGAGCATGTAGAGTTCATGTGGGTGCTCTCTAAGAGTGCATTTCCCCCACTCGAGCCCACTGTTGATCTCAAGGAAATGAAACACCAGGAGGATGGAAGCATTGCCCACTTGAAAGGAAGAGGAAAAGAACTGAATTAGCAAGAAGTCAACATCCCAGGCTTTTGATCTAGGAGCTCTTTATTCAGTATACTCAGTCTAATAAACTTCAGCAAGTTCAAATCTATTGCCAATGAAAGAGCAAAGATCTCAAAGGGTCAGTCCTGCTTTTCTGCATATGTTTTAAAAGCTGTTTGTATCTCTTTGCAGATTACTATGCCCTCTTTGGTACGATGTGCCATGGCTGTGAATTCCCCATTGAAGCTGGAGACAGGTTTCTTGAAGCCCTGGGCCACACTTGGCATGACACCTGCTTTGTATGCTCTGTAAGTAAAGCTGGTCTGCCTTTAAACAAACCCTGGCAGCAGTGCTAGCCTGACCCATATGGGAGTTAACAGCTCTAACCTCTCTCAATCCCCTGAGCCCAAACAAAGAGTGCTTTCCCAGTTATTTGGAAGGTGTGTTGCTATTGTAAGCCTTTGGCACGGGTGTGAGCTAAGGTGTCCTGGATTGCAGCCCTGTGTCCCAGCATTTAACCCTCAACATTTACTTCCTCAGAGTAAGTGTGGAAGGTTCTAAGGGAATGGGCTGTTTCCAAAGTAGTAAGAGTGCTTTTGACATAAGGACACTGTAGCCAAGGTATTGCTTGCTAATATTGTATGACCAAACAAACCTTAAAGAGAAGCCCCAATATTAATGATTGGGTTTTTTTTTTCTTAAATTCTGAATCTAACTCTGCCCCTACTTAAGCATCTCTTAAGAAAGGTTATGCTTACACGAACCACTAGTATTACATTAAAAGGTAATTCTTTTTTCTTAAAAGAAAAGGTAATTCTTACTCTCTGAATATATTTGTGCATAGAACAATGCCATGATTGGACATTCTGAATGGTTATGGTGTAATTAATCCATCTGAATTGGGTGTTCTTTTGTTTCTTACCCTATTTCAGGTATGTAGTGACAGTTTGGAGGGCCAGACTTTCTTCTCCAAGAAGGACAAGCCACTGTGCAAGAAACACGCCCACTCTATCAACATCTGAAACTTGGAGTTCATCTTGTGTAACAAATGTACTGAGCAGAAAGGTTAAAATGTCCATGTTCAACAATTGGTTAAAATTATTTATGCCAATATTTTCTAAAATGTAAAAGTCATGTGGAAACTTGCAGAAAGGATTGTACCTAATTTTTCAGAATGTTTATAATTTATGATTTTGCTTCATAAAAAGAAAGGTATCAGGAATTGCACCCAAGCCAAACAATTAGAGTGTCTTTATCTCTGCACTTCACACATTACTGTATTTCATGATTTTATGACCACATTTATCTCTGTTTCATTTTGAGAAGTGAAGCATCTATAAAAGTAAATACCTGATATTAGAGGTCTCAGTCTTGCTGCTATTCAAGAAGTAAAAGGAGTTTGGGTTCAGCAATCCCAATCACTTTATTTCAGTGATGTTTTTAAAGTGTGTCCAGAAGTATTGCAGCTAAACTCAATTAAAAAGAACTCAAAGTAAAGATAAGTTTACACAAAATATATAGTTCCAAAACTTTTTTTTTTTTTTAATCTGATATTTGTATTCAGGAAGCTTCCTACATAATTATATGTACCTGTGCCTTTGCACTTGAATTTCTGATGGGTTTGCAAGGGACAGAGGTTTTTACAAAGCATTTAAGTGGCTATGCTGGTAAAAAAAAATATTTAGAAGGTGCCACTTAAAACATAAATGGGATACTTTTCTGTAACTCATGTACTACCAGAACACTAGCCAAAATCCCGTGCTGCTGAGAGTGTGTTTGATAGAATGAAAACGTCAGATCAAATCTTAAGAGAGCAGGGATTTCAACTCTTCTGTTTGCAGTTCAGGTTTTAGATAGGTTTAAGTGCCTTGTGAAGGGGAAATTGTGCTGAATCTGCAGGTAACAGCGTTTTGTATCCAGAATGTGAGATTCTGGTGTTGAATGAGTGAAGCTGCTGAAGTGCAGCTGAGGACATTGATTTTTTCTCAGTACATTCTTTACCACGTAGCTCATGAATATGTATATTGGTGGTGTGCCAGGTAGCGTACTGAAAACTGAACTTTCTTACTCAGCTGTTAGGATTTTTATTAGTTAAGGATTTATTTTTCACCTTTCTTCCAGATGTAGGGAATGTATTGTTAAATGATATTCCATTGGTTTAAGCAGCTCAGTTCCTCTCAGATCTTGCAAGGGAGCAGAGAGACAATGCTGTCATTATTCATTTGCCGCCAGCCAGATCACCTGATTCTGTGGCTGGATAGGAATTTTGCATCCACACAGAGAGGCAGTGCAAGAGCAGTGCACCAGCTCAGTCCCCCTTAGCCTCAAATTAGGGCTTAACTGGTTTAATTGGAGCAATTGCAGGCAGCCAGGGAGGAGGTGTGCTCCTCTGCACAGGGTGAATTTGCTTCTGCAGAGTAGTATAACAGTGAAGAGGGCTCTCGGGACCAGAGCACATACCTGAAGGAAACTGAATTTACATGCTGTTTGATTCAACTGGGGTGTCAGAGCTGAATGGTTAGTCTTTAGTGCTCTTTCTAGTAGTAGACATTAAAAATAACCATTTACTGGTTTTGTTGTTGTGGGGTGGGTTTTTTTTACTGGTGAAAGGGATAGTTTTATCCATAAAACCGTGGATAAAAAAGTTTAAAAAAAATTGCTATGGTTGAGTAAAGCAATTGTAATTAGGAACATCAGCAAAAGAGGAGGAAAGAAAACCAAAATTGCTGTACTGAAATATGAAAAAATATTTGGCTTTTTATTAATTCAGGGAGACAGGTTCACATTGTGGGGCTGTTTCATTTTATTTCCTGAAGTTGTTTTTATTCAATATTGCCACATTTCTTTTTTAACTTCCAGTGGTACAGAAGAAATTTGGTAAATTTGGTGAATGTTGGTAAATAAGAAATTTGGTGGTACGGTATAAAGCTGTTTAAAATGTTTACACTCTTGTAGATCTACCCTTCTGTGAGTTTGGCTGAAAAACAAAAGGGTGGAAGGAGACTATACAAGATACAGTAACATATAATCCATGTTGCTTTTAAAATTAAGTGGAATGTGGAGAAATGAGACCTACGGACTAGGTTTCAGTGGAGCTTTATTGCACATGTGTGAGGAAAGAGGGGGAAATGCACAGGAAAAGGCGTTCAGTAATTTCTGCGATTCAAACCTTGCCATTTTAACGTAGGAAAAAAACTCCTCAGTTTGTCATTGTCCTTAAAATCCAGTTAAATTTTGTTTAGCCTCATAATTTTAATTGGAATTTTATTTTTAATCCATATGCTCTAGGGTTTGAAGTTTTGCAGTTGTTAATGAATTTGACGACAAAAGCCTGAAAGGCTCCAATAGAACTGCTTCATTTAGCTGCTTTGCCTTTTAATTTCTGCTTTTATCTATTTGTTTAAAATTTTAAAGGAAGCATAGAGTCACTGATAGATAATGAATATTTAATGGCTTTACCAAATTATATAAATCAATTAAAAGGAACATAATTTTTATCGTTATTTTAATAAGTGAGATTTTAGTAGAGCACTTTATAATAATGCCATATATCTCACTGAATATTTATTACTTTTTTTGTTGTTGTTGTTTAGAACTATTTCATCCTGGTATTATTTTGTTTTATTTTAAGCCTGCCTTTACCTCTAGAATCTTTTGGGTTCTGAGTGTATGTGTTTAAATATACTTCTTTCTACATGTACATGTATGCGCATGCATTGAGAGACGTAATTATAAATGTGCATTTGAATGCAGACTCGACATAGCAAAAAATCATTTGGGAATTTAGTGAGATTCCCAACTGCTTTTCACACATACAGCATTCATGTTATGAGGGAATGTTACAGAGTCAGGACAGATATATTAGTTACCTAACTACTGTAGATCTTTGCATGCATTTTCAGTCAGTCATTGTTTTTCTTCCAAAACTGCCTGTGAGAGAATTTGGCTTAACTCTGTTTGGAGGTAGAATGTCTTTATAAGTGAATAATTCATCCATGATGACGGTTTCAGTATGTTGTAATGAAATAATTCAGGATTACATGTAAATATAAATGCTTAATATAACAATGCCATAAACATAAAAGCAGAAGTTGAATTGTAGTTCAGTGTGTGTTGGTCTGTTAATTGTGTACCTATTTCTTCACAGAGCTACTTGCATCATCTAGCCATGCCAGCTGCTTTGCAAACATTGTTTTATGCTGAACTACCAGCTGTTAAGTCCTGGTGATTTCTTTGCTTGTGTTTAATAATCTTTGGCATTAAATTTTGTCTGTTCACATTTGCAGTTTTAATTACAATTGAAAAACATAACAAGCAAATAAACCCTACTCAAAACCTGAAATTCTCTGTCTTCACTTATTTTGTGGTCGTTGGATACTTTTTTTTCCTGAATCGCAGCCAGTAAAGGAAAACCATGATTTTAAACACAAATAGATAGCATTTGAACTCATTCTCCAGGTTTTATGGGTTTTTTAGCTTYGTTTTACTGTGAAGGACCAGGGAGTCCTGGTGACACCAAGGTGACCATGAGCCAGTGATACTCCTCTGAGCCAAGGAAGACCATGAACCTCCTGGGGTCCATTAGGCAGAGGATTGCCAGCAGATGGGAGAAGTTATCCTTCTCTGCTCAGGCTTGGTGAGACCCATCTGGAGAGCTGAGTCCAGTGCTGGTGTCACCAGTAGCAGAGACATGGCTGTATTGGAGTAAAGAGCGAGGAAGGTGGTGAGGGGCATGGAGCATTTGTCATACAAGGAGAGGCTGAGGGAGCTGGGACTGCTCAGCCTGGAGAAGAGGGGACTCAGGGGAGGCCTCATCAATGTCTACAAATACCTGCATAGGGGAGTCAAGAAAAACAGCCAGGCTTGGTATGTAGTGAGAGGACAGCTGTGAGGATGGTGAACATTGGCACGGGTTGCCAGAGAGATTGTGGAGCCTTTCTACTTGAAGATACTAAAAACTTGACTGGATACAGCCCTTGGACTAGTCAAGGTCCCTTCAGCCTTGGTGAGTCTCTGATTCTTCATCTTTTTTCAAGATGGATGGAAAGGTACAAATGCTATGTTGAATGCTGTAGAATATGTAACAATGTAAAACTTAGATCAGCCAATTACTGTTTATTTGCTGTCCTTTCTCCATTCTACTGCCCATCTAGAATACCTTGCACTGTTTCTCTGGAAGGGTTTAATGTTTTTCCTAGGAAAACATTAACTGTCCAAGGAAATACTGCCTGCTCTGGCAAGCCTTGTCTGATACCATACTCAGCCTTGGCACGCAGCAGTCTCTGTTTTCACCGTGGGACACTCAACTCTCTGCTCTGACAGGGCCAGTTCCTTCGTGATAATACCAGTCTGGTAAGAATCCCTTAGCTGAACATCCCTTAAACAGGCAAATGCACTGTTGTATTTTTGCCTTTATTTACACAGGCAAAGGAAAACACTGCACACAGCTCTATAAAATTTAGAGGCAACTTTACAGAAAACTTGCCTCCCCTTCAGTGTTTAGGCTATGAGTGAGACAAACGCAAGTCTATTTGCAAACAGTACATTAAGCTCCAGAAGCCAAATTTTTAAAGGCATGAAGTCTGCATTTGACATTTTAATGGCAAAGGTTTGGTTTCTATCAATCACAACGTCATGTAACATTAAAATGCACCGACCAACAAAAAAAAGAGATCTGTCATTCATTCATTAAGATGCTGTAATCCAGTGTAAGATTTATAGGCTTAAAACGCAATGGTGTGTTTTCACAATAAATCCACTTTCACTGCTCAGCACAGAACAAATCTCTCTGTCACTCAAAATATTTGCTGGTCAAAATGCCTATATGAGATCTTCAAAGGGTTTCTCACAAAATTGCATATAAATCCTTTTACCAGCAAAGGCTTAATTTAGGTTCAAGTTTTACTTTCTTGGGACGTTGGTTAATATCTTGTGCTCAGACAAGATCTTGGTTATATCAGAAACACATAGGGCCTAATTTATTATTAGCAGTCTGGTGTTAATTAGGGGGAATTACCAGAAATAGTTTGCTTGATGGAAATTTATTATGGTATCACACTTTACTGATGGTGAAATAGGAGTCACTGAAAGAGTACAGCTCCTTCTCATAACCAGCTAATTAATAAGGTGCCAAAATTCCTCTGAGAAGGGTTTGGTCCTAACTATGGGAACCTCACAGAGCAAATGGTTCCTATGCAATATTTAAAACTTAAAAGAGGAAAAGGGAGACGAGAAAAAGCTGCCCAGCAGAAGGCTCAAAAGTGGTATGGCTTTTTCTTGAATTTATGAAAGAAAATATTTAGCTGTGGTTCCAAGCTCATTAAAGAATGGCTTTTCTCAGACAGAAAAACAACAGCTAATTTATAATCTTGTTTGGTATGCTTGAACTTGGTTTTCAGTTTTACTTGTGCGTACTGCACACTACAGCTTGTAATTTTATGAATTGGGCTTATAATGAGCTTTATATTGCTCTTTATTGCTTTGCTTAATGGTCTTTTTCATTATCATTTGCCAGGAAAGTTGAGGTTGGCTTAGATAGGACACTGAAAAATAGTGCAAATCTCTGATAAGCTCCAGTCTGTTTTGTGTATGGTAGTTTGGGGATAGAAAACCACTGTGTCTTTAGAGGTCTCATGAAAGTTGTGTGAGAAAGGCATGTTATAATAATATGGAGTGAAAGCAAAAACATCTCTAAAGAAATTTAAAATCACCCCACTAAAATTTATGCATGGCTGATTTTTGAAAATACTTAAGATAATGGGGTATGCAATTTTAATAAAGCACTTTTGTATTTGCACTGAAAATACCTTGACCTATTTAAAAATATCCAGCATTTTGGATATGCTTTTGTCCAAGCTTTCTCCTGTACTGTGAGACTAAGGATTGTGTCATTGTGCTGTGAGTAATATTCACATTTTCTGTAGATCAGAGTTGTTTCCTTTTCAGTTCTCCTGCCTTTGCTTCGCTTTTTCTTACTGCTGGGCAGTGCCACTGTTTGTTTTAAAATACTTCATTATGAGATAATCCTGTCAGGTGTGTCCCTTATCTCTCTTTGTGATGCATCAATGAAATGTCAAATGTTCCTTTGGTAAATATAAACTTGCACTAAGTTTTGGCATGCTTTTCCAAGTGTCAAGTTTTCCCACCCAGAAGTTTCCTCTGGAAAAATAACTGGAGATATTAGACCAAAATGTAATTATATCCCACATAAAGTCTTTGTTTCCTTTGTAATCCATCAAGCAAAAGGGAAGTATGTGAAAACAAGTGTGGGGCCAAAATCATGGATAACCTAAACAGGTACAACATCACTGATTTCAACTTATTCCCCTCCAAGTTAAAAATGACTGGTATCAAAGCTATTTCAATTTTATGCTTACATTTGTCCAGTGAGCAAGCTCAGAATTAAGGATTTGGTCTTTGGTTTTATCAGGATTTCCTTTCACCCAGGATCCAATCTTGGACTTAACACTTGGCTTTGAACAACCACAGTGAAGTTTATCTGCTGTGTGACTTTTTTTTTCCACACTTGCTACCCACTGACAGTCAGCAGAGGATTCAGGGAAATTCAGACAAGTAGTATCTGGAGAAGAAAATAAGATGGACTTTCTCTGAAATAAATCAGTGTGTGTAAGTGAAAGTTAAATGATGCTACAATAAGGCTGCAAATTTTCTTTAAATCTTGCATGTTATTTTTTTGATACTTCTTTTTAATTTTTTCCAAGTGGCTGTCTGTGGTGGCAGTCAGTTTCGAGGTGTGCTCTGATGAAGCCTATTATATGCTACTCCCCCAAAAAATAAATGTTTTATAAGGTTGTACAGCTTTGGCATAAGTTTCCTAATACCATATTCATCTTAAAGGCAGTTGCATGGCTGTAAGTAGGAGAATCTTGTATTTTTCTGTTCAGTGGTAGTTAGCATTTGAGGGTTGTAGTGTCTTGTGGGAGCACTGCATCATTATTCATATAGCATGATGCATTACCATGAAACTGGGAATAACAGTTTGGGATGTGGTGGGAGTAATGTGGTGATCTTTGCTCCACTAGACAAAGGGTGCAGATAGTTAAATGAAAATCTGTATATGGGAGCTGTGGAATGCCACCTGCATCCTCAGCTTCTTCCCTGGATAGGTCCTGCCACTGGCAGGAGCTAGAAACCTGGCCAATCCATCCCAACAAATGCACCTGCTTGCTGCCTCTCTGCCAGTCATCTCCCCTCCCTCTATCCAGCAGCACCCTGGTGACCCTGAGCCTTTGTTCTCCCACATCCAGAGACCCAAAAATACATCTTTGAAGGCTTTAGGTTAGGTTTTTAAACCAGTATACATCCAAGGATAATCACTGTTGAGGGCAAGTGTGAGCCTACTCTTATCAATATGTGTCTATGTTAATATAATTACTTATTTTTCAGGGAGCATGTTGAGAGAAGACTCTAACATCTTCCTGGCGGGGGTTTGCAAAATCAACCAGGATGGAAATTGGTATTCAAATCAGTTTTTTTGAACGAGTAACAGTGTTTGCTATTCTGTCCTTCGTGTCTTGCCATGGTGTATGTACAGTAAGCTCCCATCTTTCTCCTGGAGGGGAGAAAAAGTGTGCTGCACAGAAAATTTTAATTGTGCTTTCAGTCACTGTAAAGACAGAAAGGAAAAGTGAGCTACAGCAAAGGGCAGGACTCAGGGTGCAGTGACAAGAGGAAAGAGGAGGAGACAGTTTAGAAACAGAGCAAGGGCTTGTGCAAGTCAGGCTGTTTTGTCAGTTGCTTCTTGTCAAAGATTGATGAGCACATGATCTGAAAAACTGGGATAATTTGGGCATGGCAAGGTAAAACAGCTGGCAGGAGCTGAGGATGCTCCAAAGGAGAACCTAAGAGGCACACTGACCTTGCAACTTCATGGGAAGGGACTTTTCCCTCTCCATTCTACATTTATATTCATCACCAAACTGTGCGCATTTTTTTTCTGACAGCTTTTTTCTTTGAGGTCAAATAACTTTTTTTAATTTTCATGATGTACATGAGCACAAGCAAATCCTTTTCTGTCATTAGCTGATCTGGGGCTGCCCAGAGGCTGAGGTGAGATTTGTTTAACTTTTCAGTGCCAGCTGCTGCTTCAAATTGCACCATCCCATTCTGTGCTGTCAGTAGGCAGCAGCCCTATCTCAAATTCCCCCAGGGCTTTGCATCTCTGAACTTCTTACAGCTCTTGGCCTGGCCACCGTTGCTAAAGCCCACTTGAAGATTTTGCACAGCAGCTCTGTGGGGCTGTGAGAGCAGAATGCGCCTCGAGCTGCTGCACCCTTGTGCAATATTATAACTTAGGGGCATGAAATGGATTGCAAAACCTCACCTAATCACTACCATGAAGTTTTTTGTGTATTGCTATGTGTAAAGTTGGAGCCTTTGTTCTTCAAATGCTGTTTAAAATGCTGTTCAGTGAGGCACTGAGTGCCAGAGCTAAACCATGTCCCTGTGCAAGGGGCATCCAGCTGCTTTGGGAGGTGACACATTACTGGAAGCTTTTTGGTGTAGCTCAAGGACAAACAAATCCATTACTTCTTTGGGTCAGTGGGTTTTATAGATTTGCATGGTCTGTGTCAGCTGGGTATTGTTAACTGCTCGAGGATCTGATCTCCCCTTTGTCATTTTGTCAGTGCTGCCTTGTTTGGAGATCCTGTCCATCTGGAAGGACACCCTGCCCCTTCCCTGGCCACCTGCCCCAGCTGTGGTTGGAAATGGCTCTGCACTGCTGTACCACAGCTGGCTGATGGGGATGCTGGAGGAGTGAAACACTCACCCTGTGCAGTCTCAGGCAACTCTGCTTTGCCCAGGCTCGTGTCCTGGACTATGGATAGAGGAAGCATTCAGGAGCTTCTGCTTTTGCCTCTCTGTCCATGTTTCCTTCACCTGGAGCCTGTCCAGCCCCAGCTCATGTATCCCTCATGAGGCAGGATAGAGATGGGGCTCTGAAAAGCACATGGGATGAACTTGGGAAACATTTTAATGCACCAAGAATTTTCAGTGTTTGGGAGTGAAGGACATAGCTTAGCTCAAAGGAGTGCATTTAATCATAGAGAAAATGGGACAAGAATCACACAAAAAATATTTATCCATCAGCGTTCTCACTGTTTCTCACCAAAGAACTTGGTAATGTGATTGTGCTAGATGAGACTAACATGCTGCATGATAAAGACTGTTTTCTCTAATTATATATAGTTTGGTGTTTATAAACAATAAAAAAAAGGGTGTAAATTTACTTTAGTTTTGATCCATCAGCTTTCTGGGAGCTTGTTCATCTGAGTTCCAGCATCCTTAAAAATTGGGATCTGCATGTCAGCCAAAATTTGCCATGCAGGCAGTGGGACTGCTGTGGAAAACTGGAGCATGCAGTAACCTAGGGTTGTTTCCAAAGAGGACTGAATTGGCACCATCTGCTACTTAGCAGGGTCATACTTTTCAGCTTTACAGAGGTTTTTCTAATGGAATATAATCCATACAGCAAAGACAAATGCTATTGTGTTTATATCAATGCTCTTGGTCTCGTTCAAAGCTCAAACTGTTAGAGGTTTGGGGTGTAAAAGTAACCCAAGAGAATATTTATTAGCAGTAAAGGCCAAGCACAGCAGTCAGTGATATGACCTGAGTAGTGTAAGATCTACAGGGCTTGTGTCTGTGCAGCTACAGAAATGAAGACCTGTCATGGTTTAACCCCAGCCAGCAACTAAGTACCATGCAGGTCCATGAAAAAGAACAAATAGAGATGGAGAAGGAATTGATGATCTTGGAGAAGAAGTGGTGTTGGCAATTCAAGCCAAACAAGATCAAAGAGGCGATTGCTTTCAGGTGAGGTAAGCTAAATATTTTCCTTTTTTTCCTAATCTACACCACCACCCCCAAGCTTAGACAGAAGCATTTGCTCCACTTTTGTCATAAGATAAATTAGACAGAGATATTAAGCAAACTGTTTATTTTGTATTAACTCCAATAAGTCTGGTTTTAATTTTCTTTCTTTTGTTATGGTTGTCATATGGATAATACTCTGCATATGTATGCAAAGAATAGAAAGCCTTATGTTTTGCCTCATAAAGATGTAAAACAAAGCACAGCCTGCAGCCCTTCTCTCATTCTTGGTCACTCAGAGCAACTCTGTTACAGCACTCTGGGATTTGTGGACTGGGATTTGGACAGGGAAATGCCTGCTGGAATAAGGCAGAGACTGCAGGTGGTTGTTATTAGGACATTGTGCCTGGAACCCAGCAAAGCCCTGAAGCACGTGCTTCCTCTTAAACATGTAAAAATGTCCCCTTGAAGATAACTGCTGTATTAGGCTTTGACTTCAAGCCTGTCACAGGTATCTTTAAAATATTATTTGTAAGGCAAGTTTATAAATGTTTATATTCCTAACCATTTTAAAAAAATTATTATTGTTTTGAAATTGAGCAGGCCTCTTCATGCAGATCCAGGCAATCTGCACATTTCCTAAGCTACTCACATTTGTCATTATGTGTAAAAGGTGGGTTTTATCAAGATGATTCATAAAATTATTATTACACTGCATGGCTGAATTTGAGGATGGTAACAAATGTAAATTATGTTGAACCAGTACAATTGCTCATGTGATTCTACTTCCAGTGTGAACCATCTCCTGAAAGTTATGACTACCTGAGAGCCAGAAAATGGCAATTTTTGGTTCTAGACCACTGACATATTTAGTATCTGAAATTATATGTCTGCATAGTTCAGAAGAGCTGCACTCATTGGGACTGTGCTATCCTGCTGCTTCCCAGGTCTGTGTCCATGTGCCACACACCCTGTGGAGTAACAAAGCTTCCTTCAAGTCAGCAGCCATGACCTCTCAGTTCTTGTTGCATGGAGGTCTAAGATGTCAAATCTAAACCATGTCACTGATCCAGAGCTGGGCAGATTCAAGCTAAGGGAGTTTTATGGTGGAATTAGAGGAGGAAATGGATATTTATAGATGATGTGAAGAGAAAAGAGGCCATCTGAAGCTGGTTAGGTTTGGTTCTGTTGCAGACACAGCAGCAGAGACAGGAACTGTGGAATTGCCACAGGGCTTGGCCTGGATGGCTGCAACTGCTGGTAACCATTGCATCTTTTTATAAGAAAGCAGCTGCTGTTTTTCTAGGGGATATCTTAAAACCTCTTGTGTTTTGTCAGGGTTTCCCCACTTGAGTTGAAGAGGGTTTTCCATGTATGATGTCCTTGGCTTTGTTCACCAGCCTGCCCCGCTCGCGGCTGTGGTTTCCCTTCTGCAGCGCCATGGAGGAGCCAAAGGCAGTGCCATGGAAAGGAGTACAACAGGACCAAGCAGCCACTTACCCGTCAGGAATTCGACCACCTTCATGTGGGAGAGTGGCTTTAACTTTTAAACCTCCTTATGAGAATTACACTGTGCGCTAGAAACCCGACACCTGCAGTTTTACAAGTGAGTCTCAGGTGCCTCCCAATCCACTAGAGCATAGTAAGAAATGAAAGGTTTACAGAGAAACTTAATTCAGTGGCAAATTATTCTAACAAAACTGATATCCCAGAGCTTGCTGGGATAATTTGCCAACTGAGGCATAAAATCTTTGCAGTAAGGCAAGGAAGGACATGGATATTTTCAAAGTAACTAGGTTCTGTAGCTGTGGTTCCTAACTCATGGACACCCGAGGTAGGATCCGCCCCATCACATTTTTCATGCTTGCATTTCAGGAGTGGTTCAGGCTACCATTGCTGTTTTGTGAGGCTCCCAGCCTCCCTTCTCCCTGGGGAAAGCATGAGGAAGACAGATGCAGGTGCTTTGTAAAGGAGAAAGGAGGCAGCAAATGTTTGCATCTTTGCACAGCTCACTTAAAGACACTGTCTAACAACACCTATTCAGAAATAAGAAAAAATATTACAGTGCCTTTGCACATGGAATACCTAGGAGTAACTGAAGGGAATTTATTTAATTTTAAAGGCCAGAGACTGTGGAATTGAAAAGGGTTTGATGTTTCTTTCTGAAGAGACTACCTGTTAAATTGCTGTATAAATTATATATAAAATTGTATTATCTTACATTTGCTCAGAATTTGGAGACTCTCTAATAGGGACTGTCTGTTTAACTTAAAAATGTCAGAGCCCTTCCCAGCAAATTTCACCTGTACTGTATTTAATATATGGCACTTTTGCATAGCCAGAATTATCCTTCCCAAATAAGTGTCAGCAGGGATTTACAGCGCTTGTCTTCTTTACAAGAATAGTTCACACTGGCATGTGGTGTGGGTTTACCCAAGTGGACCAAGATGAAGGGAAGCGCTGCCTCAGATCTTGATATGATTATTTGCCCATCTGTGTTGTCCTCCTTTGAATATTGCCAAGATAGGAAATATAAAGTGCCTTTAAAATATCAAAGTCTTTAATTAAAAAGCAAAACAGTGACATCTGAAGCTAATATTACAGGGGGAAATAAAAATAGAAACAAAGTGTAGGTAAGGACTTTGATATGATTAGTCAAATGCCAGGTGAGCCAAAACTCAGGCTCAGAGAGTATTTTGAGGAAAGCAGTTAAAGTGATGGTTGCACTGCCTGCTTGCTGGGAGCTAGGATTGTCACCAGAGTGTGAGGCTTTTTCTTCCAAAATGCTAGCACTGTGAAGCTGGAACAAGAGAGGTGGTTGGGATGTGTGCAGCATCTCCTGGGACTCCCACTCTGCCTGTCCTTGGGCAGAAAATGAACCAAAAAGGAGCACGTCTCTTTGTGCCACAGAGCAGCTGTGGCTGAAGCCAAGACCTCAGGAGAGATGTTGCTGTAGTGTCCCCAGCCTTGGTCAGCTTTAGGAGCCATGGGAGCAGCCTGGCTATGATTGCTGTTCCAGCAAGGAACACTTCAGTCCTGCTCTCTCGCCTGTGCCCTGGCCCCAAAGGCAGGGCAGGAGCCACCCACTGTCCCCTTCCCCACCTTGCACCAGGGTGGCTGTGCCTGCTCCAGGCCAAAGGAAATATGCCCCAAAAGGCAGGAAGGTTAGCTCATCTGTTGCTTATAGCCTGCAGTCTTTGTTCACGATGGCGACTATATTGGGAGTTTTCTTGGAATATGTGGCTATAAACAGTCACGGGAGTTCCTAGAAATATCAACTCCCTGTGCTCCTAACAGATGCCAGTGCATCCAGGCTCTGATCACGCTTTCCAACCTTGCCCTCATCTTGGAGGCACTCCACTCCCTTCCTCTCCACAGACAAAAGATGCTGGGCTGCGAAATGCAGGGGGCAGATGAATGGGCTTTGTCAGACACATTTCAGCCCTTGTCACATCTCCCAGGAGATGCTTGTTACCCAACGTGGAGTGACTGCATTGCCCTTCAAGTACTCAGCCTGCAAACATCCTGTGCTGGTCCAAGGGAAGAAAGGGTGACTTCTTTGCTTGTTTGTTTCTATAGAGTAAAGTAGATTTGATGGGAGTCTTTCAGAAAGCAATCCAATTAGCTGTGGCTCTTTGAGAGTAGAAATAGGGGAATTGAAAGGGATATCACACTTTTTTTTTAACTAGCACTTTGCAGTCACTTTCTTTAGATATCCTCTTTCCTAGCTGATATTTCCTCTGATTTATTCTGCTGCAGAAGTGGACCATTTAAGTGAGTTTTATGTAAGTCCTCTTGGCCGTCTTACAGTTCTCTGCATGTTTCAATATATTCCACTGTTAAAAATTTTAAAAGTAGGTGGGGAAAGAGGAAATTTCTGGTTAATATATAACAATTTCTGAAGTCCATGTGCCTGGATTCAATTTTTCAGGGCATTTTTCCAGACGTCTACTGATGCCAGAAAACAAAAATAGCCAACTAGCAAGACCTTTCCTAAAAACTGCTCTGCAATGCAGCAGAAGTTTCATGGCCCTCATCAGGTCCTTTTCTACTATCACTGGGGAGAAACAAAACACTATCACAAGCTCACAGGAAAAAAAATAAAAGTGCTATATAAAATTGCTATGGATGATGAAGTTCTTGTAGCAGAGTCGAAGTTAATATGTGATCTTTTATGCAAAATCAGAACAGTCAGAGTTGAGTAAATGGTCTAGCTGAGCTTTGCTTTCAAGAGTAGTGGAGATGTCAGCTGAGCAATTGTGCTCATTCACAGCAGGCCACAGGGAGAGCAGTAGGCTGGGCTCACACACCAGGCTGGTGCTATTATTATTGCTATTACACACTCTGTGGGCAAATAGAGGCACGTCTGGAACCAGGGTATGCAGTCCCAGGGGTCTCAGATAAGTTCAGATGCAACTGTTGAGAGAAATATCTTGGATCTATAAAAACACCCTATTCATTTTCAAACATATATATTTTGGACCATAAGTACTAAAAGCTTCACACTGATAAGTTTCATGAAGTTCAACTGATGAAAAAATAAATGTGTGAAAAATGAAAATAGAATAAGATAGGGATGTTTTTCAGTTCTTTTTCATCCTCTTGCTTTTGAAGATATATAGTAAAAGGATGTACATCTCAAAAAGAATGTGACTTATGGACTTGCCCGTGAAATTAATTGCACTGTATTATCCTATTGGGATATTGGGTTGCTCAGAGAGGTTGTGTAGTCTCCATTCCTTCAAGTTTTTGGGTCCCAACTGAATCTCTGAATCACTGAGCAACCTGGTGTGCCTCTCTTCCAGCCGGAGGCTAGGCCAGACACTTCAGCAGGTGCCTTCCAAAGGGAATTATCCTGTGATCCTATCAAGAAGACAAAGAATTATAATTTTATTTTCACACTTTGAGGCAAAATTTTGTGCGTTTGTGTGTGAGAAATGCTCTCCTTGATGGAAACCAAGGACTTAACTGGATTAATATTTAATTTTACAAACTTTCCAGGAAATGTTGCTGAAAATACCATATCAAACCACCTTCTATTTCATTAATAGCCTTCTATGATTTTAGGTGTGAATGAAAATATTACAAAATGTGGAAATTAAATAAATGACGAAACACAAGAGTGGTTAATGACTGATTAGCTTGGCAAATGAATTAACAGGATAGTGTGAGCTGTATTAACTTAGTAGGTTGAACTATGTGTATTAATGATAACACTCTATGCAGGATAAGCATTATGAGCTCTTCAGTTACTGCTGAAGCAAGTAAGAAGAAGAGCCAATCTGCAATAATTCCAGGTTCACCCCACTCATCCTACCCACAGTTTACACCAGCTGCCAAATGTTATCAATGAAATTCTTACTCATGTCTACATTCTTACTCCTGGTTTGCCTGATAAGAAACTATCTGTCCTGCTAATCCCTATTATACCCTTTTTCTCCCCTGTCAATTATCTTGTGTTGTTGTTAATTACACAATTCCAACAACATGCCTGGAGAAAAATGGAAGGATAAGAGACCAAATCTGAAATCTTATGCTTGTGCTGTTCATAGTATTTCAAACTCTTCAGGAAAATATTGTTTCAGTTGGCTCAAGCTATGAGAATGAGCATAGGGGAGATGCTTACTCTTGCCTCCATGTGTGTGTACATCTTGTTTTAACCAGACTCCAGCCCTACATAGCAATGTTCATGGAAAATTCCTTGCAGGTCACATGCCACATATTAGCTTAGCAGCTGAAGGATGCATAAATTCAACAGCAAGAGAAAAATAAAATTAGGTAAAGGGAAAAAATGACTATTTAGTGATTTAAAGTCACTAAGACCTCAGCTGGTTTGGGTTTGAACACAAGAAAATGAAACTACATGGGCTTTATGTGAAATCTCTTCCATCTGTCTCAAACAGGAAGCCAAACTTTTTGTCGTGTGGTTAGATATGAATTTTTCAAACATGTTTTTCATAGATCCTTTCTGAGTTTATTGTGACGCCTTCCAGAGGTCACGGTACAAGTCACTGTAAATAGATTAAATTACCATTCCTGTACAAAGCGAGGAGTGTACACAGTTGCTGGAGTAATCCCAGTCTGACTTCCCAACCTTTTGGGGTTGTTTCAAATAACAAAGTGAAAATTTCATCTGTGTTTCCTTTGTCTTTGCATTTTTCCAAGCAAGTCATCAATTTCCTCTTCACCTGCACAGCACTACCCAAATCCCTTCACTTGAAGATTGATTTATTTTACAAAACTGTTACTAAAAGGATCCAAACTCAGTTAGAGTGACTCCAGGAGATGCTTTATGTATTTTGGATCCTTAAAAAGACAGCTGACTTGAGAATAACATGACAGAAGAGTCCCTTGTCATCTTTCAAGATGTTGCATCTAATGGGTTGCAATTTATATGGGCAGAGAGTTCAGCTGATTGTGGGTTATTTTCATTTAGTAGACCATGGGAAATTCTGATAAAAGATAATCTTTATAAGGAAGATGTAAAGCAGAGAAATTATCTCAGAAGCTTGAAGGAAAGTATCATTTGGAGTTATATTGTTTTCGAAAAATTATTTAATGCACAGGGCCTGTCCTGACTCATTTGGCCACATAAAGAGATACCAGAGCAAATGCAATCACAAAGTTCGAGATGCTCATTACTGCAACTAGACATATGTACAGTATAAAAACCCAAAGCATTGCCGTTTAGAAAGAGATGCACAGGTTTAGGGATAGAACAACATCTGGAATTGTGGTTAGCTCTAGATAACAAGTTCACTTTTGAGAAGAATTTACAGCAGGTGTCATTTTAACAGTTGGTTCTAGGATTAGGATCTTGCCTCGTGAATTTGCTGCACAAGGGATAGAAAAGTACGCATTGATACAGACATTAATACATGTAATTTTTTTTAGTCATAAATCAGTTCTGAAATAAAGTAAGAAATGCTTATTTCGAAGTTTGATCTGTCATTTGCAGAACTGGGAAAACTGATGTCCCAGGACATTTCAGTGCTCAGAAGAAATTGGATTTGGGACTGTGGGACACTTCTTTGTATCTGGGCAGAAACTTGCTCAACTGCTTGAAGTAAAAATAATGGAGAAAAGGGAAAAGATTTTTTTATAGGTGATTCAGGTTTCTTAATGTAATATTAGAAGGTACCCTGGAGTTTTACATTTAGGAGAAAGCCAAAAGAATTACATTGCTAAATTGATAAGGGCAGAATGATAATTGATTGTATCATATTCCTGGCAAACCATCACGTGGGCTCTCATGCCTGTATCAAGTGTGCTTGTGGGTATAAATATATGTGTGTTTACATAATGTGTACATGTATATGTGTGTGCACTGGGGTTTCTGCAAGATGAAACGGCCCATATGCTTTTTCCTGGGTTATGCCCAGCACATTCATTTAATTGTTCAGCAGAACATACACTACCAAGTTCTTAGACCTTTTTCTTTTATTTCTCTTTCTTTGTAAAGGCTTTGATACCTTTTGGCACTGGCTCATGTAGTCAGTAGAGTGCATTTAATGGGCCAAAGGCATTTTTATTACCCTTTAAAATGTTTAACAGAGTTTCTGTATAATTTCTCAACATATTCTATTTATTTCTGTATATTTTTGGTATTAAGAGGTAACATTGCGGTGTAAGGTTTTATTACCTTGGCAGTGTCATCATTAAAGAAGTATCAATCTTTCCATGATGTGCCCAATATATTTAGGATCTTACATTATGGACATGGAACTTAATTCCCAGTGGGTGTCCTGATAGAAATGTAAGATGCCAATCATTATATTCTTCAAGTTTAAAAGAAATTGGTGCTTTTAAATAGCTCAAAATCTGTTTTTCATATTTTTTTCTCAAGTACAATAAAAAAATACCTCATTTTTCTCTGAACAGTGAAGGGATTGATCCATCACTTCTCAGGTATTATCTTGGTTGTTACAGGACATAGTCTGAGATGAGATTAAAGCTCAGTCTCAGGAAGTGACAGTCAGTTGCTGAATGGCTTAACCTTGCTTTTACCATTATGAGTGAAATGCAAGTAGACTGTTTGATAGGAAACAGATGAAAATTGAAGTGCATATAATCTGGATTTTCTCATATGCTGCACACAGGGAAAATAGTACATATTTGGTCTTTTGAGTTGAAAATAACAGCAACATATTAGTCACTAAAATCATACATTGTCTGTGTTTCTGTTTGCAATGCTGATTATTGGATTTGATGTTTTTTACTCTGCCAATTAAGTATTCTGATGTACACTTGATTCAGAGCAGATTTTTGAGAAGGACTGATCAGTAATTAGGATTTGGTTATAAAATCCATATGAGGGAGTTGCACTGAAATGTTGGTTTCTTGTATGCGGAAGTCAGACGCCACTTTCTGGGTTTTCTAGGTATAGTGGCCTTATTAATTCAGTGAGTGTGAGCATAGCAGACCACCTTCTAGACACCTGGTGGGTGGTAACACAAGCACTTTTTACTGCCTGAGTTCCAGTCTGCTGCACAGCTCCGTAGAAAGAAATGGTTCATGGTTATAACAACTCAGAGTCAGGTTTCGTTTCTGAGCTCTGCTGAGCTTTGCCCTTCAATAGGCAAGGGGCAGCTACAGCAACAAGCTCCTCGGTATTTGGAACCTCTTTCTCATCACTATGTACTTTTTGAAAGGATTTTTTTTTTCTCTTTTGGCAAAGGAGACATAGCAAGAGGCCAACAGCACAGTTACCCTGTAGGTTACAAGTCCCCCTCCCAAATGGTGCTGAGAAGATGGAGTTCTGCAGATGGAGAAAACCACCAGATCTGTGGTTTGACCCTGACTCTTTCATCCCCTCTCCTACCATATACAGAACACAGAGGTTCAAACAGATGCTAGATCAGAGCCCGAGTCCAAAGCTACATCAGAGTAATAAATACAGCAACTCTATTACAGAGGTCAGTATTTTCAAGTTTAGTGCTATGCCCCAACTTGGAATAACTCTTTAAAAAGGACCAGTGCTTGGAAAAACACCAGCATCAAAGACGTATTCACTACTGTCCTGGTCTTAGTGGCTGTGGTTCCTCTCTTTTGGAACAAAATGGTCAAGGCATAGCCAATTACATTTTAGACGCCTTTTGTGGCACAAAAAATATAATTCCAGAACTGTCAGTGCATGTTGTGAACATGCAGAATATAGGAAATTTGTGAACATGCCTATAGGTATGCAGATAAATACATACATACATAACTGAGAATTTAGGAGCGAAGATCAAATGTGCAGGAGGCCATTCTCTTGTTCAGTTTGCAGAGTGAATCATCACTTTGTGCATCTGTCCTGGAAGAAACTGATGGAAAATAAGGAGATTGCAGTCAGTTGTCTATATTATATGATATCCTAAACTGAAGGGAGATGAGTAAGTGCAGCATCAGCTCCTTCTATCATTGCTCAGGATTTCCTGCTTCTATCTTTGTTCACACCACCTCTCTGGAGTGGCTTTCCCAAAGAACTAGCTTTCCCATAAAGCTGTGGGGCAGTGCTCAGCCAAGAAGCAGGTCAGAGGCTCCTCCTGCTCGTCTCTGGTTTCCCTGACTTGGGAATAGCTCTAATCCTCATTGCCCATCCTTGCACTCTTGGGATCCGCAGTGAGGAATATAACAGTTCATAAATCACAGCCTGTCAACTTCTGCTGATTGCTTGAGAGCCAGCCCCAAAAGCCACGTGCTGCAGATGGAGCAAGCAAAAGAAGCAATCAGGTTCCTGCTGACACTTGGAATCTGCCGCCCCAGAAACCATCATTTTTTTAATGCATGACTGAGAGCCTTATTTCAATCAGGGGTCTGTTCCATTGGCTATCAGCTGTGATGTTGTGGAGTTTGCTGTGACAGGGTACTCCCTTTTCCCAGACCAGAGTCTCCACTCAGTCTCTTGACAGTCTGCCAAGCTTTGCAACTGGAATGTGTGAAGTTCAGTTTTGAAACAGTTTCTTTCCATCATTCCTGCCTGTTTTGATCTAGTATGTGAAACAGGTTTCTACTTTTGTTATAGGATTCTTGTTCATTCTTGCCAGATTCAAATTCATTATATAATCCAGCAGCATTAGATGACTGCCTAGGAATGAGTAGCAGATGCATCCCCTGAAATACAGAATTCCTTGCTACAACCATGCATTGGTGACTTGATAGCCACCACTACATGACTGGATTTGTGCCAACAAGGGGCATCAAGAATTTCATAAAACCAAAACCAGATGTAATGAGCTCTGACGAGGATGTGATGCAGAGCTGGCCTGCCCCACCATAGAAATGATGGGGAAAACATTTGTCCTGGCACAGCCAGACTGTCATGGTAATCCTTTCCTGCCTAAGAGCAGCTCAGGACTACCCTCTCCAAGGAGAGTCATAGCTATTGTCAGCATTACTCTGGTTTCTCCATTTCCACACTGTTGTACTGCAGGCAGACACTGCAGCTCTCCTTCAATCTGCCAAGGATGACACTGATCCAGGCTAATGGATGAGGTCCCTCCATTTGATGAGAGGCTTTGAGGCCATAGCCTGGGTTTTCAATCCCACTGTTGGCATAGTGAGAAAGAAGTTGCAGGTAGTAATGGCCATGAGGCTGCCAACTGCTGTACACTTCAGAAACTTGGAAAGAACTTCTGAGAAAACTGGCACAACTGGCATTTTCCATCCTTTTATTTTTTTAAATAATCATCTACAAAAACCATCTGTCTGCTACTGCTACCAGCAATCAGTGCAGTGGAAAAGGCCACAAACATCTTAGGAACCTCCATTCAAAACTGCTCTGAAAAAGCTGGCTAAGCTGCAACTGGATTCTGGAGGTACCTGATGCATCCAGGAGCTTTCCTGCTTGGTGCTACATTCTCCAGGTGCCTCAGGTGGAACCTTTGAACATTTTTACCCTCATCTTCACATGACTCAGCAACCTAGCTGTTAGTGTGGAACTAAGTGAAACACATCAAGGTCTTCAAACAGTGCTATTTGCCCCTGAAGTCCTTAGCAACAGGTGATCTCGGTGTCCCCAAAGTGAAGTATAGCAGTTGCCTGTGCAAACCTTTTCAAAGGCATATTTAAGTCTGAATGGACCTGGGAGGTTCTGTTAACAGCATGGTACCTATTCCCATAAATAGTGATTCCCTCAGAAAAGGAGGAAAAGACCCCAAACTCAAGACACAAAGCATTAAAAGGCCCAACTACTGCTTTTGTCCAGCTGCAGGCATTCTCAGAAAATGCCTGCTACATACTGAAACAATTATGTTCTCACAAAATGAAGACACAGCTGCCTCTGCCTCCTAAAGAATAGCTGGAAGAAGAGAAAAAGCCCTTCTTTTTCATTAAACATCCTAGTCAGATTATTCACCAAGTGAGAGGGTATTTCTTCCAATATTGAAGGGAATACAAGATCAGAATGTTCCATCTGTGAAAGAGCTCATGCTCATCTATAGATCTTTGTTTTCTTTCAATTTAATTTGTCTCTGAGCAAAATAAAAATAATAGTAATAATTCTGTATTAATTGGCCCAGATGAGATGCGTGAAAATTCCTGGATTTTCATCTTGTTCTTCCAGATCACTCTTGTAGTCACAGAAAGCAGGGGCATGGGTGAGTCCTTCAATGCATAGATAGGCCTAGAACTTCTTCCTGTCCTCTCCAACCCATTTTCAATGATGGAATAGAGGAGGCAACCACCTTTTAAGTAAAGAATTATGAGTGGGATGAGACCACTCAGTCCTGAGTTTCCTCTTCCTGTCAGGTGCTTTCACTCCAGCCCTGACCCCTGACAGCCCAAAGTCTCTCACCCTGAGGTGAGGTATTGCTGGGACCATTCGTGATATGGGCTCAGTGCCCTGTGGGGCTTTACAGACCAAAGCCCTTCACTGTGTCCCCACTTATCTAGCTCATCTCAGAGAGGTTTGTCCCTGGATCACATCCTGGGACAGATATCCTTATGCCCCATGGATGTAACCATGGTGAGAAGCAAAGGTCTTTCTCCTAAGTCCACCCCTGCATATTGCAAAGCCAGGCATAAATTAAAAATGTTCATCAACAGTCCCTCAAGCGGATGCTAGCGTGTCACAGATCGACTATAGACAGACCAGAGACCAATCCTCACTAAATTATTTGCAGGTTTCTCTTGTAGATCAACAGTTGGCAAGAGGTTTTCCAAGACTGACTAATATATTGTATGCATTGTCTTGTGGATAATGAACGGATGCACATCTGTGCTTAATACTTTTGTGCCTTTCAGAAATTCCCTGCATTCTGCAGATGCGAAATGAGATCCTTCAGAAGTGAACAGTGCTTTTGAATTTCATTCACAACTAAAGAGGTTAATAACTTGATGATCACAAGGAAACCACTTAGAAAACAAAACTTTGCCTTTTAGATTAATTAATGCAATTTAGTAATAGCAGTCATTGTATAAAATATGTGTTGGTCTTTATTTTTCTGATGGAAAACCAGTATTGAAGAATCCAAATGCCACACTGCTACACAGTGCATCACAGTGTTGGATATTTATACTGCAGCTATCAGGGTTTCATAAGTCCTTGCTGGTGACTCCTACTCTGCTTATTAGGGGAGCTCAGAGTTTTTGTTTCCGGTAATTCCAACTATTAGGATTGTCAAGAGCAAGTTGAACAAACCTGGGTTAGAGACAGGAGGGAAAACTTCGGCAATGAATATTGTAAATCATACAAACTGCAGCCTGCAATTCCTTCACAAATGCTAAAGCAGGAGGAGATGTGGGTGTTGAATTCTGTGCTAGGAGTGGGGTCACTTCTTGTCTTGAGACAGAGGGCATGCTGTAAAGGGTACTTTGAATTTTTTTCAAGGCCATATGCTAATATTCTTCATTAATAATTGAATTTAACTCAATCTCATTTCCAGGTACGAGCTGCTGAGTCATAGAAGGGAGCAGAAAAAGCAATATGACACAAGACTTCCACAGTCCATCGTGTTCTCTACCCTACATGAGTATATACCATACATGACTGCAAGCAGGTCATCACTTTTGGCCTACACTGAGGCTAATTTTTGGTATAGAGTAAGTCTGCACACTCAAGGTGAAGATATTTTCTTCCTGTTGTCCAAATATTCTTAGAGGGATTTGTTTAAGTCAAAGCATAATTGTGTATCTTTGATTCAGATAATGAATATGCAGTGCAGTTATTTACAACAAATTGTATGAACACCATTTCTCTTTCTCTTGTTTCCTTTATATTATTCCACTGTGGAAGCCAAACCAAAAAATTTTACTACAAAAGACTGGGTAGTATCACAAGACCTCAGGCAGCAGGTACTGAGGTCTCCTGGCACAATCCCCACTGGTTTTCCAGATCTGGCAAATTACTACTTTATCTATGTCAGAATTTTTCAATACTTTTAATATTGTTAGGGTTTTTTTTTCAGTCATACTGAGGCTCTTTCCAGAAATTATGCATGTTTCAGATTAGTGCATATGAAATAGTTTTTTCTGTTGTCCTTTCATGGTTCTCTAGAAGTAACTCTCCACCCTTCTGGGTTGAAACCCCCTTATCTGCATGTATATCTGCACTGGGTTGGGTGTGCTCTTTTTAGCAGGAATAAACAATCTCAGGGAATGAATAAGCTGTCATAAGCAGCTTTGGAAATAAAGAGCAAAGTCATGGAAGGCTCAGAGCTAAAAAGGTTCTTTTTATCAATGCTCATATTCATGGTTCATAAAAATCTAATTCAGAATGTTAGTTTACATCCCTCAACTCCCCCCAGAAAAATCCATTCAGACACTGTGCATTTGTCATTTGTGAGCCAAATGCTGACAACTCTGGTATTATCCCATCTCACAGTCCAAGAAAAATCAACTTTTATCTTAGGAAAAATTATTTCACATATCTAAAATGCTGAACTTTTTTTTTTTAATGGAGTTATGTTTGTGGTGCCTTGCTACATTACAGAGTTAGTACAGCAATCTGTCCCTTGATGGTTTTGTATTCCTCTTAAACAGGCTCAAAGAAAATAAGAGCAGTGCCTGTGATGCTGAGGCTATGGAAAGACCAACTTCCAAATGATAGTGAATTAAAAGGAAGATCCCTGCCATATATTTTTTATTTATTAGCATGTTTCTCTGTGAAAGACAGGAGCTCTCTTTTGCACAAGTCCTGTGGTCACTCGTGCAGAGGCTCCCTAACTCAAGGGGTTTATGTGTGAGCACAGAAGGCAGATGGGTGGGAGGGCAATGGAGGTGCTGGGGCCAAGCAGCCACAGCTAGAGCAGCCACTGCATCCCAGTGCCCCCCTGGAAAAGCAAAGCTGCTGGCCTTCCCTGAAGACATCACCTTTAACTCAAGCCAAATATTTATTTAGGTTGATTTCCTTATCTGGAAGATGTGGGAAAAAGCCAAGGGGCTCCAGGGGGACCAAACATTAAAAAGCAGCTCCTTTTTTTTTTCCAGAAAAGGATAAAATAATATACTTGCAGTGCTAGATTTTTTTTAATCTATCCTGCATAATTTTTATGGCAAAATACGAATTGCACAGTCTGGCCTTTGACATATTACTTATCAATGGGATTTTTTAGCCATTGGTCCCTAAGAAGAGCCCGGTAAGCCAAATAAAGCACTTTGGCACACTGGAATTATTGGTGCTCACTACAAGCAGAGAATAAAATGGGAATATTCTACAATCAGTGATGGACTACAAAACAACAAGGAAGGAAAATGCAGGTAGTTGATCTGGGAAGGTGATCCACTCTCTATTCTTGCTCCCAAATTTGTCAAAAAATCTGCTGTAAAAGCTCCTTCAGACAGGCAAGTAGGAACAGCTTTTGGCTCTGCTATTAGTCCAGCTTGTGTCAGGTTTGATGTCCCTGGGAGAGGTGTGAGGGTTGCAGGATAGACAAGTGGAGAAATGTCCATACGTGTGTGGAGAAGAATAATTCTTCCTCAGATCTGTAACCAAACAAAGCTCTGAAGCCTGAAAGCCACAAGAGTCGAGTCTGTAGGAAAAGGTGTGTCCTGTACCAAATAGAGAGTTTTCTCACCACAAAAGTCAGCTCTTTAAGCAGGCTGGAGAGACCCCTAGCCAGTCAGCCCTGTACAGCTGTAAAAGCTGTCCAAACGGGTCCAGATGCTCTCTACTCAAGTTTCAGGCGATGTCCTACAATAGTCCCCAAAGCAGAGGAACTGAAGGGAAGGAGTTTCAGAGGCAGGGTGGTAGCCCAAGCTAAGCAAATAACTGTTTTGTTTGACATTCTGCCCAAGGCTCATAATTGAAATAAAAAGCTCTGACCTGTAAGAAACCCTGGGTGTGGTGGAAAGTGTTTCCTGGGCTGGGGGAAACAGGCGAGCCGCCCCGTCAGCTGCCTGGGGCATGGGTGAGCAAATACATGGCCCCTGGCTGAAAAGTGATTATGATGGGAAATATTTTGCATGGATTCATACTTGATGATTTCCAGCATTACTTAGGTATTTTTGTTTTGAGGCTTTGGTAGAAATTTGTTCTTAAAGGAACAAGTTTTATTCTGTGAGAATAATCCTATGAAATCAAAGTTGCTGGTGCTTTAGCACAAGCAAAGTTTCACTCAGAAGGCTTAAACTTTCCAAATTAAAATTTCCCAACAAGCTTAAATTTCCCAGAAATTCAATCCAGCATGGCAGAGTCCACTGATGAGGGGACAAGTCATTTTCTGGAGTGTGCAAGTCCTGTTGAATCAAGATGATGCAACGTGAAAGGCTCCAGAAACAAAACTTCTGAATATGCTGTCAGTGTGTTGTGCATACAGCACAAGGCAGTGCACATTTGAGAGCAAAAATAGATGCATGGCCCTGGCTCGGAAAGTACTTTTAAAATAACATAATTTATTATCTGAGCTATGGCTGACAACAATCTGTCCCCCTGTTTCAGCCAGATTTTCAAACTTCACTGAGCTCCAGCTCATGTGCCCATCTCATGTTGATGTTGTCTCACTTTGGACACTGTGGGAAATGCTTCAGGGTAGCTTACATAGGATGCAGAAGCAGCATCATTACAATTTGTAAAAGGGATTGTTTAAATCCAGGAAACAATAGAAACATCCTGTAAAGGCTGAGCATCTGGTTCAAAGAACAAATCTCAAACATTACATTATCACTACTGGGAACTGTGAAATGAGAGTCCACTTTAGTAGTCCTCAGCAGTACTTTTTTTCTGGTAAATGTTGCAGTGTTGGTAAATGGAGTGTATATTTATGGAATAGCTTTGGTTTTTATGGGAACAGTGTAGCTCTGATAAGGCTCATGTCTGCAAACCGAGAATTTCATTGGGGTACTTGAAGATTATGAGCCATAATATTTCATTATTAGGTGCCTTTATATATGTGCAAATTGGCAATATGACAGTCTTTCACTTAGTGAACTGATACTGAGGGTGATCTCATTGTTTTCTCATGATTTATCAAGGAATTAGAATCCTAAACAGTGGTAAAATGCATTCAAAAGTATTTGACCTTGACCAAATCATGGCTTTCAGTTTAACTTTATTTTTCATTCCTTGCAGAGACTTGATAAATGAGATAAACTGGCCCTGAGTTTTGCACCTGCTGTAACTTACTGTTTGGTACTATTTGGAATTTCTGTTGTGCTTTTGTGAGATACCCAAGCATAACTATGCCAGTTTACCCAGCACAGCCTGTTCCCTTCACTGCCCCAGTATGAGGTATCTGCTGTTCCCAAATTCAGTGACTTTCAGAACACTTCAAGAGAATACATTTTCTTGAAAAGAAAAAGAGAGGAAGTCAACAGTGTCTTGTATTAAATTGTTTGTGCTCCAGTTACAGTTGGAGAAGCCTCCTGTGGAGTGTGTCCTCAGATTTTCTCAAACAGGGCAAGTTAAGGGAGGTTTCTTATCCCTGGGACCTTGAGAGAGTCTCAACTTTTGATGTTTGCATTTTTTCTGTGCAAAATAGTAAACTGGAGAACAAGCTCCAGCCTTGAGCAATCCCACAAGCTTCCCATCTGTTACCAATATGATTATGTTAACGAGTCCTAATTGCCCAGAAAAGCCCCACGTGGGACTTCCACCCACACATCCTACCCAGGGTCTCCACTGAAGGTCAGGACTGCATYTCTCTTTCCTCCTTCTCAGCACAGCTTTCTCCAGCCCTGCCTCCTGCTGCTCCTGCTCGGAACCCCAGGGGTGGCTCGCACCTTGCCCATCGAGGGCCGCCAGGGGAGCAGCTCTGCCCAGTGCCCAGGTGCTGCGGGGGACAGGGTCCTGGTGAGCRGGTGTGCGGCTGGCGCTGGGGGCACCCTCCGCTCCCCCTGAGCGGGGCAGCCCCTCCTGCTGCTCCTGGCGCTGCAGCCTGGCAGCTCCGTGTCCTTCACTCAGGCAGGACAAGGGGGCAGAGCATCACTGAGCAGCAGCAATAAAGCAATTTGGTGCCATCCCTGGATGGCATCCTTTCCTTCTGTTGTGTGAGACAGCCTGCTCAGCTTTGTGTCATCTGCAAATTTGCTGAGGGTGCACTTGATCTCGCTGTCTGTTGTTGGTAAAGATGCTGAGTGCCACTCCCAAGGCAGAGCCCTGAGGGACACTACTTGACACCAGCCTCCACCTGGTGATAGAGCCATTGACCAAATACTTTCTCCACTGAATAGTTCATCCACCAAACACCTGTGTCTCCAGTTTGGAGGTAAGGCTGTCATGCGAGACCGTGTTAGAAGCCCTGCAGAAATCTGGGTAGACAACACAGCTTGTCATTCCCTTGTTGGCTGTTGATGTCACTCCCTTGTAGGAGGCTGCCAAATTGTTCAGGTGTGATTTGCCCTTGGGAAAGCTGTTCTGGCTGTCTCTGGTCACCTCCTTGCTTTATATCTGCCTTAGCATGGCTTCCATGAAGATCTGCTCCATGATCTTCCCACACATGGCGGCCAGGCTCACCTGTCTGTAGCTCCTCTGGTCTTCCTTTCTTCCCTTTTTAAAAACTGAAGAGTGGTTTTCCTTCGTTCAATCAGGATCTTGCCTGACTGCCATGACTCTTCAAATATGATGGAGTATGGCCTGCCAACAGCACCAGCCCGTTCCCTGAACTGGGAAGTTGGTGGAAGAATCTGGAAWGGGATTTGACTGTCCCTGTATTTTTGGTCAAACAGGACTTTGAATCCTATTTCAAAATACCCCAAAGGCAGTGGTTTGCATTATGGACTCAGCCCTTGTGTGTTGCTCCCCTGAGTAAAAATGAAATTAGCTCCCCAGAGTATCCCACTGGTACAATCTTCCATTGAAGCCTTGCATCTTTGCTTACCACCTCATGCACCTGGCAAACCCTGGTGGCTGTTATTTTTGTTTTCAGACGAGTACAGATTGTTAGATGTGGATTGTTGGCTTGGTTCTTCCTTGCACTTTTTTTAAGTTTATTTTTTATTATTTCCTTGCCATAAAGCCTCTTATTTTATTTTTTCTTCCCTACACACAGACCTTTTAATTTACATTTTCTTTCATCTGGAATCTCAAGGCCTTTGATTCATATTTGCTCTTTGTTTTGATGCACGGAAAAAGCTTAAGACATACTTGGCTGAAATAGCTGTACAAATTCAAACCTTGGTAAGGAAGAGAAATATTTGAAACCAAGTCAATCCTAATCTATTTAAAGATGTAATTTACCCATAGACATCAAATAAAAAATAAAATCATCATCTATATTTTATTACTAGATCTTAAAATAATAAAATCAGCTGTAGTTTACATGCTTGTTGGGTGACATTGGGTGTTAGGGAGGAGAGAAAGCTGAGGTTTGCTTCCAAAGGATTCTTGTGAAGTGACTTTGAAACATGGCTTAAAGGGTAATTGCTTTTCCATCATAAAACTTTCAAAGGAGAGTGATTTTCCAGGTGTTTGATAAACACTTTTTTAAATAATACGTCTAACATAAAAGGTTCAATGAAAACCTTTATTTTTCAGAAACTAAGCATTGCAAAGAGAGAGGAAAAAAYCCAGCTCCTCCTATGTTGTAGCACCTCAACCAGAAAAATGCAAGGGGCTGTAACAGAGAGTGGTCCAGCATTTACCCATTATTGACTGCATTCAGGGGGAAGTCAAGAGGCAATAGTAACCACTTGAAAATTTAGGGCAAATATATTAATAGATTAATTAATTTTTTTCTCTCTTTAGCACTGTTCACAAAAATAATCTCCAGTTGTAAAAATGCACGTAGCTTTCTCCAGTTTGGAAAGTAAAATGGAAAATCCAAATATGCATATTTTTAAATGCTTTCTCTGTAATGTGTTACTCCCTTGAAAAAGCTCCTCACACAAGTAGCAATTTTTCTAAGTCATAATGCTTATAAATAAATGCAGGAAAAATGCTGATGCTTTAATAATAGAAGTCTTCAACTTGTAGTTGTGGGATGGTGGCTTTTTTCCTTTCTGGGAATGGTTTAAATTTTCTGTCCCTTGTTCAAAACATAAAATGAATCCAAACTATGTACGTGCCATCTCTGGATTTACAACCACACATTTCTGCCATCTTTAAAACTTCAAAGGGTTAATGCTGAAGACATAGATAAACTTTTTCCTGGATAGATTTGTGGGAAAAGGTGTGGATGTTTTGTACAAAAGAAAACTGGATCCTCTGGTTGAAAGGTAGAATAAAAAAAACTCTTCCTCCAGCGTGGTGTATCTTCCTGAGACCTACTATAATCTCACAGGAATATCTATTTTCAGGAGTAGAAAGAAAGTCTGTGGGAGGCAGTGAAGGACACAACTCAGCCAACAGGACAGTCTTTCTTGTTTTCAACATTTGCATCCTCTGAGCTTTACCTCTGCTGGTCAGTGCTTCCTGTGCTCAATATAAATGTGTCTGCTGAAGAAAACTCATGGAGCCCTTTGTGCTGCTTCTCTTCCATTTCAGTCCCCCAAACTGGGCTTTGGTGGGGCTCAGACACTGCCCACAACCTCCCATCCACTACTTAAACCTTACAAGGGCTGCTCCAGCATGAGAGCTTCTGGGTTGAAAAGGGCTGAGTAGGAAGGGATTTGTAGGCTGCATTTCCGTGTTGTAAAGCACTTTCCAGAACTAGCAGGAGCTGATGCTCTGTGGGATAACTTCTCTTTCACTTTGGGAGCTGGAAGTAAAATACAGAGATCTCATAAATGTTCTCTTTGTGATGGATGGTGACGAAAGTGACTGTGCCTTGTGTGCTGCTGCTTCTTATTGTCATTACAAAAATAGCATTATGAAAAGGTTTAAAGGGGGTTTCTGTTACACTGATGCAACAAAGGTTCACTAGAAGCAATTCTTCCTCTGCATTATGCACCTGGGCATGCATGATACTGCCTGAATGCTTGCAGGTAGCCTGGGTGCGTTTATCAGTTTTGATAACCAAGCCTTTAAAAACTTTTTATCTGCCTGAACAAAATGGAATAAACATCTGATTTAGCTGATGCCACGACACTGGTAGCAGAAAAGAGAAGAAACATGTTCCCATAATGTGTCTCATTTTACCCGAAAGTTGCATGGAAGCTACTAAATCATTATTTTCTATGTAAGAATATATGGTGCCCAGGGCCTGGAAAAAGCTGCTCAAGGGAAAATAGTTTGGTAAGAATGAAGGAGAGCGGGGGATGGAGGCAAAGAGACTGACTATCATGCAAGGAAGTTATTTGTTGCTGGAAAAATAGCTCCTAGAGTGGCAGCTGCTCCCCTCTTCCTCTGTTCTGCCTCCAGCACAGCATCAGGACATGAAATAATACAACTAACTGTGGTCTGCGTGCTTGGGTTTGGAGATGTTTGTGTCCTGCTGATCTGCTGGAAAACACATTAGTTTAGCAAGCATGCATTAGCATTGACTGCCAACATTGATGCCGATTTGCAACTTTTATCTGCTAAGACATATTTAGGACTCCGAGGGACTTTTACTACTGTCACCTCGGCAGCATGAGACCATTTTCAGTTTCATTATGTACTTATTGCTAAATAAGAGCTCTCTAGGTAGCTTTCTAGCTAAGTACTAAGAATTAAAAAAAAAAATCCCACTAAGTATTATAGGTAGCTTTCTAGCTAAGTACTAAGAATTAAAAAAAAAAAATCCCACTTTATTTTCTACCAGATGTATATTCTGCTATTTTTTTGGCTTGGGTCTCAGAATACAGCAGAAAAATAACTGTAATCCACTTTCCATGTAGTGTCTTCTTGCTTCTTAGAGAGTTTGGGTAATTTCACTGGTGGTTATCCCATTCCTTATCTATGCCAAAAACTATAACTTTTGTTATCCAGTTACTCTATGGTCCTGAATCTGAGGACATTTCTTTGCATGGCTTTTGGTAAAAGCGAGCTATTTGAGTTTCCTCAGTTCAGCCTTTCAATAAAGCACCCTAAACCCCAGCAGTGCCCAGACATCCTGGTTGGATGCGCGGTCCCATCTCCAGCAGCCCTTATAAAAGGACATAATGACATGGGGATTTGGGCACCTGAGCTGCAGCACGGTCCAGGAGAGTGGTTGGGGTCAAGGGTGCTGGTGGGAAACTCAGAATCTCTCTCAAAAGAAGTCAGGGTAGGACAGAAAATGTTTCTCTGCTTCCTCTTGAAATTTATGACTGGACCAGGAAAAGATAGTGTCTCCAGCCTCTAGCTGAGTGCTTCAGTCAGAGTGCAAAGGGTCCTTTCTCAAATGATGTTTTTATTTGTATGTCTTACATGCCCTACAATTTTCAGTATACAATTTCACTAAGTGGTGATTTTTTTGTGTGTGTGCTTCTTTAATAGTATTTACCTCTGGGTTGTTTGGTTACCATTTTTATGATGGAAAATTGGTTTTAAACTTTTCTCTTTCCTCCTGATAGCATTACAAAAATTTAAGTGCTTTTATTATGATATTTTTCTTTATTTTAGAAGAGAAGCTGTAATAGGAACATTAGGCCAAATGACTGGCTTCTCAAAGTTTCAATATGTAGTCAGCCTGTGTAGGGGAGAATATGCAATGATGAATATTTTCAATCTGAGTAGTGTGGAGGCATGGAAAAGCCAAGGTTATGAAGGGGATGTGGTGKCTGATTCCTGGATGAATAAGCTGTTTTAAACATTTTCTTGCTAACAAATTTGTTTTTTTTAAATAATGAACTGAAGACAAACTTTCCTTTTAATGGACATTGAACCCATTGGTTTTCACCTGATGTAGTGCTCTGTCATTAACTCATTAAAGGACTCTCTCTTTGGAGCCTCATCAGGAGAAAGGCAGTATCCTAAACCTCTGGAAATCATCTCTGCAGTGCAGGAGAACAGCAGGCCCCAAAGGATTGTGTGACATGGCAGGTCTTGAAAGCACAGCACATCAAGGAGGGAAGGAAGAAGTTCCATAACTTCAAGGGCATTTGGCTGTTATTTTTGGAGTTATTTGACTGACAGATCACTATGCAACAGCGATGTGTATGGGGAGAGCAAGTGAAATAGTGCTGGAGCTGGTTTTAGTCTGATGTAACTCCAGTGTGATGACAATTCCCTGGCTCTTAGTGGCTTTTTATCCCTGACATGCAATGTTCTACTTGTCAGCTTTCTTTTGTTTTCCATGGCTTGTTTCTCCTTGCTTTCCACACCACACAACAGTGAGCAAATGAAAAGGATCCTTTTATGAGTCAATGAATGCCTTTTGTGGTTTTACATATTCCAGCTTGGGTATAGGAGAAATACTTTGTATGGCTGAGCCTGTGGCAGGCAAAATGKGTACCTGCAAATAAAAGGGCATCTAATTTAAGGTGAGACCCTGTTCCTTCTTACAACTAGAACGAAAATGTCTCTCAGCACGGGATTTCCTTGCCTTGGTGGGTCCCTGGTGTAGAAATCCACTGTTTTCTTATTCCCATTTTTCTGATCAAGCCTGACACACTTAGAAAAGGCAAAACATGACCAAAGGAAGAACCCAACAAAGAAACGTACGTTTTACTATGCAAACTCTGCAGATTTCATCAGGCTGTCACCAGGCAGCCGTATGGCCTGCTGGATAAAAAAAGCAAAAGTAAAATAGCTTGAACAGTTTTGTTCCAAGAACTTTTTATGGCTGCTTCAAGACTGAGCCCTGATCCTTGTTTTGATGTCTTAGGGAATACCAAGAACTTTTGCTGTCTTTGTGTGAAAGGTCAAATTTTATGCCCTGTGACAACACAGCTGCATTCAAGGAAAACTGCTGTTGTTATTGCATTAAATTGGTCATTTTATGCTCTCCAGAAGGTCCATCTCTTTTCAAGGGTTTAAATCCAACAGGAAATCCCACTAAGATCAAATAACAGTACCATATAGGAAGAATAAGTATATATGTGCATCCCATACAGACATGACAAACAATAAATACAAAAACCATATCTGTTGTGCAAGTCCTAAACTAAGGAATTTTAAGAGGAAGAAAAAGCATAAAATATGATCCATAATAATGAAATTGTTATAAAAGAATGATGACAGACTTGCTTTTAATTAAAATAACACCTGTTGGATTAAGTTTCAAAGAGGTGATCAAAGAAAATACTGAGCAAAAAACAAGGAACACAGTAAGTGTTTAGTAGATCAAAACATTTAAAACGTTTCAGAGAAGCATGAGATGTAAAAGGGGAAAAAAATGGGGGATTATGTTGGGATTATACTGAAATTTGACTAAAGGAGCAACACTCCTGAACAAATAACATTACATTAAACTAATTAGAGTTTAGAATATGAAATTGTTAAAGCATGCTATCTCAGCTGTTTCTTTAAACTGAAAAAGGGATTAATCCATATTATAAAAATAGTTAGTGGTTCAGAGGGCAGAAGCTATGAAATACTGCTGAAGTTTGGAGAAACAATAACAAAATCCACAAGAAAGTGCAGTCTGTGGTCCAAGTCCTTGGAAACCATAGGCATGTGAAGAGCTCTTCGTGCAAGTCCCTTTACTGGGCTTGGGAGCAGTACTGCTATCAGCAAGGTGTACGTGGGTGCTTTGGGGTGTACCCAAAATCCAGGATGTTTTGTCTGCAGTTTAAGATTGAGTGGTTTAACTGCAGTTAAAAACATCACAGGAAACAGATTTATTTTCAATTGGAGGGCATTCTTCCCCACTGCTGCTGTCCTAGAGACAGTCCTCTGTTTTTATTTTTTTTTTCAAATTTCCTCTGAAGGTTTTTTGCACTATAAACTTTGTTACTCAGTGAAGATGTCTAGTGTTCAGTTCTGATGGCTTTCAAGCCCCATTTAAATCAATAGGGACTGTGAGTGCCAGAAATTCATAAGAGGACTCCAGCACACTGAAAACTTGTGGAGGATGTTATGGCTGACTGCTGGCTCCTCTTGCTGGTGAAAGATGCTGAGGCAGGCAGCCAGCCAGCTGCTCTCCCCAGGAGGGAGTTAGTCCCTGGATCTCAGTTTGGGAATGGCTGTCTTAAATAATTTTGTTCAAATATAGTGCCTTTCATGTTCTTTCCAATTCTCTGTCCTTCTCACAATTACCATTTCACATGGGAAACATGTACTCTTTCTTCTTGTTCCTCTCCTTTTATTGAGATGGGCTGTCAGTGTTTTGCTCTCAGTGTATTACATATTTAAACACATATATGTATGTGTGTATCCTATGGCAGAGTGAGGTAACAAGAAGTGAATTTGATACTCAGCTTCTAGGGTTTGCACAGCAAACATGAAACAAGACCGTGCTGCATATCTGCAGACTCAAGCTATGCTTATTTATAATGTTTGAATCAAGTTTTGGCAATTAAAATGTGTTTTACATGTTTGGGGGTTTTTTATAAGCATACTGCATGAGATATTGTGTGGGTGATCAGTATGTTATATTAGCTGATGGGCAAAAGCATTTTTGACATTGTGGTAATTATCTCTTTCCTAAGTAATTCATTAGCTGGCTGATGAAGGATTTTGATATTCTGTTTATCACAGTTTAAGGGCTGATTTGAAAATCACAGCACGGCACTACAGACACTGTACTCCAGGAAACAGATGGTAGAGAGCCATCAGCTGTAATCTGTGAGTAAACTAAGACAAGTGAAGTTGGGTGTAGAGTTTTGAAAATGAGCTGTAATGGTGTTATAGAAGTGTAAGAATGCTGTGAAATAATCTTACCTTGCCTGTAAAGAACAAGCTCTATTTAATCTGGAATGATAATGCCTTTTTTTTTTTTCCTGTTTTACTGAAACTTCCAGCTTTGGTGCAGCAGGAAAATCGTAACATTTGATCAACAGGGAAATGGGTTTCATGTGTGTTTTTTCCTTTGTGAAATATATAGGGCCACTGAATGACAAACAGATTCCATGAAGTTGTTTACCAAGGAGAAGAAACAAATAAAGCCCAGAGCCACCAGGCTCTTCACAGAGCAGGGAGAATACTACTGTTCTGGAAAGCAGGGAGAGAGCTTGCTTCTGAAATAGAAAGGATTATGTTGTCTTTCTCAAACATAGACAAAAGGTGAAGAGATCACACAATATTTGTTTTTCCACTGGATGGTTTATTTGAATGTGTTTAGGGTGGCTGGGGGGGCGAGGGGAGGATTCTCCTCTGCTGGCAACACGCAGCATGAGAAGAAATTGCAGAGGAGTGCTCGACACTTAGAGGTCAGGAAGGTGAAAGCACCAAGCCAAAAGCTCTGCTAGGAGGCTCAAACATTTCTGTGGTTTCAAGTGTTTACCTTAGCAATGACAGAAGATTTAGACAATTACCCAGCAGTCTCAACAGTGTCTTGTAGGGCAACACGACTTCTCCTTTTCAGTAATGTCACTGGGAGCCTGATGTTTTGAGCATTATCGTTCAAGTGTTGCTATAACCAGGTCTGATACAATTAGGAGTTAAAGAATGGTGGCTGAAATGATCCAGTTAGAAGAGATTAACTGGAGCTTGTGGGAAGATGAGAGAAATTGTGATGCTTTCATTAGAGCTCAGTCCAGGTCTGCATATTTTCTGTTGCTGCTGATTCATCATAGCTAAGTAGACATTCATTTTTGAAGGTTTGCTGTATGTTTTCAAGGAAATTGGTAAAATATTTCCCCTTTTTGGAGTGCTGTAGCACAAATCCTTGATTCTCACATACTCAGTAAAGAGTTAATTATTTTGGTGCCTCAAAGAAAACCACACTTCTCAGTTTGTCAGTGTGAAGCAAAGGTGTCCATAAGGCCTCTTTCCCACTGCCAACTGTTTCACTTTATGGCGCTCTTTATTCAGTTACACCTTCCTTTTGTTCCTTCCTATTTGTTTTTATGTCTTCTTTTCCTTTTCATCCTTCTTTTTATTACTTCCTGAGGGTGTGTTTTTCTTTGAGTTCTCTGTTTTCTAGGCTTTTCTTGTCAGTGAAGCAGCAGTAGATATTCAGTTGTTTTCTAGGAGAGCCAGTACTTCTGCTTGCCTTGGTCTTCTCTTTTTTGTCTGTAGGAGATAAATAGAAGAGGGAACGCAATTGAAAAGTGAACTATCTCTGCTGAGAGGGAAACCTTGGGTTCACAATTGACAATATAACTGTGTTATAGTGAGCTGTGGCTAGGATACAGGCCAAAAAAGCGTGGAGCATGAAGTGCACAAGGACAATTTGAATACACCAAATTCACAAAATAGCAGTGCAGAAATCTTGCTGCAACGAGCCTTCTGCTAGCTTTTCAGCATTTCCAAATTTGCCTGGGCTAGTAATAAAATTTCCACTATGTCAGTCTCTACAGTTAACTGAGGTTGCTGTAAAGTGGAAAAAAGGCCCCATGCCTCCAGGAGCAGGGAGATAATAGGTTTGGGCCTAAGAACCTGGAGGCATACAATTGGAGATAGTTTGCCCTCTCTCTGTGTCTCTGGCCCAAAATATTGGAGCAATATTCTGCAAATTAAACATTCTGGGTTAAAGGGGGATAGACTAGCTCCTGTGTATGTGAATGTAGCATTAATGCACCAACCCACTTGAGCAATGAGAGAGTATGTCAACTTGAGTGAGAGAAACTGAAATTAAATGAGGTTAGCTGATGTCTGCATGCCTGGGGAGTGTGGCCCAGTAGATTTGGCATGTGAAACAGCTGGTGCTCAGGCCAAGGTGTTTGCACTGCCTGCGACCTCACCTGGTGCATGGGATGCCTGCTGGCCCCACAGTGCATTAGGTGCACTCCCAGGCTGCATTTTTGGGCTTACTGCTGGCAGTCTGTGCACTGAGGTTGCTCCACCTCTGTTTTAAAGTGAGCTTCTGATGCACACTAAACTGCTAATGTAGTTATCCCTTGAACATTCCCATTTTAAATTTGTGGTTTTCCCCATCATAACGTGTTATAACGGACTAAATTGTGATCGTAAGCTTCTAATATGATAACTTAAGCTGCTGATCTGTTATTTTCTTTCATCAAGCATAAAAAAGAGGGAAGCAGTAATAAGATAGTACAGAAGTTAAAAAGCCTGGGCTGTAAGGCAGCAAGGGATGGTTTTTGCCTGCCTGTGGGATGTAGTACAACTTGCAGCAGGAGTATCCACATCGGGGCTGTGGTGCTGCCTACACTTAGCAATGAATTATTGCTGACACTCTAAACGCCATGCAGCGTATCGGCGATTCATCTTTCAATCGCCTGTTCCCACGCTGTCCGCTTTATCTCGATTGTTAATTTAATCCTGGCAGTAAATTGCTTCACTTCTCTTAAATCTCCCCGTCCCGCCGGCCAAGTGCGGGGTCCCTCGGGGCGGGTGTGTGTGGGGACCTTGGGGCTGGGTCCGGGGCTGGTGATGGATGCCCCGGGCACCCTGCCCGCGCAGCCCCGGCCCCGGGGAGCCGCCGGGCAGCGGCGGCCGCGGGGGGGCGGGAGGAGGAGGAGGAGAAGGAGGAGGCGGCGAATCCTGGTCCGGCCGGCCGGGTGTGCGAGCACTAGTGGGAGCTGGAGAGGGCGAGAGGAGGGGAGAAAGCCCCGAGCCACCCCGAYCCCGGGCAGAGCGGCTGCGAGCCGGGCGGGAAGGGGCAGTGCGCGGGAGGCAGGAGGGGGCGAGCGCGGCGGCAGCCGGGGCGGAGGAGGCGGCAGCCCCGGGCAGAGCAGCCCCGCGGAGCCCTCGCAGGCGGCGAGGACGGTGAGGAGCCGCAGCCGGGCGGAGAGCGGGGGATGCGGCGCGGAGATGCTGCGGAGGGGCGGGCGGGCACCTGCGCGGCCCGGGGTGCAGGGGGACCCCGGGGGCCCCAGCGCTGCGGGGGCAGCGCCCCGAACGCGCCCGGAGCCTTCCAGCCCCGCCGGGCGCTCGGGGAGCCGCGGCCGCCCGGCTCTCTCCCCGTCCCGTCCCGTCCCGTGCGGGGCTGGGGGCGCTCGGCTCGGCTGCCCCGAGCTTGTCCCGGGGCCAGCAGCTGCGGCGAAGCGGGTGAGTGGCCACAGGCGGCTGGGGCAGGGCTGCCGGAGCTGCTCTCGGGGCGCACGCTGCCCCTGGCGCGGTACGGGCTCGTCACGCGTGCACGGCACAGGCTGGCGGTCTGCGGCGCTCCCGAAAGGAACTTTTAAATCAAATTGTTAAGGAACATCTTGTTCGGTGACTGCAGCGATGGAGATAGTTTGTCCTCTCTCTGTGAATCTCTGGGAAGCGGGAATCTCTCGCGCAGCAGCGCGGTATTGTCAACTCACAGACTTCGTCGCTTGTGATGGACGGATGTGAACCCTGATTTACCGGCCGGATTATAGCAGTCCATGTCTTCGGTGATGTTGTTCAGAAACATAGCGTTAAACCACTCGATTTAAGGACCTGCTGAATGTAAATGACAGAAAGTTGTCACAGTTTAGGAGTCTCTTGTAGATAAAGCCAGAGGTCTGTCTAAGCGTCCTGGGTCTGACAGCGCAAAAAGCAGTGCTTGAGGGAGAGTAAAAATAAGACAGGCACGTAAGGATAATTTGCCAAAGGCTCTCTCAGCATGCAATGATTTGCAGCTTGGATGCTTTCTAAGGGAGAGCTGGTGTCTTTACGGCACTCAGGGATTTTTCCTTTCCATGAACTGCTCTGGGTGCCCCTTGATGCTGCGTAAACTTTTAACAATGTGCTCTGAGAAGGAAGTTCATAGCTTTAGCTTTACACTTTAAACCCCATAGCATTTTATTCTGATCCTTTGATATAGATGTCTTGATATATGTTATGTCTTGACATAGAGCTGGTGCAGAATTGGTCTCTGCTCCTCTCTGTCCCATTCACACTTTTATATACTTCCAGTGTGTTCTCTGTTGTTGCCTTTTCAGACCAAAATGCTCACTTCTACACTGCTGAAAGTGCAGCTGAAGAGGAGGGAAATGAGCAGAGGCATAGTTATTTTCTGAGAATTGACCACTTTGAAGGACAGGCATGTTAAAGTTAGGATGTTAAAAGCTACAGTCTCTGTGAGTAACTCATGGAAGCAGTGTGCATGAGTGYGACAGAATGGCTGCCGTGTGATTGTCTACAGGGGACAAAATCTCCTCTGTCTGATGACCAGCATGGCTTTACAGCACCAGATATTCCTCCTCTCTTTCACTGGCAGAGGCTGCATGCACAGGGAGTGGGTTTCTTTCAGAAGTTTTTGAAAGCAAGCAAAAACCCAATCAGCATTTTATTATTAGAGTGATATGATGGACTCTAGTCCAAATGTGTTTGTAAGAAGATTCTCTGGTTTTTGTGTTGAAATTTTGCATTGTTAGGAAACAGTTTTGCAGTTATTTCAAAATAAGAAATCCATCACAGTAAATGCAACCTAAGGACCTAGACTCTCTTCCCACAACCTACTGCCCGGCTTGGCTTCAGCTGAGCTGCCCTTGATTGACACTTGTGCAATCAGGGAAAAAAACCCCTCAGGCCTTTGGGATAGCTGTATCTGTACTTATCTGTGTGTGTAATCCTGACTTGCAGCAGTCCTTCCTGTGGGTCAGTGTGCTGAACGCTCTGGCTGCAAGTTGGCTCTTAAATACAAGCTTCATTTTAAGGATATGAGGGGGGTCCATTTTAATTGGTGCACTTGTGTAATTAAAGTGATGCATGTGCTGGGGCCTTTGCTGCAGCAGGACTGGAGCATTCATCTCTTGACAGACTCGAGCCCTCAAGTTTTGAAACTCCCTTTGAAAGAGCTTTGATTGGTGATGATGTAAACTGACAGATTCACAAAGGCTGTTCTCAGCGTCTCGTCTTTCTTGCCTGTTTCTGTCATTCTTCCCTGTGCATTGTTTCCTACAAAACAAGACCTTCAATAAGTAAGACACAATATCTGTTGCCAGGTGTAAGGAAACAATGAGGGAAGTCTGATGCTCAGGTGGGAAATGATGTGTTACTATTCCCAAGAAATAAGATGAACTTTTTTTTTTAGAAGGAGGTTTATGAGCTGCTCTGTGTCTTAACAGTTGATTGCTTGATGCTGACTACAAAGCACTTGTCCAGACTGTAAATCCTGTGGGGAAGGGGCTGCTTTGCTTTGTCTTACAAATGTGATACAGTGTGCTGGGGAGAGTGGAGGGCTGCCTCTGGGTCCAGCCTGTGCTGCTGCTAACAACAGCCATTCCAAGTTCACAGCCTTCAAACAGAATATGGGCCAAGCCAGAAAAGTCTCCAAAAAACTTGTAATAAGTATTTTCTACCAATCTTAGGGTAATTGCAAGGGTAGGATAGTATATAAACCAACATGGTTACCTTGGTTGTCATTGCTCTAACTTATGAAGTTGGTGAGGATTTAGAGATATATTAGAATGTGACTCATAAGTGCCAAAATGTGCTGTAAATATGGCAAATATAGAACAGAAACAAATTAATAAGACCTATCCATGCTACCTCATAAAGCAAACTATAAAATATATCTTAGACTTATTACCATTCAGATTTTTGTTCCTTTACAGAAGATATGAGCTATTTTAAAATTGTCTCAAACAAACAGAGAAGCTTGCTGCTGATAGGCAAAATTTGGAGGAAACTGATTTGGAAACACTGCAGTTTAGTCTAAGGTTCACGTGTTAAGCTTTTTTTTCCCTACTGCACGTTTTAGATTGGGCTTAATTCTGGTAAGCTCTTTCCTCATGCTGTTTTGTATTTGGTTGAGGCAGCAAAAATGTAATGAGGGTTAATAAGTTTTGAAAAAGTCTTGAAATTGTAACATTCTCATGGTATCTATGAGTTGCATTGTGCTATATATCAACAACCTCATTCTTTTGAGTGCCTTAAAGGAGAAAATATTTATCTATGACAGCATCTGGAAGTGCTGGACTCTTTTGTAATAAGGAAATGATTTTGAGGTAACTAAAATACCTTATAATGTAGTGTTTGATTACATTATACCAGTTTTTTCATGCGTCACATTAACGAGCTTACTTTTCTCTGCTTAAAATGTCAACACCTCATCAAGCTGTGAAAAAAAAATAAATTCCTATGTGATCAATTATTCTTTATGATCAGCCCATGCCAGAGTGTGCATGCGGACCCAGGTGTGAGTGCTTACACAGTGTGCACAGAGAGGAGCATGTCTGTGGTAATACAGGCTGTATGTTCTAACTGCAGTCATGCACAGACTGCGTTACAGGATTGTGAAAAGCAGCCAAGCCCAAAGGAACCTCTTCCCTTTGTCATTGTGTCTCAAGGCTGGGGTCCCCAGTTTGCCACTGCTCTGGCCTTTCTCTCACAGGATTACCCACAGGGGCTGCATGCTCAGCCCAGCTGCCTGCTTTGCTGCTCCTTGTCACAGTGAACATCCTCCAACCCTACGTCAGATTTGGTTATAATTGGCCAATAGACTCAAAACTTACTAGAGAGGGTCTGGCAGACATGTTTATCCACAGATAAGCAAGTCTAAACACTTCCTTGGGAAAGGAGGCTGAAGGAGTTATTTTCTGCTGGAGTCAGGATGCAAAGCAAGTCCTCCTCTGGTGGCACAATGGCCAGCAGGGAGGGCATTTGCATGTAAGCCACGGTCACAATTCTGAGGCCATTATATAATGGGTGTTTTGGAGTCATCTGTGACAGCTTGCAGGACTGCAGATACAGGTCCACAGAGTTAGCAAACTGCGGATGTAATGAAGAGGTTGGAGCAGCAATGTGAGCATGGGGAGAGGACCAGGGAGAGCAGGTTCACCCTTCACGTGTTCCAGAAAGCTTTTCCAATAGTGAATGAGTTTTAGTATGCAGGGACATGAATGACACAGGTCTCAGGAAGTTTCTTCCCCTGAAACTGACTGTGTTACACATTAAAATTAATTCAGTGCTGAAGTCAAAATGCATTGCTACAAAACTCTACTCTGTGATGCCATTAAGCAAAAGATTGCAGTTTCACAGACCAGGATGAATAAAGGCACATAATTAAAAGTGTTCATTCTTTAAAGCTACCACTTATTTCCTTAACACAAAAATAACTGTTGCTGTTTTGCTGACACAAAAAGAAATATTCTTTGGTGTTCAGAAAAATTTCACATCCAAAGCCCAAAATACAAAATAGATTGTATATAAGACATATTTGTAAAGTAGCCACTTAAAAGTCTTTAAAAGGTTAAGTTATTCAAGACCTATTCCCTGAAGCTACAAACGTATTTGTTCATGCATAACTTCACTAAGGAATACTTATGTGAATAAAATTACGCACTTACAGGTTTGTAAAATGAAGACTGTAATTAGCTCTAGGTTAATTCCCCTGCTTCCTAATTAAAAACACACAGGTCAATTAAGGATCAAAGGAGATGTTACCTTTGTGATTATCTTCCTTGGCAGAAGTACTTGTTCCGATAAATATTTCAATTTCATTATAATCTGACCTTTTGTCCAATTTGCTTTCCCTTATCCTTGCCAATTTTGGCCAAGAAAAAAAGTGTTGTATTTAAAACAGACCATGAAAAGGCAAAATACTGAATCTCATAGTTTGGGCACATATGTCTTTTAGGGGAAAAAATTAATGGATGAAAGAGTATATTTATATGCCTTGGATTGATAATGTGTACATAAGCTGGATCTGGCTACTTTGTTTATCTGTCTCTGCTAAGTACACAAATAGAGCTTTATTTGTAACTAGATAGTTGAATACAGTTTCCTTTCCGTGTGTGACAATTTGTCTCTTCCCCAATAAAGTGATGATGGAATGGCATGCAGAGGTGTGCATCTAGAGCACAGGTCAGAGGGAATACCCATACATACGTGCTAAATCTTTGCTGGTCAGATTTGCTGCAGAGCCCATTGAGTGTAGTCTCTGTAAGTATGTGAGAAGATTTGGACAAGGCAAAAAAATACTTGCATCCGTGCCAGATGTATTGCAAAATCAGGACAGTGTAATGGAGATAAGGTTAATTAGCTATTTGCATTTGCTACTGAAGTGGGATGAGTAGGGTGTTTTCCTCTAACAGGGAATTTCTCTTCAGGCATAACTATCTGGTAGTTTGTTAAAATGAGTAGAGCAAGACTTTTATAGCCTGCAGAAATACAATTAAGTGTGTGCAGGCATCATAGACTTCTTTTATTCACATGCAAGTCTTGTAGGGTCTTGTCCTACCCGAAAATCAAAGTGGAGGAACCCTTCAAGCTGAGGAGGGCTGTGCTGCTTCCAGGACATGCCATAGGATGGGTCCTTGTCATCTCTGTGTCTCTGCTTCTGTCTGATGGGCTGCAGTCACAGGTACCTGTTTTAAAGTGCTTTGAGACCCTGGGTCAAGAATGAGGTCAAGTCCAAGCTGCTGCTGCTGATGGACAGGATAAAACTGAAGTTACTCAGGAAATTGTTTCACCTTTCATCACTTAAAATATTAATGCAAATTGTCTTTTTCCTTTATTCACAAGAATTCCTGGGTGGGCATTCAGGGCTACTGCATTCATTGCCTTGCAACTGTTATGAAATTGAAACTTTGAATCTGTGTTGTGCTTAGGATTTAAAATCCTGGTATGATTTCTGTCTGAATGATGGTAAGAAGGGCTTTGTCTTAAGATTGCCTCTGTGATTTCTGCATGCAGACTACAGTCTGTCGAGCTTGGTGGTTTTCACAGGACACTCATCACTCTCACATGAAGTGAACATCTAAGGGTAGGAAACATTCATAGGATCATAGAACCCTGGTCCTCACTAGTCCCTGGCCTCCAGCTGGATTTAAGTGCCTTCACCACCATTGCAGAGTGTTCTCCTGGAGACAGYTCATGGTGTGGATGTGTGCATTCCTCACTGGGTAGGAAACCAAGCCTTTTGCCTTATCCCAGTAGGGTCACTTAGTCTTGCTTTCCACAGGTATTAATCTTCTTTTTTGAGTTTGTTTTGCTGCAGACTTAATCGCTTTATTAGAGTGAAAAAGCAGCACCAGCATTTTCCTCCAGATTTGTGGTATTAATAGGTAAACCATGTGAGTCTATATTGAGGTTAAATATTCTTGTAGGGCATATGAGTCCTGCTTGTGAGCAGCAATGTCATCAGAGATATACACCTGCATTTTATGGAAGGGAGAGTTTGTGCTTTTCCCTGACAGCCATCACGGCAGCAGGTAGGTTCACATTTCTGCCTTTGAAGAGGAGGAGGAGCACATTTTAAACCTGAAGCTAATTAACTTTTCTCTGATAACCATGTATGACAACTGTTTAGGCTTGTCTTCCACAGCTAAGTCAGAGCCATAGAAAATACACCCCAGAATAATTGTTTACAATGGAGATTATGCAGTATTGTTGGGCTGTTCAATGTAGTAGGGGTGCTGCTGGTTGAGGACATGCAGAAATCAGTAGTTTACTCCAATTAAAAATGAAAAATATGAAGATAACCTTTATAACTTTTTAGCTCAGAAATCCATTGCCAGGGAGTAATCAAACTTCTCTATAACTGAATTATGTAATTTCTTAAGACTGCTTCATTTTGAAAAAAATATTCTCTCCTGACAAGAACCAACGTGATCTCAATGGTACACATGCCTGTGTTTTGAATGTGTGGAATTTTCTTATGACCTGATGTTTTTAAGGTTTTGCAGAAAAAACTTTAATTGAAAATTAGTTTAATTGAAGACTAACACAACCCCCAAACCAAAGCAATACAAAGAATAGTTTCTAATCCTCTGGATTGTAAACTTTATTCTCATTTTTTAATGCTTGAATAATGAGCTGTTAGATTTTGTGTGTACAAAATGCCATAAATTTTATTTAACTTGGTGCCAAATTTGTGCACATATGTTTTTCTAGCTTTCTGCAAAAGAGTAGATTTCTGCAGTTTGTGTAGGTACACACAGTTTGTGGTAATTGGCAGTGGGGCTGTGGCCAGCCTCATCCCCAATGGGCTGCAGCTGTGAGCAGCAGGTGAGCAGCATTGACAGCAATGAGCCATGGAGTGCCCAGGGGCACTGACCCATCACCAAAGGGAACAGAGGCACACAGGTGCAATGCATCAACATGAGGGTATAAAAGGCTGGGCTGAAGGACAAGAAGGGGAGATGCTTGCAGCCTTCTGAAGTGACATGGTGTTACACTGTATGGGCAGATGCCTGAAGCCTTCTGATGAGGTCTGTTGTTATTCCACATGGGCTGAAGCTTTCTGGAATTGTATGCTGCTACTCTGTGTATCGTGGCCATCTCAGCTGTGATGTGTACTGTGACAAGTTTGTGCATAACTCAATTTTTCTGATTCACCTTATCAGTTCAGACAATGTGACTTGGAATGGTGTGAATAAATGAGAGCCTGTCAAAAGGGTTTGATCTATTTGTTACTGTCCTTTTGCTCTCAAATGCTGCACATATATTTGAAATTATTAATCCCAATGAAATTTCTTTCCTTAGTAGTGTTTCAGCTGTTTAGATGAACCCTTTTTGGCATTTCTTCTCTTTTACTGCAAATTCATAACAACTAAAACACTGTGACTCTACTTAAGTAGATGGATATATTCTCACAGGTTTAATCATTGATGCTAAATCCTTTTAGAAGTTAGTGGGGGCTTTGCATGCAGGCAGGAGTTGTCTTACATGTTTCTAAATGCCTTTTGAAATGTTTGATTGGGATTTTTTATCATACCTAAATGCTGGACTTGGCTTGAGGTGAAAAGTAAACTGTAAGTACTCTGATGGACCAAAAGTAGTAGTGTGAAGGATAAGCTAATGGCATGAAAGCTGAGCTAAGCTTTTAGAAGTGTTTTGCCATAAAATTAAGGATCTAAATGGACAGTTGCTTTGGGAGTAGTTGGAGCATTTGGAGAGCTGCTGTGCCAAGTTTCTCTTCTTATTCTTCCTGCTGAAAGATAGGGTCCTCAGCCCTCTTGGCATGTGGGATTGTGCCTGGTCTGCATCAGTGCCAAGGCACCTGCCTGTTTTGTCTCTTGCTCCATCTGTGAGGTGACATAGCCTCATTCCCTTTCCTCAAGCAAGATGAGGTAACCCTCTGGTGAAGTGTGGCTTAGCCTAGCTGGCTAGCACAGCAATGAACAATTGAAGATGCTGTCTGCCACAGAAATGAATTCTTTTTCTCTGTGACTCCAGAAAAAGCTACATGAGCAAATGGTGCCTAAGAGATGTCCAAGGCTAGAGTTGGAGGGGGTTAGATTTTTTTAAAATTTTTTCTCTGTACGTGTGTGTGTGCAACTAATAGCCTAAAGAGTACTTAAAAAAATTTAAAATAGCACAAGGCAGTACCCAGGAGGTAGAACAGAGAAGATCCAAACACAGCCATACCAACAGAGGTCCTGACGTGGTTACCCCAGTAGGCTGATAACAGTGGTACAACATGTGGAGCTCAACAGGTCCTTAATGTTGTCTGTAGGTACAGCAAAAGGCAAGTGCTGTCGGTGTAACCCTGGGGAGAAAAAGCTCAGAAAAGGTCAGGACTCTTCCTGCTTCTGCTTCTCACATTGCCAAGGACAGAAGGGATGGGCTACTTCAGGCTGCAGCTGTCTGCATGTGCTATGATGGTTAGAGATAATAGGGAGCACTGGAAATGATTATAATGAAATCCTTGAAGGATGTGCACAGCAATTCCTGTGTTCATTCCTGCTGACATCAACTCTGGTGTTCATTTTTTGTTTTCTAACAGATGTCGATCCAGTTACCTGTTCTCTGTAGGTGTAAGAATAGACTTACACCTACAGAGAACCTTTTCTTTTTGTGGGGACTGGAAATTATCACAGAGGAATTGCCAGCAACTTCAAGCTACATCTCAAAGGGCATGCAGTCTGTAAGCTGTGTCATCAGATAAGGAGAGGTGGTGGGGAATGAATAATAAATACACGTCAGGAGTGGAGAAAGATTTTGTACAGAACAACTTTTTCTGAATCTCATCATCCTTTCATATTTTCCCTAAGGTGTCTAAGGTGAAACATCAATCCAATACAGCAATTTCTTTGTGATGTTTCTTTAGTAAAACTCTTAGAGAAAATATGTTTTCGAGTCAGATAAAAAAAAGTATTTGCATTGCTGGTTTGAATATTTTATTGTTATTTGTTGCATTAATACCCCAAGAGAGAAATTGTATTATTTAAATTGAAAGAAATAATAAAAAACCAAATATGTCTTGCAAAATACAATTAAAAATTATTCCATTTAAGTATGAGACTACCTTGTTAAAGGTGTTGCAATAACTTTTTAATTGACTAGTAAGAAGTAAAATAAATGGGCTGCCTATTTAATGAGAGAAATAATTAATTGATGGAAGCTGTTATACTCTTTCTATTAAATGGAAATGTTATTTCCATTTCAGTGACTCTATCTCTCCTTCCTGTGCCATTTCAGTTCTCTTCCAGCTGCTAACCTCTTTAATACATTTCCCCAGTTCCTTCTCTCTCTTGATGATATTCCCACCTGAACAAAAGCAGCCAGTTTCTGTGCTTGCTGTCAAATAGGCCAGTCTCAAACTTTTCAACTGCACTCATTCTTTAGAAGATGCTCCTTTGTGTACTTTGAAGACTTTTGTTGAGTGATAGCTTAGCAGTATTCATGGCACCTAATGATAATAACTTCCCATCTGATGAAAAATGCCTGTTTATAGCAACTTTTCCAAATCCATTAATCAAGAAAGCTTATCAACAAAGTGATACATGTAACTCTGATTTTTGCTTGAATGTACCATATACAAAGAAATATACAAAGAAATCTTGTTCATCAGTGAACACATGTCAGAGTGCCTGCTTTAGAGTGCATAAAAATACCAGGAGTGTATGTCAAACAATACAATATTCTTCTTCTAGACAGTCTTGCTGAAATTGTCCTGAACTGTCTTGTTTTTGCAGTGTTGTGGCTTGCTTCCTTCTGTCCTTCCTGGTCCTGACTGAATTAGGTTATCATTGTGGGGAATGCTTCCTAATTCCTGCTAATGTGGGGCTCACTCAAAACCAGTCCTTGCACAGGAGAAGTTAGCCAGAATTTATTTTCTGTCTTTTAGCATGGTAGAAGTCACAATGGTGCCCATTGCTTGAGGCCAATAAATGATGTATAAAAATAACATGTTCTGCCTCTTTCTGAGAACTGCAGAGAAGCCTCATTTCGTTGCAGCAGTCTTCTGGGAGTTGGAAATGGAGATAATCCCCTGTGGCACAGATAACAGTCATGTGGGCTTTATCTCAGTCATTTCCCTTTTCTCATCAAGATTTTGAGGCAGCTGCACTTCCTTTGGATCTGCTTTTGAAAGTAGTGCTTGGGCTGGACCCCCAGTTGCCTCTCTGAATGCTTTTTACTGAGATTTTCCAATTTGATGCAGATGCTGTGACTGCTGCGTTTTGCTCATCAGCTGTCATTCGCAAAGCCTGTGAACTGCACCCATGCAGACCTTCTTCGTTCTTCGAGCCACATTTCTAAAGTAGTGCCACCATAGTAGATATAAACCATTCTGGAAGTGGTATCCATGGGTGTTATTCTCTGCCTCATCTTTAAAGCYGCACTGTTTTATTTTTTTCCATAGAGTTCCATCTGATGCTATACAGTTGTCCAGGAAACAGGGCCTCACAGTAGTAAGAATACAAATCATGTTGAGCTCTTAGCTTTGAGAGTTTCTCAAATTCCTGTCTGTCTTGAGTATTGTGATTTTATTTTTTTTTCCCAAGCCCTTACTTTTTCTTCATGTCTAAAAGGATTTAAAATTTCTTTCAAACATCTGGTCATTTACATTTTCTTGAGGAAGGTTTGCTCTCAAAATAGCATTTCTTGAAATCATTGTGTACTTTCTGTAGGTGGTCGTCAACATATGTTGGGGCCGACTGACTGACTAACAAAATTGATATGTTTATTATTTATTGAATGTATGATATGTTTTTTTTCACTCAGATTTTCTTTTCAAATGAAGCTTGGTATTGCTTGGTTTTTGTGCAGGCTGGGTAATTTCAGACCTTACTTTTTACCTTACTTACCAGATGTGTAGTTAAATGTGGGAATGTCAAATCAGAAATCAATTTTCAATTTGGGAGTTCTGGCACAAAACCTTTGGGGTGCTGTCTCTTAGAGAAGGTGGACCTGGAGGGGACGGACGCTGGGAGAAACAATGAGGCTTTTCACAATGAGTATTTGACAGAACTCCCTGTTTGATTGATCTTCAGCCAAACTTGTTTATTCAGATTTAAGATCTAGCCCTTAAATGTGACCCTGCAGTAAGCAGAAAGCTGCCCTTGTGCTCAGGAGCAGGCAGAAGGGCCACTTGATGAGATGGAGCTGCAGACATTGCGCTCATGAGTTATAAGGAAGGAATTGCAATAGATGATAGGAAAGGTCTGAAAAGAAAGCAACAGCTGATTTAGTTCAGCTCAAAATGACCCTGCCAAAAGAGGCAAATGATATCACCAGCTGGAAGGTCATTGTTTCTTTATAGACTTTGAAAATATGTTTTTATCCAAAAAATACACTGGGAAGCTTGAATGATGATGAATAAACCACTTTAAACTCATGGCAAACAAGCATCCTTCTGAGCCCATTATATAAAGGGTATTTTGGAGTCATCTGTGGCAGCTTGCAGGACTGCATATACAGATCCACACAGAAATTACAAAAGCTGACTTGGTTATTTTACTTACCTTGAGAGTGTGCAGTGTCATTTGCCTTGTTACTTTTTGTTAATCAGCTTTTCCCAGTTAAAGTTCTTACATCATCAGCTACGTAGATGAATTGCAATAGAATCAACAGTGTAAGAAAAATTAGGGTTTTTTTTGATATGCCAATTATTGTAACTGTGGATAGTTTCTCATTTTAAAACCAAACAAAATTTAGAGTCTGAATTATTCTAGTCACCCTTTCTATTTATGACCCAGAAATTCTTGCAGTGCATCCTCTAGCCTTCTAACATTTCCCCAAAGGTGGATAGGAGATTTTGGATAAAAAAGTTAGAATTTTATAATTCCACAGATGCACAATTTTGTTCTCAGAAAATCAGCTCCCTCTTCTGCTTTTTCCTTTTATATCCTGGGATATGTGAAGCTCCAGATTTTTCTGCCCTCACAGAGGATACAAGGAGAAAATGTGGGGAACAAGCATTTATTTTTAAAGAATATCAATTAACTTCAGACCCTTTTTCTGCTTCTTGTAGCAGTTACTGGTTTTGCAGGCACAAATTATTTTTAGGAGGTGTTCTGATTACTTCAGGACATTGTTTTGAAACATTAATGTCATCTTTAATCTGGTATGTAGTCAACTGTTTATCTCCCATTACGGATCCACTTCTTCAGCCCTTAAGGTTCTTTTTGTTACTCTCCAAATTCTCCAGTTTTTTGTGGTTTTGTGGTGTCAAGTGCTAGGTTGGTGCTGCTCAGTGATTGTCAGACTTTCTGACTCTATTCCAGTATTGAACAGTGTAGCCTGTGTACATGGGAAGATGTTTTTTGTCCCCTACACAGAATTCGGTTCGGTTATATTGAAGTCTGCTGATTTTTAGCTGCAAAACCCAGCAGTTTGTGGATTACAGTTGGTTAAGTACAATTTCCAGTTATAAAATAATTTTCATTTTCACTGGTTATGTATGCTGTGGTTCTGTAATTTAGCTGTAAAAATGACATTTACTTTAGATCATAATGCTATTGATTTTTGTGCATGATTTAAAGTACAATATTGTAAGAATTCTTCTCTTTCCTCTTCTATGCGATGGTTCAGGATGAGCATTTTAAAACAGTTGGACAGCAAGGAGATGAGTTAGATATGTAAACCAGAGCAATTCCATTAGCAATTCTTATTTCATTTTGGTAAACTGCTTTTGCATTGCACTCACCAAACACTTACCTGGAATGCATCTAGTATTAGTTACTGGGATCTGAGAACAAAATTGTGCATCTGTGGAATAATAAAATAGTAACTTTTTTATCCAAAAAGTTTTTTCATCCTAAATCTCCTATCCACTTGTGGGAAAGTGTTAAAAGGCAAGAGGATGCACTCCAAGAATTTCTGGGTCATAAACAAGGAGGGTGATAGGAATAGTAACCTACTGGAGTATTTTGTTTGTTTGTTTTGTTGTAGTGTGTTATATACCACTCCCTCTGTATTTCCATGCTGCAGCTGTGACTGGTCACTTTCAGTTAATGTCACCACATGTATGGAAGGGCTCATCTGCTGCCTCATCTCTCTGCAATTTTTCCGTGGGCAAGGTGTTTTTTCAAGGAGTGGATTGAGGTGGTCCCTTCATGTGTGTGTAGTTTAACTCCTGCTAAATACAGCAAGTTTGACACAGATGGCACAATTTTACTCCATTTCATAGAAGAGAAGTTGCATTTAATTTAGCTGTATCCATGCCACTGATGATTTCTGGAATGTGAGAAGTATTTTGGGCGCTTCCCGTGGCTCGGGGTGGGCACAGACAGGGGTGCTGGCTCAGCCTGGGGGTGGTGTGGGTGCCCAGGCTGCCCGGGGGTACTGGCCAAGCCAGCAGCACTCCTTGTGCACTTAGGAATTCCCTGGGAGTTTCTGCAGTAGGAAACAAAGGATATAAGCTTTACTTACAGCTGTATGGCAAGTGGAGCCCATACAGGCATAGCAGTTTTGTTGCTGTGTARTTTCAGAGGCGTTGCCTTGCAGGGTTACTTTCTACTCATTAACACCTTTTTGTGCAGTTCTCTTGCCTCCTAGATTCCATCCCTTCTAAAGCGGACTGGCTTTTGCAAGAGGGTTATTGTGGATGTGGAAGTGTATCTCAGCTTGAGCATAGTCAGAGCTAATTTTATTCAAAACTGGCTTTGCTCCCATGCAGTGGACTCCAGCTGCTCCAGTGGATGCTGTTTTTTATCACTGTGCTGGRCTACAGAGTATTAGTGTTGAGACTACAGATGCTTTTATCTTGTATAAGTTTTCAAAGACTTTCCCTGCTGGCAGTTTACACTGCTCAATCTATTCTCTTTTATGCTTTCTATATGTAATATACATGGCAGCCACTAGCTGGAGAATCATACGTAGCAGCTGGTTACACTCTGTATTTCTTTCAAGATCTTGTGCAAAACTTCAAAGTTTACATCAACTTACAGGAAAAATAACACCTGAGTATCAAAGGGAGAAATGAGCAGAGTACTCAATAAATGTTGGTGCTGGTCGGAGTGCTTCCATGTTGCTTTGAACACAGCTCACTTATTTCTTTAGAACATGCCCTGATATTTACATTACCTTTCTCTAATTTTACTTTTTTTCAGAGTTCATTTATGAGCTGCCTTTCATCTACTGAAGGAAACTAAGATGTTTTTATGATGTCATTGGGTTCTCATTAGTCAAACTTGCTTGTTTTTAAATAGCATCATAATTTCATTTGGCAAGCCAAAACTTTATCTTACCACCCCTTTACCTTTCTCTCTGTTTGCAAAGCCCAGGAAAGTCTTTGTCTGAAAATTATGTTTCAAAGCAAAACAAGAAACCTGTAGACAAAATAATTCAAGTTCCACTTGCAAAGTTGATGGGAATGGCTGAGCAGTGTGTGTGCAATGTTCCTGGAGAGTCCTTGGCTCACTCAGCAGTGCAAGCCCCCCACAAGACCAGAGCAGCCAGGTGAAAGCAGCCACAGGCTCAGCATTATGGATGAGTCACAGCTCCACTCCTGGGTGGTTTGAGAACACTGGTGAAGAATATTTGGCTAAAATAAAAATGACATCTTCTGGTTTAAGGGCTAGAGAGGAGAGCAACTTTGGAAATAATTACAGTGATTTACGAGCTATTAGTTAATGTGCTCACCCATGAATTTGGGAATTAGCACTCCTCTGAAGTCTAAAGAAATTAAGTGAGTTGTAATTCACTTGAAGACAGGTTACTAAGTACAAGAGTTTAGCTAGGAGCTAAGACTCTCACACCTTAACTTCCAGTGAAGTCCTTTTTTATTATCTTTCTTACTAGGTTTTTAATAGCCCGTTCTGACAGGGAAAACTGTCTGGGTCTGTCCACTTGATTTTCTTCTTTCTGTGTCCTGTACTGGTTATGAATCTCAGTTAACTTTAATTCTCTAGATTTTCTCCCTTGTCAGTGCTGGGAAATGGACCCTCCTAAAGAGTTCTGTTTGTTTTATCCTAAAAATAAGGTGTTTTAAGACAGAGCAATGAATACTCAGAAGCCCAGGGTCCTTTTTTTGGGGGGTATCAAAATAATACCAGCGCTTGTAGATGAACATATATAAGAGATAAATTACACCTTTTTAAAAGAGAATAATTATTTCCATTTAAAGACTGCCACTTCTCTTTACTTTGTTGTTGTTACTATTACTGTTATTATTATTATAGAATGGTTTGAGATGCAAAGATAAAAATATGTCTTTTTAACATTTACGGACCCCAACATCAAAATAAGCTTTTGAGATTAATTTCCTCTTCTCTTCCTACTTAGAAGCTGAGTGCTCCAACAGAAGCTACCTAGGGGAGGAAGCTCTCTGTGGTCTGGGCTGCTCTCCGAGCCTCTCCTGGCAGCAGATCAATGAGACTTCCTGAGACACTTTCCAGTTCTCTGCCTTTTCATCTCTTACACAATTCCTTATGTAAAGGTTGCAAGTTTCTTCTTCTGAAGGCTGAATGCCTGCTTTCTCTTTCCCCTGCATGGAGGGTGTTTCCTGATGGTTTTTGTGGAGTTGTGACGACATTTGTTTTCAATTCCAACCTGGACATCATCATGACTGCTTCATACACAGGGGTTGAGGCTGCCCTTAGCAGATATGCTGCATTTTCCTCTCTGTTATTTGTGCCTTCCTACCTCTACTGTGGCATGCTGGTAGACAACGATCAAAAGCCCTTTTATGGTTTCTTTGCTGAGCTATGTCAGCTGGGGCAGGCAAGGCCAGTGTCTTTGCTTCCTGGGAGGGGTAGCTGCAGCAAGGCACTACATCTGGTCAGTGATGTAGCGCCTTGCTGCACTACAAGTGAGGAAATTTGTAGTGACATTGATTTGTGGGCAAACCCCAGCCGGCAGCTCAGCCTCACAGCCACTCACTCACCAGAGTGGGAGAAACTGGAAGGGCAAAAGTGAGAAAACGTGGCTTGAGGTAAGGGCAGTTTACCAGATAAAGGAGAAGCTGCACTGCCAAGCAAGGAGTTTGTGCACTGTGTCCTGTGGGTAGRTCGTTGTTCTGCCATCTCCAGAAATTCAGGGCTTCATCACAGTAACTGGAAGAACAAATGGCATTGCTCCAAACATCCTCTTTTTCTTCTTCTTTCTCYCACCTTTTACTGCTGACCATGATGCTGTATGATATAGAATATCCCTTGGGTCCATTGGGGTCAACTCTCCCAGCTCTGTCCCTTCCCAGCCTTCTGTAGCACCATCCTGCTCACTGGCAGGGCAGTGTGAGGAGCAGAAAAGGTCTTGACACCAGTAAACTCTGCTCAGCAATAGTGAAATCATCTCTATTATCAACTTAATTTTCACCACAAATCCAACTCACAGCAACACATGAGGAACTATGAAGTCTGTCACAGCCAAAACCAGGATGGTTTTCTCATGAGTAGGGCGGGAATATGAATTGGGCAGGTGGGGGGCTACTGTAGATAAGAGCAAGGACTTGCAAAATGAAAATGTGATCTATTTTTCAAAGCCTGGTGTCCTCACTACAGAGCCAAATCAGATTATTTCTGGTGTGATGTGCTCTTTTGCCTTTTCCCCCCAGCAAGGTTAATTGCTCTGTCTGTATGTGTGTCCGCATTATTGAAATTCCAGTGTTAGTAGTACAGGACTGGTGTTACATGGTGTGGCAGTGACCCCTGACCATTGGGGTGACGTTTTACAGTGCCAGCTTTTCCCCCCTGGTCAGTCAGTATTCTCCTCTAATTATAACAAAAGCATGGGTTAGGAGCACCTTTCTTGAGATAAAGGGGCTCCTATGCTCAATGCTACTGAGGACAAATAAATGGTGCAACCTCTAAATACTTTAAAGGCTTCTTCCTGTTAATTTGTTATAAGTTGCTTGCATCTAGACAATCCATTTGTCTCAGGAGTTTGATAATTCTGAACACCTGACTTGTCACACCATGCCTTTGCTTCCCCCTGCAACCCTCAGCTCCAGGGTCCAGCTTGAGAACTTTTGAGCATCCCTAAACAAGCTGTAGGTAAAAGACTGACTAACTGCAATGGAACTGCATGATCTTGTGGTATCAAATAGATATTTCACAGAATCACACAACTGGTCAGGCTGGAAGGCACCACAATGGGTCATCTGGTCCAACTTCCCTGCTCAGGTAGAATCWTCCTAGAGCACATGGCAAAGGATTGCATCCAGAGGGTTCTTGAATATCTCCAGTGAGGGAAAATCTAAACCTTGCTGGGCAATCTTCTCCAGTGCTTTGTCACTGATGTTTGGAATCTTCAAATCCTTCTTGGTACTYCTACCAAAAAAAAAAGGTTTTAACATGTTATGGATTACTGAGATAACATTGAATATTTTGGGCAAGATGGTGGTGGGGGAGGGTTCTTTCCACATGTTGCTTTGCCACCCTTCTCTCCTGTATTGCTGGAGCAGAGGGGATGCCCAGGTTGGCTTATTCCACTTGGAAAGTAAATGAGGGAGAGGCAGAGGCAGAGACCCGGGCATGGGTTGGTGAAGAAAGGTTGATGGGAATAGTATTGTGGGGTTTGTAGTAGTGTGATACTCTCAACTCGGAATTCTGGTGTTGTGCACATTTAGTTATGAAGACTGAGATGCCTCCCACAGAGAACTGGCTGGTGGAAAGGACTTAAGTGGGAAGCTGAGATGTAGTTTTTCTTTTCCCACAATTTTAGTGTTTTTTCCACCCTCCTATGGCCTTACATTGTTTTTTTGCCATCATTTCTTATTCCCTTCTAGTACATAATTTTGAAGATTAAATAATAAGACTCTGGTGAAGCATCTTCCATCATATTTTCCTGTAGTGAAGTGTAGCAGAAATTATCCTGTAGTGAAGTAAAGGCTGAAATGAATGGCAGTAACTGTGTCTGAGCCCAGCCTTGATTCACCATACCTGCTGTTACCCGAGTGAATGCATTATTCATAATTTACATGATACTTTCCTGAAGGCAATATACTTGAAAGCAATGTGTGTAATATAATGTGTCATTATTCCAGAGCTCTGAAAATATCCTTTTATAATTCTCCTTAGCAGTACTGTTTATGTGGTGTGGAAACTATTTTCTGACATGTGTGCCTAAGCAGTGAGCTCTTTGTTAGATCCAATTAGAATTTCTCCCTTGATAGAGTGTGAGGCTCTAAACCAGTGTTATGCTTGGCCATGGACAAAATTAATCCAGTCAKCTGGGACTCCCTGCATCAACCTTCTGCGATCTCATGGCACGGAACCACTGATATGTGCTTTTCACATTCAGCAAATCCAAGATTCAGTGCAAGAAGCAACAGCCACCCCACTTTTCTGGCACAGCAAACAGCGTGTCAGCACATTTAAAAATTATTACATGAATATGAGCTACTGTACAATAACACTTTCCCCCACAGAGTGGTGGAACTCCTCTCCCACTGGTGAAGAGGGCTTCTAATTTATCTTTTCTTGATCTTTTTTTTTTGAGACTGTGATGCTTTGCTACAGATGCTTTGCTCATGAAGATAGTTAAACAGCATTTAAGAAAATCTGATTAGTTCTGTGATTCTTCTGCATTGTAAATTCTGAAAAAAGGCCCAGACCTCAAGCATTTTGTGGATTGCCTATTAGTTGCTTGTTTTAGCAGGTGTTTGGTTTAGCTAAATGCTACAAAGAATTAAGAAACTTAGCTTTAGGCTGTGTGTTAAGCACATCAATTTCAGATGGAGTAAAGCACGTTCAAGTGTCATGGATTGTTTTTTCCCCGTGTAGTTCCTATACTAAAATCTGTGAATGGAGAGTTAGTTGCAGTTGATGCTTTGCTAAAGCAAGAGTGGTAAATGTGATTTAAATCTAACCCAAATCTACAGCTCTTCCTGAGAACTTGTACGAAGGCCAGAATTGTTTTGACAGGTTTTTGATCCACAGCAATCTCTGTGAGCATCAAAATGACTCATCAGTTTATTGTGACACGTAAATGCTTTTAAACAGGACCTCTGTTTTTGGTGAGTAACTGTGCTCTTCAAGCATTGCAAATCCATGTTCCTCTGGAGCTGGAAGTGATGTGCTGCTCTTGATGTTTGAGTCATCCTGACTCTTCTGGGTGTTCAGTGGCTTCTGCAGGTGCTTGCCCAGGCTGGAGAGCCCTTTTTTACCTTGTTGATGCTTCAGACAGCTGCTGTGGAGGGAGGTTAGGTCCTGTCCTGTGCTTGTCATGTATTTGGGTTGAAAAGTGCTTCATCTCAAACTGCTTTTGTTCCAAAATCAGTGTATGTGTAGGAAAGCTGATCCAGTCCTCATTCCCTGGGAAATAACCCATCATAGAGTTGTTCCTTTTTGCTTCTAGTAGCTCCCATAAGGAGCCAAATGCTCTACATCATATCTAGGAAACGTGACCCCAACCCTGAAGGTAACTCTGAAAAACCCCCAAGTGCCACATGCTAATTGTGATACAACAATTTATGAAATGCAGATAGACAGGCACGTATTTAAATCACCTGGACACCCAAGAGCGTTGAATTCTTGACATATTTTTTCATGTATGAACAGTTGCAGTTACTCTTCAGGTTTTTATTTTTTTATAATTAAGTCAGGATGGTAATATCTTAGAAAAAGGACATAACACACTTTAGTTATTTAGGTGTAGAGTACAATTTATTGCAATTATTAGCTTAGTTTTAAGTGAGAATTCAAGGGCTAGCAAATCTTAAGTTAGCTCTGCAGCCACAGAGTGATGCAACCAGACTGTATCCTGGATGTATTTTGCATTTATCTGGAGGAATTCAGCAGCAGAATAAGTTTTAGATTGCCCTGAAAAAACCGACTCAGTAGACCACGAAGAGATTTATGGACACTAACAAATATTCCTGAGTGTAACTGGTACATGCAGGTTGGAAGCATGCAACTGATCAAGCAGACGCTAATTTATGTATCATGGGTTTTGCCTTGTTGTACATAAATGTTGACATCTTCTTTCTCAAGATGAATTGAATTTCACAGTGTTGTGAAAAATGTCCCTTTAAAATTTTACAAAACCTTTATGGTAACTTATTTCTTTGAAATTATAAAAGATAATTTCTTTTGCTTTCAACTAAACAATATATTTTTATGTACCCTAAAGTATAAAAAATCTTGAAAGCCATTATTCAAGTGTAAATAATTTAAACAAAACATTTTTTTGTTAGACTTAAGTATTAATTTTTATGAATCCAAATTATAGTATTGTGCCACAGCAAGTGAAAATTTGCTGAAGATGAGAGCAACATCATTTTTAGCACTCTGTTCCTGAATAAAAACTTTTATGAATCTTTGGAATGAAGGTAAACTGGTATGGGCTTCACTAAAGAATGTCATAATAATTCCTATTTTATAACCCTACCTGTTACAAGTTTGTAGCTTAAAAGACCTGTTTATAAATTACACTGTGTTATTGGGAGAAATATTTGTCAGCTTTTTATTTTTCTGTACTGGATTTCCATTTCCTATTTGGGAAAAAAAATAAACCTCCTGTCATGATTAGTGTCTGGTCAAATTCTGCTGCCTTGCTGCAAATTGTTAATCTAGTAKTTTTTTTTTCCTCAAGTCATGTTCTCTTGACACTCTTTCTTCATTCCTGCCTCCACCAAGCCCCATCAGCTGCACATCCTGTAAAGATTTGTGTGCTGACAGGTTTGCATGGGGATACGGACAGCTTGTTCACTTTCATCCCTTGTGCGTGGCATCACCTTTTGTAGAATAACTCTGTCTGTAAACCCAATTCTGACAAAACTTTTGGATCATTGTTAACAGCTTTGGAAAATCACTCACGTTGGCCATGTCACTACATAGGTAGGGCAACTCTTTGAATATAATAGGTGAAATTTTTTTGGAATTGTCTTAAAGGTGAGCTTAGGAGAGGAAAAAGGGGAAGGCATAAACTTGTTGGGAAGGGAGTTATAAACCACAGTTCTTTGGGCATCAGCTGCATAGTGCTGCACTGAAAGAATCTTTGTGCAAGCAGAAGAGCATAAGCCCCTCCTTTTGGTACATTTCTGGTAGCAGTGGAGATGATGTTTCACATGAGCCTTTCACTGCATTCACAGCGTGCTTGACTTTGTGTGTTGGACCTCACTTCTAACAGTGCTAAAGTGGTAGAAGTACTGTCAACAGATCTCCTGGAAAAAGGGTCTGAATCCAAGAGGAGGAATATGGACTCTTGAAATCAGAGTGTATAACCTGGTCTGTTTGGGACTCATGGGAATACCCAGAGTACAGGAATGGATGGAATTCCCCTCAGGTAGTATATAAATTTACTGGTTGGTTACCACCACCTACTTCCCTTTTTTCTTTTTCTTGGATAAGCAAACACATACTGGGAAAGTTAACTAGAAACCATTTGAAGGCCTTATTCTTCCAAAGAGGAAGGGAAGAATAAATATGTTTTTTGCTTTCTTTCACATTGGTTTCCTTCATGTTTCGTGTTCAGGAAAGAACACATTCCATAATATCTGCTTGAGCCCTGGTTGAGAATTAGCCTCCAACTTTCCACTCCAGGACATGTATTTTTCCTTCAGTGTACAATATTTAGCTACATTGCCATAACCCAGCCCAGCTCTGTTCTGGAAGAATGCTGTGTTCATGTTAGTGCTGAGCATCAGGCACCAGTTTACCTGGACAGTAAATTTGCCACTTTAACTGTCCAGTAATGCTGCTCCATGGAACTACTGGAAATTGTCAGACACACTGTGTCTAAAGTATGGTGCCTAAGGACTTTCCAGCTGAAGTCAGGTAAATGAGTGCAATAGGGATCTTGCACACATATGTGTCAGGACAGAACTTGGCCATCTTTGGAGTTTTCTGTTTGCTTTATTCTCTTTCTTCATATTTTGGGTTTTCTTGAATTCCTTTTTGGTTTTTTTGAAAATTAGATTATTCCTAATGCTTGTCTCATTTTACTCCTGGTGTTTGTTAGATGGATATAAAGCTATTAGAAACTTCAAGTATGGAAGCACTTTCTCCCACTTTGCATACTGATGTAGAATTTTTTGTTTGTTTTTGTTTTTTTTTTTTTTTTACTGTAGACATTGGAGAGTTTAAGAGATACGGTATTTATGAGAACTATATATTTATAGATGCCTTTAAAAATCAATTGTATAAATTGCTTTTCCTGTTGGGGCAACTGCAGAAGCACTTAACAAGCTGGTTTTGAACAGGAACTGGAAGGAAGTGAAAGAATTGCAAGCATTTTCTTACTTTCCATTTGCTATCAAGAGCAGTTTGTTTCTTTGCCAAGTCTGCTTTCAGTTCTGTTTAGTCCAAATAGGAGCCCAAGAAATTTTCTATTGAAAGGGAAATTTTCTATGTGAATATAAAAAATTATTTACATCTTGCCTATCTACGTGAAGGACTGTTGTGCACATTCTAGCTTTTTAAAACATCAGTGATATCAAAAGCACCTCTAGCACAGCTCAAGGCTGCAGTTAAAGCCATGCCAGTATTTTTGAGGACTGCACATGGGGTGTGTTTAGGAGAAGAAACCAAGGACACATTGCGTTAGTATCAGCTGTTATGAGCAGTAAGAAATATTTGAATAACTTCCAAAAATGAACAGCAGAGGAAAAACAGGCAGAAYTGTCTTGATTAAAACAGGTTGAGACATGTATCAAACTAAGATATTGAGTATGTCAAGGCTGGAAAGAAGGTTTTTCACTTTCTTCTAACTCAAGGGATGTGCTCCTGGCCTCATGGTCCAAGCAGGTGTTATGGAGCCTCTTCTTAGAGCCTAAATGCACCCTGGCCCTGACTTATGGACCGCAGCTGTCCCAACCCAACCAGCTGGGCCAGGTGGGGAGTGATGGTGGAGACAGATTAGCCCCGTGCTGACATGAGTCAAAGCTGACTGCAGAGGGATTGCTCAGCACCTGTGGAGATCAGCCTGCCATCTTTAGAAGTGCCCAAATTTCACCTCAGGGGCCCAGTTTGAACAACTCAGCTTGGGTTTATAGGTTCTGTTATAGCTTTTGATTTTTCTTTTTTTTTTTTTCTTTTGCAGGGGGAGGTAGGTGGAGGTAATTTGGTTTGTTTGGGTTTCCTTTTTAGTTAAAGGGTTTCTTGTGGCCAAATAGTCCAGTGCTATCTTCCTTGCTGATAGCACAGCCACTCAGCTTGCACCACAGGCAAATTTCACTCCTCTTTTGTAGGGTTGGGAAGACCTTTCTTCCTGTTTGTTTAGTTCAGCTTGGTTGTTCATTGGGACCTAACAGAACTCAGTGCTGGATTCCAATCAAAAGATTCTAAGAATTGTATGTCTGAATTCCTTTGGAATTTTTAATATTTGGATGTCTGGTATTTAGATTTTGGCCTTCATACCCTGTTAATTTCAGTGGGGTTCAAATTCTCTGTAAGGAGGAATGTAGGCTATTTGCAGATTTGCATGTAATCAGGGAGAAATGGCATCATTAAAATCCCAAATTCAGCAAACAGGAAACTTGTATCAACTGTCAGGTTTCTGTCTGAGCAACCAGTCGTGGAAGTTCAAGTACAGCCAATTTTTTCTGGTGTCTTTTGTATTTTGACACTTTTAGAGGGGTCATTCTCCCAACATTTGTTTTGCTGGGCTAGTTTTGCTCTGTAGTTTGTTGTTGTGGGTTGGTTGGTTGTTTTGGGGGGACTTTTAGTCTTTGAGAGAGAGGTTCTCCATTTCTGTACCATCGTGGAAGCCTCTCCTGCCACTGGTTTGTAGTCAGTTTTCTGGAGTGGGGATGGCCAGACTTTCATGTACTGTTTCTGAAGTACAGTGACATTTCTGCTTTCCTATCTCTGCTGGTCACATAACTCCTGATACTTTTTCAGATCATATTTGCCTTTGGCATGTCTGCATTGTGTTGGCAGGTCACAGTTAATCTGTTAGCAATGAGTATGGTCAACAAGGTATTTTCCCCTCCTTGAACTTTTCCAGTTGATAAACAGCTTCATTTCCTGGTGCTTCCATGCACCTAGCCTTCCATTTTATGCTACAGGGCTTCATGCTTACATATCTCAAAGTTATCCATTAAATTCTGTGTGATATTCTAAATGGTCCTTCCGTGCATTGATTGTATCTCCTGACTTTGCATCAGAAGCTGTTTTTAATAAGGTACTCTTAGGCCTGGTTTTTTATTCTCTTTCCTTGCTAAGTTCACTGGTAAAAGTATTAAATAAAATGACTTTCTGAACAAATGTTTCTGGAGGTACACTAATAATCTCCACATGGTGCATATTTTCCCTTTTTAGAGCTCTATGAGCTACTCAGTCCGTTCATACTATTAATGCATACCTCAAGTTTCTCCTCTGAGTTCACTAAAGAATTCCTTATGTCATGCTAGCATAGGCTTTGTTGAAAGCTAGATAAATGATGTATCTTAGAGATGCTCACATTTTAGAAAAGAAAAAAGTCACACATTCTTCTCTCTCTTTTTTAAATGCAGATGCATTTATTCCTGTTTACTTCAATTTCTTCAACATTTTTTCTCCCCTCTGAGTAATTGTGCTAAAGCCATGCATTCTTCTGGGATCAGAATAACTGGACTTTCTTTGCCCAGACTGCATTTTTTCTTTCTCATGTTATGGGTATTATATTTGCTATTTTCAAATCAGATGGCACCACCCTCAGCATCAGAGACCTATTAAAATATTTCCTTTCACACCTCCTGCTTCATGGGCTGGTGTTTCCAGAGCTCTGGAATGTAAATTATCTAGTCCTAAATTCAGTACTTTATATTGAATTTTGCTGTCATATTGGCTGTGTTTATTGACATGTTCATTAACTAATCTCAGAGCAGAAAATGTAATTTTTTTTGCTTTATAAGTTTCTAAATTAAAATCACGTATTTGGTAATTCATATTCTCCAGAAATCTTGAAAGCAGCCTGGTAAGTATTCTTTAAAACTGCTTGTAGAATTCACTGGCCTGATAATTTTATCCCAGAAGACATAAAAAGCACAAGCCAATTGACAGTCCAAGTAATGTACGTTTCCCAGAAATTCAAAATTGTGGGGTGAGGAGTCATTTGGCAGAAGAATGGCCATTTTCCTTCATGGCTTTCGACTAACTTATGACTTTTGTTTAATCTGTCGCTTTTTGACATTCCTTTATTATAGGAGTGAGAAAATGGATGCCTTGAAATCTTGAATGTGAAATTTTTCCTTTCATGTGTCTGATATTCCAGCCCATCAAAAATGTTACTCTCCTTCCAGTTTCCTTTCTAGCCCTCACATATTGCATCTCTGTGCTTCTATCTATGTTTTGCTGTCATCTCCTTTATAGTCTTTCCAGCTTCCTGCACAGTCTTCCAGACATTGTCCAACTTCCCAAGCTGCCTTTTTTTGTGCTATTCCTCAGCATTTTAGAAGCAGTTACTTTACATAGTCAACCATCTGTGGTTTTAATTTTTTTCCTGAAAATCTGTCTTTTCCACAGGTAACCTGGTGGATGTAATTAAAAAAAACCCCTTCTACATTGTACCTACTCATTCTATTGAATAGTGTTCTTTATCACTCAGGAATTGTCTGCCTACGCACGAATACATTTATTCTCATCTTTTCCTTTAGGACCTGTGAATTGGTGCAGTTTCTTTTTTTCATGGCTTGGTGTTTTGGAGTCTCTGTTCAGTTTCTAGTAGTGTGTCTCATTGTGTAGTGGGATCAGGAGCAGCAGAAAATGTGGAGTGTTACTGGCAAAGCAGCTGTCAGGCTATGGATGTGTAGGTATARAGCATTCCACTGTTTTGTATGGAGAGAGCTTTTGGTGTAAAAGGAGGAAATTAGGCATTAGACCTATCATTCAGGAGGTCCCTTCCAGTGCTGCATTCCTATGAAAAGCCACGGTCAGCCATCGCCTTGTCCAGAAATGTCCTCTTCAGGGTTATTCCAATTACTGGCAGCATTGATTGGATCACTTTCTAAGTGCCAGCAGCCAGTTTATGGCTGGCTCTCTTTTACGGGTGGACACAATGTGATTTAACACGTCCTTTTCATTGCAAGACCACCCAACTGCAGCACTCAGAGGAAGAGAGCTGTGGTCCTTGAGCATGTTTTTATATGCTGTATTGATATGTATTGGCTGTGAGAGTATCTGGTTACACATTTGAGCACTCCCTAGCTGTTCTCTAATTGCTCCTGTTTTGCTCGTGGTTGTTAATGTGTAATCTTGCCTGCTGCACTGAACTCGTGTTATTTAAGCTGCTGGGAGCCTGTGCTCAGCACTAAACGTGCAGCTGGTACAGCTGTGGCTACTTCACCCTGCCACTGTGCAAGCTGCGAGCCCTGCCAAGGAGCGGGCTTGCCAGAATGCTGACCTGTAAAGGGAGTGCCTTTCATGGAGAGAGGGGCTGTGCTGGAAAGCACTCCAGCCCAGGGCTGCTCTAGCCCAGCTTCCCGTGGTGTGAGTGCGCTGCAGAGACCCTCTAATTCCCTCCTCGCCTGGCTGAGCACTGCTCTTCTAATAAGGTTCAGGGAAAAGGTTTAGCAGGTGTAGAACGGAGTTGCAATGCTCTGCATTGACTTCAGGGCTGTCCTTTGTGTCAACAGCTGCTTTCTGGTCTTCTTGTCATGCCCCCTTTTTCCCCCACCCCAAAGCAAGCATGCACTGGTTTAGACAGCTCTAGTTGCTAACGGGGGGAAACTCTCTCTGAGAGTTGTAAGAAAGACTGAGAGCTGGGGGGGAAACACTTCACTCTGTGAGATGTAAGAAAGACTGAGAGCTGGGTTTTTGCCTCTTGTAAATGAGGAGTTCATCATCTGACCTGGTATTGCTGCAAAGGATCGGGCAGAAGTTACTGGGATAGGGCAAAACTCTTCTGGATGCACTCATGCAGTCTGCTTGCAGTGTGGCAAATAGCACACTTACGGTATGCATGCTTTACACAACTGTGTACTGAAAATGTACACAGCATGATGGGTATTTGGGAGTGATAGTGTGCTGGACATTTATTTTAATAAGAAAGTATTGGGGAAAAATAGGCACGAAGGGAAACCAGCTCAAGATAATTCACTCCAGAGCAGGACAGCTCTTAAACTGGAAGAAATCTGGCTTAAGCCTTTGCAGAGCTAGCTATGAGGGCTTTGTCCATGTGACAAAAGCTCAGGAGCTGCCAAAACTGTGAGTTCTGATTGGATTATAAAAGTCTATATTTACCCACCACCCCTCTCCCCTGGCAGAGTAGGTGGTTGTTGGGGAACTGTCAGAAGAAACTGGAATTGCACAGGGAGGCAAAAACTGTGTGGGATGGCAGGGTCTTTTGGGAAGTCATTCTGGTTAGGTACATTTCTCCTAATATTGAGAGCTGACAATACCAACATGCAAACTGCCTTCTGAAGCTCTGTAGGAGTTGTGGCCCAGCCTTGCAGATCCCAAGCCTGCTGTGGATTGCCAATATTGGTTTGCCATAACAGGTTTTAGATTTACTGCCTTAGGCAAGGTACTTGCTCTGAGGGACTTCAGTTACCAAGCAATTTTTAAAAGAAGAACCAGCAGCTTTCTTTTAGCAAAGCAGAAGAGTTAGATTCTTGGTATAAGGTTGGAAATGTGATTATAAAAAGGAAACATTAGGACCATAAAATCTGTCTGCAGAGTATACTTGATGTCAGCTTTTTCTAGAGGTGTCTTTAGGTTTCTAAGTGTTTGTAACCCAGAATGAACTCTAAAGCAAAGACCCGACCTATCAGGGTACTTCTGTGGAGTCCTCTGTTTCACAAGATCTTCCTGAGTTTTTGAGTTTGTGTTTGAGTAATGTGTTGCCTTTCAATGCTTAAATTGCATCTCAAGACCATTCTTAGTTCCCTGCTCTGAATATGCAGCGCTACCTGATGACTTGTTGACTGTAAGATTGCTCTGCTCTACTTCAGAGTATAAATCCATGATGAGCACAAGTCTCGGATGTGAAAATCTTTCCATTCCATTCAGTCTTTTTCTCAGGAAAACAATTTCATTGCAGTCATAAAAGTACACTGCTCCACTTTGAGGATACAAAGCACAGAAGCTTGCTTCTTTTCTAGTAATTTTTAATTTCGGAAAGCCTGCTTACAACAGGAACCTTTTCATAGCAACATCATGGCTTATGTTTTCTCTATAAAAAAAAAAATTTAAATTGTATGTGTGGTTTCTGTGGAAAGCTCTCTCCAGTATGTTTAAAATACTGACGCCTTAGCTACATGACTCAGTTTCTTCCTCTTCTTAGTTTGAAGGAACGTGGTAACTTAACATAAAAATTCCTGTTGTTCATAAAGGAAAGAACAGCATTTTTACTACATATGGAAAATTCCAAGTGGAACACGTACAGAGATAAAATACCATTTGGAGATTTAAGAAGATTTTTTATGATTCTGACTTTTTTGATGCAGAGCACACGACAACCTCACAAATACTCTTTTTTTCCAGTGYGTTATGGTAGCTCATACTGGGAGAAGTCATGCAAGTAGAGAAGCACAAATTATTTATTTGAATAACCCTCTCTTCAATGCTTTCCTGAGAAACCAGAAGACAGTACCATGTAGCACTGAAAACTTTTTAACTCTAACATACTTTGTAGCTGCAGGTAATGTCTATTTCTGAGTTACTGTTTGTGCTCAAGGGAGAAGCCAGTTCTTTTCCTTTCTCCATCTTTTAACAGCCTGGGGACTCTTGTTCCAGGTGGCAACTGGCACTGGTTAGGGGCAGCAGCAGAGTCRTGCCAGCCTGTGCAGATATTCACTGCCTGATTATGGGTAAGACTGACTGTGTGCAGCTCCCCTTAGAAGAAAGGTTACATCACAGGGAGTGCTGAGGTGAGGCAGGGCTGAAAGGATATAGCAAGTTTTTTTCTTTTCCTGCTCCAATTTTAATTTGTTAGCACACCTGCAGGTCTGGCATTTGTTTTCTTCTTTGCTTCTCCCTTTCAATATGTATAAATGGCTCACTGGAGGCAGAACTAACTCTAGTTTTACTTCCAACTGACTTAACCCCATGCTGCTGCTCCCCGGTGCCCAACTCCCTGCACCAAGAAGCACACTCCATCCTTTCCTTTCTTTCTGGTAGGTAGTTCATGAGAGGAAATTGGAGAATGCTGGTCTTGGAAGTCTCTAACAAAAATAAGAATTTAACACACATCTCATTTCAGAATCATTTCTAATGTTCAGATACAAGGGTAGATATAAAGAGGTTGTAAGAGGAACATGGTTTATTGTCCCAGAGGGACAAAGGATGAAGAGCACGACATCTGGAAAGTTTGGTAATGTGAATAAAACCAACTGGAAACAGATGGATAATGGGGAGCTCATCTCCTACTACAAATCTTCCTGTTTTAAGGAAATGCTAAATCTCTTTTTAGTACCTGGCAGTATTTTAAAGAGGACTTTCTGTATCTCAGAGGAAGTTGATAATAAGGAAATAAAATTATTCTGTTCTCTGTGGGACAAAGATTTATTCACCCAGGTGAGTGAAGCCAAATTTTTCRAATTCAGCTATTGAACCTCCAGTCTTTAGAGGAAACTAATTGTTGTAAGGATGAAAAATACACAGAAAACATACCATTTATAAAACATAAAATCAGCTCTATCCTCTTGAGTCRTCAGGCCCAGTTGTACAAATAATTACTCTTATAATAACTTTAAAATCATAGTTGCTTTGATAATTAGTATTAGTATTGTATTTGGTCATGGAGTTATTAGATTAAAATCCTTGTTCTTYAGAATTAGAACTGAAAATTAATACTAATGGCACCAGTGTAAATGTCAAATTAATAATAACTTGTGGTATCTGGAAGTTACAACCAGAAGGTGAGCTAATAGCAGCTGATAACAGCTGAATTATCCTTTTGCCTACCATAGAAGTTGCTTTCTCATCCAGAAATACTAATTACTAATTGATGTCATTAAAAAAAAAAAAAGCCTTTCATTTATTTGCTTGATACCTAGTGTGCTTAGTGCTTTGATATTTTCTGGAGTGTATTATGAATATTTTACCTGAAGTACACAACTTAAATTTYACTTTGCAACATTCACAAATGAAGGCAGGGCAATATCAAGGTTTTAAAAAATTAACTACATATTTGTGTTTATTTAAATGCATGTGAGGCAGTTTCTCTGTGCATTTGCACAATGGAATGAAAAAAAATTTAATTTGTGCAGCGTGAGAAATTATCAAAAATGGAATACAGTGATTTTGTGTTTGTGGGACTGAAATTTTCTGTATGTACATGTTGAGAAGTGGCCAAACCCAAACAAATTGTTCTCAAACACTGAACACCTCAGCCCAATAGGCATATGTTTTTGCCTGTTGTAAACCACCTTCTTTAGTCCTAAGTTTACTGGTTAATATCTATTAATTGCTATTTGATGTCAGGGCCATCATAATTTCTTCAGTTCTGCTGCTTAAAAAAGCACTTTGTCAGCGTGGTGTGCCTGCTGTAGCTCTGCTCCCYGTCCATGTAACTATCAGCCTCATTTTTTCATAATGGAGTTTCACAAGTGTAATAAAAGATTGCAGGCTTAGATGGATGTGTTTCGTATATCTGTACAGTGAGGTAACAATGTAACTGGAAAGTGCTCAGTAAATCAAACCATACATATTTAAGTATTCTGCAAAGGACAAAATTATGGGAAATTCTCTTACAGGCGAGCAGGTCTCTTCTGAAAAATGAAATTTAAGAAGACACCAGATGCTTGCTTTTACTGAATCCATAAAATCCTCCTATGAAATCTGGTTTTATAATAGCAGCTTGTACAGAAGAAACCTGGAAAACACACATACKTTTTGAGATTCTAAATATCTTCCTAACGATCAGGGCATTTAAGATAAGCAGAGGTGAGCAGATCTAGCAARTTTCTGTTTCCCTTCTCAACCTGATGTGTTTTGAAAACAGTAATACTTAACWAGGCTCTAGAGCCCAGAGACATTCTCAGCTTTGCATCAGGGGCGGCTGCAGTAGCTTGGGGTGCTGCAGGGAAGTGTGATGCTGCGCCTGCAGGAGTTGGGGGCAGAGCCCTGGCTTGTGTGCAGGCTGGCTGCGGAAGGCCCAGRGCTGCTTTGCACCCACGCCCAGGTCAAATGGAATTGTGCTGACAAGAGCTGGAGATTTGCTTGTGTTCTTGTGTTTTGATGAAGACCATTGACTAGGGYTTGAGGTTTTGATCTTCTAGGAAAGGAAAAATAATTCCAAAGCACTAATAATTAGTGCAAGTTTTAATTTGCTCATCCCATGCTTTCTTTCCTGTCAGAAATTGAAAGCTGTATAACTAATTCCCAGGTGGTTTTTTTCTGTATTTCGTCTTGCAGCTGTAGCAAGCCCATGGCCAATAGCTGCTCTAGTGGGCAGTGACTGAGCCATGACACATCTGTGACAAAAAAATCAAGGAACTTTATTCCTCAACTGAAAGCATCACACTCCTCACAGAGTATACAGTGTTGGTGCGACTCTTTCCTAGGTTCTTGTTTTAGCCCCAAGTGTTGAAATGTTATTGCAGGCTGACAGCTCATTTTGGGTGAGACATTCCTTTGAACTTTCAAGGTGAGTAACCTGTTCCAGCAAAAGTAGGTGCTTGCTGAGTCAGGGCCTTGGTTTCTTTCTACTGTGTGGAGAGTTCATGKGTTGGTTTGCATTGGCACCTTTTCATTAGAAATGTTGTAAGGTTGTAAACAACAGGTGTGTGCTGTCGTACATTTCTTCAACAAAAAGAAAAATTTACATTTGACAATGAATGCATCCTCATACTRTTTTGATTAATGTTTCTTTCTAATTGACTCTCATTTCCCCGGTTTTGAGTATCAGCATACTTTGGATGTTTATATATATTAATTGAACACTATTTTTCTTATGCAAGTTTTGTAGATGCCTTATGCTTTAAGAAAAAGTAGCAMTCAATTTATAAAATCTTTGCATGCTGAATATGATCCATTGCTAGAGATGCCTGAATCCACTCAGATTCCATATAAACCTCTTAATTTTTTTTTGCCATGTGGCTTTCTCTTAAAAAATATCTTATTGTTGGATGCATCAAGTGACTGATGTTTGAGAAGAGACGTGTTTGGAATGCTTGAATAATTCCCATCATCTGCACTGACTTCAGCTCTTGCCCTGCAAACTTTCAGTATGACTCAGGTGTTCCTCTTGTACTGACAGAGAGGAAAAAGCCAGCAGTGAACACTTGCAATGGCCTCACCACTGTTCAGCAGCAGTAATGTGATTCTGTGTAAGTGTAGCAAATCACTGGTACTGGAATAAAAAGAGAAAGGGAAATCTTGAGCCTACCATGSGCAAATATGATGTTTTAAGCTAAGCTGCTTCTGTAAACCAATGGAACTTGACTCTTGCCAGCAAGTAAAATGTTGAAGCCTAGCTCTTTTGCCAATTTTACCATCAAAATGGTAAATATTTTGTCTGCAATATTATTAATGCAGAGAGTTTATTCTCATTCTCAATCTAGAGGGGTCACTAAGATAATAGAAAAATTTGGGTTGGAAAGAACATTGAARACCACTGAGTTCCAACCCCCTGCCACAGACAGGGACACCTCACCTAGACCTGGTTGCTGAGAGCCCCATCCAGCCTGGCCCTGAACACTCCACAGGTGGGGCACCCACAGCTCCTCTGGGCAGCCTGYTCCAGGGATTGATACTGAGCAAGGAAGAAGGAAGGGAAATGGACTGAGACAACAGACCTGTGTTTGGGACAGGATCCTATGCTGTGCTGGGATTACATTGTACATGAATAGCTCTTTTGTCAAAAGAGAAGTAGGACAAGAAGACCTGAATGCCAAGTGTTAACAAAAAGATCAGTACCTTGTACAGAGCAGGAGCTGTGTGAGAACATTTAGTCCTTGTGTAAAGATTGCCCCAGAGTGCTGGAAGGTCAGGGAGACCTTGGAGTTTTCTGCTGCTTCTTCACAGTGGAACTGGAGACACAACATTTTGACATTTCCATTCCCTCTTCATCCCCTAGGCGTCATCAATATAAACTGGATTAAGTGAGGAACAACCAGAAACTCAGGTAYGGTGGCAAAGAGGTCTCTTACTGAAAACACAGTTTGATGCTTTACTTTGTAGAAGATACTTGGGGAATCCTTTCATGGTGCTCTCTGATCTTGCAGTATGTCTGGATGTTGGAAGGTTAAAACATCTAGGAAGTGCGTCCAAAATATAAAACATGTACTGGGCTTTGTTCTGTGGCCTGTACTTTGGTTCTTGCCACCTTTGGCAGATACCTGTACTAATCCACAAGCTGTCTGTGTTGGTGAATGAGATGTTAATACAAGTCTGAAGAAAAATTGCCAAGGAAAGGAAAACATTGGAAGAACTCTAAAAATATGTCAAAACCAGTTAGGGTGGTTTTGGAGTTTAATAGTAAAACTGTGGAATGTTTTTAAAAATAAATAATGGAAAAATATGTAAACCAAAATTCTTTCTCAGTATATAATATATTCATTTTGCTTTGTATTTAAGTTCCAGCTTGACGCTATAGTAGCTATGCATTATCTTTTGAAACTCCTCATGTTTTTATGGAATCCTTTTATATGAAGTGCTACAGTGATTTTGATGATTTTTGCATCATCTGAAACAGGATGGTCACAGGAGCATTGCCATTTAARTTGGGGTATTTGGGTTTGTCTCTTTTTTCCCCCTTGGTTTCRTAGATGGCTTGCTTTTCAATATTGGGCAAAGCCATTGCAATGAATATATGAGGCTTAAATTCATGCTTCGTGAACTGCCTTAATTCTAGTATTCACTAATTTGAGAATTTAGAGCATTTTTAACACTAATATTCCTTTCATGAGCTCTTCAGGTCGAATTTTTTTTTCTTAATTTTAAACTAAAGACTTGGAACTTGCTTGCTAGRTTCCATTAATTGCACCTCTTGAAATAAGCAGAGAAGATGATGTTTTCCAGAACACAGACTTTGAATTGGTGCTTACAGACTTCATTATGAACACCTTGTGTTGATSCTTTCACATCCAAAAATCAAGAGACCATAACTGAGCAGAATCAAAGCCTGCTTCATAATGGCAATTAGCCTTTTATTTATGTATAAATTTCTTTTTGCTTTATAAATTTCCAATAGCAAAATTTCCAAATTTACTTTGAAATTTACTTTATAAATTTCCAATAGCAAATTAATACAATTGACTGTCTTTGTTTCAAATTAATATATACTATATATAGCACTTACTATGCATATTTAACAGGAAGAAGGAGATTAATGGGCTCTGTAGGTAAAAGTGGCAAGATTCGCTTGAAATATTTTATCTATTTGACTTGAATTCCTGCCTGCTTTGAATGCTCACCTCTTCTCAGCCTTTTCCCACTGCTTGCCCAGTAATTTAAATTTATGGAGTTGTTTGGTTTGTTCTGTTTGGTTTTTTTTTGTTATGTTGGTGTGGGGGTTTTTTTGGTTGCTGCAGTAATTTTTTTTTTTTTTGCTCTTCCCTTCCCTAAGAGCAGTTAAGATAAACAGGTACATCATGGCACACACAGTTTGTGGACTCCCTTTCCATCTATGGGAAATCAGTTCCTGTTCCAAAAGAAAGACAGCAAATAGATGTTTTGTGGTTTTTGAAATCATATTTTACTATTAAACAAATTGGGCTGCCCTTGAAGCCTGTGCCRTTGCAGTGATCCCCTACAGAACACGGAGCAATTGACAACTCTGACTTTGTTTTTTGTGATTCTTCCTTTGAGTGAACTGGAAGAGGGAGCTCATAATTTGGTTTTAACCATTTATTATGGCTGAATACTAAGGCTTTATGGCCCAAATTGTGCAGCTTGCAGACAGCTTTTCCTTTTGAGATACACTTTGTATAGAACCAAGTATTAACAACCATAAAAAAATGTTATTGTTATAATTGGACTCAGCAGTTTATCTGGGAAAAATAAATGCTTTGTGTTGTAGGTTTYCCAGTTTTACCCACAGGCTAAGTCTTGTATATATAATTATGTTTTAGGAGACATTTTAAGTGCTAGTTGAACCTTTAACCTGYGTTTCCTCTGGAATAATTACAGGATGTGAAAATGGCCAAATGAAACGCTTACTCATAGAGATTAATAGAATTAGTTAAGCTACTGTTACCTTATGCTTGATTTATATTGCATGTGTAGGTCGAAACAGGCTGTAATGGCATGTGGGTGTTTTCCTATCTTTTTTATACTTGCTAAAGTTTTGCCTTATGTTTATTACTTGCTATGTTATGTGAACTGCTTAAAAAGGCATTTTAGACCACTGGCAGGTAGTTGAATTTCAAAGGCTGGCTCTATTTAAAACAAAACAGTAGTGTTTGAACTTCTATCAATTTTTTTCTGAAAATAACAGTAATAGAATTGATTCCATCACCTTCCAAGGAAACAAGTTGAAAAAGAAACCTCTGTGGATTAGTAGTCCAGACATCAAATATATTTTGCAGACGTTTGAAACCAAGCCTGAGTCAGCTACAATGGAAGCAGGGAAAACCAAGAAAAATTATTTGTCTGTCTGCATTGCCAAAATTGTTGGAAAAGGTGAAAAAAATAAAAGGTCTGCAAATATGAGAAGTGGTTTAGCAAAAGTAGAACATTTACTTTTATTTGAACACTCAAGATTGGTGGTAATTCTAATATATTTTCATGTAAAATATTCAGTTRGAAGTGATTTGCCTTTTAAAATTTGATCTGGTGTGTTTCTTTAAAAAGAGAGTGATGCATTGGCTTTGAGGCAACTTGAATTTCAATCTTTGAGGAAATTGTTGAACAGTTACCATCTTAATTTTCAGCAGTTAAGTCTTTAACAGAAAACTCAAATTTAGAATTAGAGAAAAGCTTGCAATTAGCTTATCTTATCCTATTAGGCAATACTGTGGGAGTTACTAGGTGGGTTTACACCAGCCTTCAGTGGTGTTGAAGGACTTTTTGTTGGGCTACTTTCAGTTAATGCTTTGCAGGCCSCCATGCTGCAGCCTCTACCAATTAAAGCATTTGGGGTTCTCACCTGGGTGAGGAACAATTTGCAAAGGTGCTACCAAGGAGCTCACCATGGCTCATTTAAAAATCCCAACAGGTGCCATCTCAATATATTCGTTGTTTTTTCAGTTTTTCAGCAGAATCCTACTTGAGGGTAGATGATGATCCTCGCCTTCTCTGAAGCTCCTGGGAAGGCTTAGGGGGCTGTGAACTTGAAATCCTTAAAWATCTGAGTCAAAAGTGGAGGAAACCTTTCTCATGGAAATTTTTTAGTCGGCAACTTCATTTTGAATCAAAGAGCATTTGGGTTAACCCATTTTACCACTCACCTAAAGTATCTTTAGCAAGCTGTTTCACTGCTTTGAAATCCTGCTTTGACTTGGTTTAGAGTTAATGTTTGTTGCAGTGGTTACAGCAGGCAGTGAAAATGAGGCTTTTTTTTTTTTTAAGGTCAGTGAAGTATAAATGCAAAGGAGATTAAAAATAAATTATTAAGTCAAGATTTCCTTTATTCACATTATATTTACGCTTACCTCTCTTTGACGACTTCCCTTTAAAATATTATACTAMTGTAGGAAATTAAAGATTTTCCTTATATACACTTCTGTATTATCTTGAGTTACAGAATTTCTCATTTCTCCTGAAAAACATACTCAGTAAGTCCACTTAGCATGTATGAAAGATAAGCATCTGCTCTTCATACAGACAAGTTATTTCTTTTATTATAATGATTCTGTTATTAATTATTCCAAATCTCTTTTAAGAAATCTGTATTTTGCTCCTTCTGTAGAATGGATATACAATGCAGGAATTACAGTATTTCACCAGAGATGCAAGCAGAAATCCTGGAGAAGGGTTGCTAATCTGAATGCAAATGTTCTGTGATAAGTGTGGGTTATTTTGCTAAGGGGTGCATGTGCATGCATCAAGCAACTCTGTGATGGCATGAGGAGAGTTTCTGGGCACAGCTGTGTGTGGTGAGGCATGGCCCTTCAGCTGGAAAATTATGTACCAGGATATCTTCACTTTTATCTTTGTGTCATAATGTCTTTTCTTACTGAAGTAATCTTTAAGGAACTTTGAGAAACACAGAGACTGAGGTTGACGGGAAATCAACTTAGCAAATCATTAACTTCAACAAATGAAACAGTAAGAGAAGGGAGACACTGGAGTATTGAACTATTGACTGTTCTGTGGGTTTAACAAAGGACATTGGAATACCATGTTTAAAATTGTTGACTAAAACCTCAGAAGCATGACTTTAGCATAAGCTTTACTGCAAATACACTATTTACATTGAAATGATGAGAAGGGACTCACAAGTCCTTGAATAWACAGTTATTAAATGCTGATCAGAGAGCTTCCAGCATTTATTGGAATGTYAGTGCCTTCTGAAATGTTGTTATACTTGTACCATATTTTCTAAGATGATGGAGTGACTAAATATTAGCTAGTTGTTGTGCTTTTGGGAATCAGGAATTTCTGGAAAATATCCCTCTGCTGTCAAAGAAATGAAGTTCTGTTCTGGGGAATTCATCAGGAAAGAACATTTCTTTGGGGGCGATTGGGACCATCTGTGGAATTACAGCTACGTGAAAACCTGGAGCAGMGATGGGCAAAAATACACCAGGATGCAGGCAGCTCTGAGGAGGTCACTGTGGTAACCTTGTTTAGAGGAAAGGTCTGCACACATGGGCTGACCTTCTGACCCTTAATAATTCAAGAGTAATGCTATACATTCTTYATGCCTGTGCAGCATTTCTGAGGCATAAGGCTTCTAATCATTCCCAATCTTCATTTAATTTACAAATGCATCTTTACACATATGCAATATATACACACAGAAACCCTGTGATTGGTATTTAGTATCCTACCTATGTAGTTCAAAATCATTCAACTCCTAAGTAAATACAAGCAAAAGGAAACATGCTCCAAGGTTCAAATTGCTTTTCTACTTCAGTGACTTAGTAACTTGCTTTGTGCTGTAGTGAGGTGCATTTTTTTGTTTGGTCATTTGGTTCACAAATGAATTTATACTACAATCTTTTACTGGTGTTGTGAGATTTCATCAAGCAAGCAGYGTTTGTTCTCACGTCTATGTTTGTTTGGTTTTGGTCATCTAGTTTGAAATTCCATTATATCACCAAGATGCAGTGGAAGCCCCCACCCTTTTTCTCTCCTTCCTTCAAGGCAATGAATTTTGTTCATAAATGGAGAAGATCTGGCTGTCATTTTTCTTGTAGCTTACCTAGCAATGTGGTTGTGCACTTTCMGAAAGGGAGTCTCTGCTGTGTCCCCCTCCCTCCACCCCCCCAACTCACTTGTGTTTTATTTACTGGTGATCTTTTTAATGGAAAATGCAGAGATTTGTATGAAGCCTAAAAATAGGAGAGAAAGGTTTGTGGTCCTTGTTTAAAATTCATAGCATGTCATGTTGTAAACAAGGATTTAGAATTTACTCTGATTTTTATGCGGTTGTTTTGGCTTTTTTATTTTTCACTGCCTCAGCCTGTAATGGACTGTAATTCTCACTTCTCTGGGTGTTTCTCACTATCTATTTACATTGTTAGCCTTGTTTAAAAAGGGAGAAAAAGCACTGAAGTTTTGTAACTCTTTTTGGTAGCCTTGTCCCATCACAGTCATTTTTTTCTCAGTGGCATGATCACCTGCATGGATAACTATAACATATTTCACTATTTTCATAATCCTATGTCTTCCATGGAAGCTTTCACATTTACAGAAAACACACTCAGAATTGAATGCTGAATTGGATAAACATTTWTCTGTTTTAATTGGCATTCTATGGTTGTGGCCTACTGTATCAACACTGATTTAGAGATTAATCTGAGAAGATGGGTTGATTAGGACACACCATCTCTCTCTTTCTCATGGATGACACATTATGACGCAGTGTGTATGTTCAGTGAGGAGAAGGGCATTGGGTTTACAGTTCCTCTTTGGACCACTGTGATGGGGATGCTGCTTGCACTGCTGTGGCCCTCAGTGTCTTGGAAGAACCACCTGCAAGCTGCTTGTCCTTGGCTGGGCACTTGAATTAAGCAATCACTCTTGGGTAAGCACTCAGTGCAGAAGAGTGCAGCTGACTAATGGGCACCTGCTGCTCCTCTTGTCCTTCCCCAGACCTGATTTTGTGTGCTTCAGCTTGGTTAGTCCCTTCTGGGGACGTAGCTGAGTTGACATCAAGTATGTCAAACACCCTCCAAATATACATATGTGCATTTGTCATCAGCATCCCAGAGTTTTGTGCTGTCTTTTCCAGCATGCTTCAGATAGGTATCTACAAATCTCAGGGAGCACATCCCACTCTCCTTTACAGACTATAGCCTAGGGCTCCTTTCATCTCTAATGGCAGCACCCATCAGCTCCACGTGGAAAATGTGGCTACACAGGCCCAGCATTTTAGCAGTAGTGCCAGCCAGTTTGTGTGTAGAGAGCCAAATAGATCTTTGGACTCAGCCTAGGCCTGAGGCTGGAACTGAATTTCCAGCTGCTAAGTGTAGGTGGAAGCCACAGTCATATTCTTAATCTTAGTCCTTTGAAATGCATTTTCTGACTCTCCCTCTAACTTATGTGCCCCAAAATAATATTGGAAGTTACTTTAAAGCACATACATAAATTACTCATAATGTCAACACACATGATTTTTGTAGAGCCTTTTCTCCTCTACTTTGGAGTTAAAAACAGCACTAGAATGTTTCAAGTACTACTTTCATGGCTGGCTAGAATATAATATTCTAGTATTGAAAAGTCTAATAAGTCTTAACAGAGCCATGTAAACTTAAGGGATATTTATACTGTCACATTTTGTGTGTACTCAGACTTTGTTCAAAATCTTTAAACGTTGACTTTGATTTAAGCAATTACATATATTTAATTGCTAGATCTCTGTTCCACGGAGTAACTGGTAATAAGTACAACGTAACTTCATTTCTGCTGATATGGAAGCATTAAGGTCCTCTGAAGTTGAGTGGATTATTAACTATACATTCGAGCTGCTTCTCAGATGTCCAAATATCAAAGATTTTTGTATCTGAAAAAAAACAAAGAAGAGACAAAAACCCTGAACAAACCAACAACTCTYCCCAAAACGTGAAAAACCCCAAACACAGACTGTTACAATAGCAAGCAGTGCTGGTCCTTGTCTTAGTTGATTATGATTGTTCTGTAGCTGATTTATTCTAGGATAACTCTGACCTAGTTGCGTGAATTATGAATTAAACTTTACTYCTTGAGCATCTGATTTGTGGTACTTGTGTGCCATGGAAACGGTGACAGCAAACACAGAAGCCAAATTCCCCATGCTCCTTATCTTTGCAGTGCCCTTGCAAGGACTTTTCCCAACTGGAGGAGCACAGCTTACTCCTTTCATACTAAGAAAATATTTGAACATATTATTTCAAAAGTCAGCCTGAAGTGTCTTTTTTTGTTGGATTTCTGTTGAAAACACGTGGATCGTGTTTCATGCTCTCTGTTTAGATAGGTGCTTGTCATYCTAACAATGAGCAAAGAAGGCTTAGTGTGTGAATGCCTCAATGGCACAGGGCCACAGAGAGGGAGAGGATGTTATGGGGGAATTTGGAAAAGCATGAGCAAGACAAGGGCTTCATTGCATAGATCACCTGTGGTGTTTTTAGTGCCTGCATCTTGGAGAATCTCTCGGATGGCACTAATTTGCAGCACAGTAAGTACAGAAAATAGGGAGTAATTTAAGAAATGCATTGAAATAGGTGAGCATTAGTGGATAGCAAAACTGTATTCTRTAACAACATTGTAAGAAAAGGCCTTGTGTTTTTACTGACAACTTAAGCACTGGCAGCAACAGGAAAGCTGGAAAACCTCTGGAGAAGAGTTTATCCATATCTATGGATTATGGTAAAGGTGGCAGATTGTCAGCATCTTATTGCTATGTGCTGCAGTTTGCTAGAAGTGGTCACTGATGACACCTTCCTGCTAGAATCTTGTCTTTCCAAGCTTCAGTTCTTCACAAAAAAAGATTCATGTCAATTCAATGTTTTCTGAATCTTCCGTGGCGATTTTTTTGGTTGTTTTTTTTTTTTTTAATTTATTTTATTATTTAGACCCTCTGCTTGTCTCACTGCTATGCCACTAGAAAACTGTAAACTTCAAATTGATCTGGTCTCAATAAAAGCTGTATTTCATGTGATCCTGTCATATGAAATCATGTAGTCTATTAGGAGGGGAGGAATTGATTTATAGTCAGATTCAATTTTTTGTCTACTTGTAATTAGATTGATGTGCCTACTCGCCATCTTGTCTGTACTGCAGTTCTAATTTTCCCTTATAAAACTGGTAGGTAGAGACAGCTGCAAATGCACTGAATTGATTCCTTATTATCATAATGTTGGGTAATTTGAGAACTCAAGCTACTGTTGAAAACTAATGTCCAGAAGAATTATCTGGGTTTCTATAATCAAACCATATATTTCTTTATGTTATATTCACACATGTTACAAAAAGATATTAATGAAGTTTTCTGTGCACGATTTGTTTTTTGGGGGTTTTCTYGGTGTAATGTGACGGCTGCTTCAAGTGAAATCATGTATTCCTCATGCTGTAACACTTCTCTGYAATCCATCTCCCTTAGAAACTTTCTAATGGCACTTATTAATTTTCTCCATAGATTTCAAATACTATTGATGGTGAATAATGTATTTAATTAGCCCCAAACTTTCTGTGTAATCATTCCAATCTGTGCTTCTCTGTCAGCTTTTGCCTCTGAGGCTGACAAATGGCAGGAGGGGGAAAGGGCACTTTCCTGTCAGTGGCTGTGGAGCCTTTGGTCCTTGGGTTGTCAGAGCAGCTGTTCCTTCTGAAAGAGCTGTGAGAGAACAATGAAAATACTACTTAGCTTCATTTAAGAAGTCAAAACAAATATTAGCTGTAGCAAAAAGCTTCCTTATCTTATGAAACAGGACATTTTTATGGTTCCTGTAGTGTTTTCCATCTTTTCATTGTAATAATATCAGCTTATTTGTGAAATACTGGACTGTATCAGTCAGAGCTAAGTGTCTATTCTTGCAGGGTCAAGAGGAAAGATAAATTATCTCAAAATTATACAAGTGTTTTTTGTGCAGTTTAGAGTAAATGCTAACTGAATGCTCTTCACATTTTTATGGGCATTGTATTGGTTATACACCAGTTCTGAGGTCGGGCACATGGATGTCAAATTGCAGCTGTATTGGTATGGTAAAGGACAGTGTGAACTGTACAGCTTAATTTTTTTTTGGGTTTTTTGAAAAATGTTTTGCTCTAGTCTTTTCTTTTTTTCTGAGTATAAAATTAAGGAAGGTCTTTATAGTTTTAAGCCAGCCCATAGAGGTAACATATGGTCAAATCCAGCTGAACCATTTGTTTGCTAGGCAGCTCCTCTAGATCACAGTTAGAAAAAATCAAGTCAGTTGAGCAGAAGACTGAGAAGCATTTTCAAAGAGGACAACGTGCTTCTCAAAACAGGACAAGCTGGGAGCTTACATGCAGTATTCTGGATAAAGCAGGAAGAGAGGCCAGTCTTGTCAGTCAATAGTGAAATATATCATCATTTGTGTATTTAACATTAGCTTAGTATGGGAAAATTCTTCTTTCAAGGACTCCTTTAAAAATAAGACAGAATCACATGCTTGAAGGTTATAAATGGAAATTGTTTCAAGCAGGAGAGGCTGTGCTGTGRTTCTGGGGGACATTCACCTGTGGAGCTTACCTGCTTGAAACCAGTCCCTGGTGTCTGCAGGATGGAGTTGAGAAAAAGAGTAAAAAGGTCGAGGAAAATGGTTTCCAGAGATTTTAGAAAACAGGAAAGTCATGTGAAAATATCCCTATGACGTTTTTGCCTGTTGCTGAGCGTGGCAAAATTGAGGAGGATATTATTGTCCCTTTGTGGGAGCTGAAGGGAAGAAGCTGTCATTCTTTACTGCCAACCATCCTGTTTCAACTCCTTCAGAAAAAGATTGTGGAAATGCAACTGCTTGCATAAATTGTCAGCTCCCAATAAGGTCCCCACCCCTCTTTKAACTGTGTAGGAGGGCAGAGTCAAACAGATTTGAATGAGTTCAGACTGGACATGGGGAAAAGGCTTTTCACTGTCAGGGCTGTCAGTCCCTGGCACAGGCTGGATGCAGGGAGAATGCTGCAGCAGCTCCAGAGCTGTGTGAATGCTCTGAGGAGGMCAGGAGCGCTTGCCCAGGGAGGTTTGCTAACTTGGGAAAGTTTTTGGTGCTGCTGAAAGTTGCTCTGTTAAATGTGTGCTGTTAAAATAATTTGGTGATGAAATACTGGTACACACTGGATTGAAAATAAATTGCTAAACCAAACCTTTTCTACCTGTAACTCTGTGTAAACACCAGACAAACCTCTAGGATGTGTAAACACAATTTAACAGAGTATTTCAGAACAGATACGACCGTATGTGCACAAATTAATGCATGTGAAAAAGCAGAATCCCTAATATTTGTGCCCTTTTGAAAACACTCAGCAATGCAAAGGAAGCTTTCAAAATCTCTCCAGTGAATTTTACTGAATTTTAATATAGGTTGTATATTAGAAATGCATGTAAGTTTCCAAGCTATCAAAGTTAGAGGTATTTTGGGGTCACAGACTCACCATCAGCAGCTGGTCTCTGTTAATTAGAAGCAAAAACAAATGATCACAACTACTTCAGTAGGATTTTTATACAGGACTGTTCACAGGATAAAAAAAAATTCATGGAGATTTTCTTTTATCCCAGAAAAAGGGAAATGGTARTGTATACTGTGAAATAACTATGTCATTACGAGCTAGTTGCACATTTAAAATATAACATCTGATTAGTGCCTCTTAATTACCTGGCTATTTTCTTTAATAACAAACAACATTAATTTCTCTTTTCAAACATCAGCTTATTAAAACTATGGAATGACCAACCTGCTGTAGGAACAAGGACAGCTACTTGAATTGGCCATTATCAGCAAGTCAGTTGTATTTATGCCCTTGTAAAATTTCTAGGTGGTGTTGCACTGTGAAGGAAATGATAAGTATTTGGCCACTGTTTGGGAGAGGAATGAGCTTGAACCATTACCTAACTCTTGAATTGGTGTTGATATATGTAAAACTACTTCAGATAAGATAAGCAGTGACATTTATGGTTGGACTCAATGATCTTAAAGGTCTCTTACCAACCTAAATGATTCTATGATTGTAAATTTTTTGGGAAGCTGTCTAAATGAATAATTTCTTCTCCACATTCTAGTGTGATAATTGAGTAGTTAATTGAAGAGCAAATATGATGAGGCTCTGGTCCTCCTTTTCTCCTTCCCTCTCTACGCTTGTGCCTTTTGTTCAATATGTGAAATTTCTATTCCTTGCAACATAAACTTTAATATGYTTGTTCTCCAGCAGCTTTCATCATCATCCTTCTGCAGCTCTTCTATCTTCTTCTCTTCTGCTTCTAGCCTCTATGATTAATTTTCCAGCCTTGTCTTCAGTCCTTGGCAACTGACTGAAGCTGCAGTTGCTGAGGACTTCAGTAAGGCTTTTATGGCTGGTTATACTGCAGARTAAATGAATCTCGGTTTCTCTACTGAGACTCTTGCTCTTACCCTAAGACTTCTAGCTTCTGTTGCCATAAAAATCCCATCCTACTTGCATGGAAGGGTTGAGTTTGTGCATTTGTTACAACAAGGAGGAGTGTTGATCCTTATTTTAGAAAATCTGTAAATTATTAGGGGATCCAGAATTATTTTCAGTCATGTGTAYCATGTAATCTCATTCTTCTGGGTCCTCTGTTAAGATGAAAAGGAAAACTGCAGTTGAAGATTGTGCAGTGGATTSAAATACTGCCATTTTATTTTGGAAGTGGACCTAATATATAAAAGTGTAATCTTCCTTGTAAACCAGTWTTGTTGAATATTTTGCCATCAGTGGGCTGCAGTTCATAAGAGCATTTGCATGTTACTTCTTAAAATAGTAGTAAATACATAACTGCTTATGTGCCATCAGTGGGTGTTYTTCCAGAGAGCATCATATTTTTGCCTGAGTATCACACGAGAATTGGAAGGCCTGCATTATATTTGTAATGATTTAAACCTTTTTTTAGAATATCACTAATCAGTAAAAAAATATTCTTTCCCCGCAGGGTGGAGTTCATTTCTTTTGTCCCTGAGAGCTGAATAGGAGAAAGGGACATTTCAGCTTTTCTTGATAAAGGTAAGACAGCATCTGCTGATAATGATAAGACACTGTTCATTATTATGTGCTCATAGGGAGTTTGTTAATGGAGGGTTTGTTTATTTTGGGCTATTTTTCTCAACTTTTGTGCTTTGTAGTAAGTGCAATGTGTGATAATGTAACTGGTATTGGGAATGGAATGTGTAACTCTACCAAAGGTATCAGTAAGGGCTCTGAAGATAAACAGGTACCTGTAGATCTGCATGACAAAGTGGAGAGCAATTTGTTCTACTGCTGGTACTTGTGATATTTTCCATGTGCCACTGAACTGGCCTGCCTAATTTCACTCCATCTTGCCTCCACAAACTCAGCAAGGGGTCTTAAAACCAGCAGAGTTTTCTCCATGCCACTTGTCAAAGGAATGTGTAGGCTTGYCTGCTGCTACCTTCACTGCTCTGTATTGTTGTGTGGGAGTGCAGACGTTGATGTGAGGAGAGAAGGACCTTGAGGTCTATTTTAATTGAGATAACACCTTCAAAATTAAGCAGCAAATAATTATCTTGCTTGTCAGAAGTACAAGACAGAGAAGGACATAAAACTCTGGAAGTCTTCTTAGGGACATGACTATGGGACAAATCCTCAATGGCTCTTTCTTCATGTTGTGCTAAAAGATTTGACCTTTTGTAGATTTGCATGTTGAATTAAAGCCTGCAAGAAAGATTTAGGAGTAGAGCATACAGCTTTGTGTTGAGCTCTTAATTACAGTTTTTTATGCAGAAATCTCTGTAGGACTGCCTCTCCTTATTTCCATTTGGCAAATTTTGGAAAGTGGGGGTGGGTTTGATGCGACAACTRCTAGTTGTGGGGTTGGTCTGGTTTAGCAGTGACCAGGCATGCAGCAGATTGACCACCCATGTGACCTTCATGCAAGGCAGGTAGAGAGCAGAAGTGTGGTAGAGAGCAAAAGTGTGGCTCAATTTCTGTTCCAAGGGGCTGTAATTGATACATGGTCATTTCTAATTACTCCTGTGACAGAGGCTACAGTCTCTCATTGAAGGTGGTAATGTGCTTTAACCAAGCCAATCACTGCCTATTCAGTGACTGCATCTGCAGATCCACTTTTGACTTGTTCAGCAATGAATTTAACAAGATGGTAGAATGAAGACTCCAGTTGGATGTTGATGTTTAGACTATCAGGAACAGCACAGCATAAGTCTACTTCTTGAAAGTTGAATAGTTTGGAAAAGAGGAAAAGATAACTCATGTTCTGTGATTTTTAAATTTACTCAGCATGTATAATCTCACAGGTTAAACTGTTGGAAGAATGCTCAATCAATCATGAAGGGAGAAAAAAAAATCCTGCTGAAGTGATACATTTATTGAAAGACTTGCAGATTCCTAGTGAAGGAATGTGTTAAATTGCTAAAGATGCAGGGTGAAAAATTGCTATGCTAATGCACATGAAAATCTGTTAATAATAATTTACTGATAAATTATTATGGCCTGAGTTTAATCTTATTCTAGGAAAACCCATGTTCAAGTAAACGAGAATTTACTGTATTAGGGCCTAATTGAGTAAGATTTCTTTTTTTCCTTTCTTTTTTTCCCCTTCTTTCCTAGACTGGGGAACTCATGTTAAGTAATAAATAAATCTAAGAAAGTATTAAATATTTAAGGTTATGTTCTACCTTCAGTGTTAACTTGCTAGTTACAGTCAAATACTTTTCTTTCCATCCTGGTGAGAATCAGTTGCCTAGATAAAGCACAGTTCTCTGATGAAACAGGGTACTCTTGTATTTTCTGAACCTTGAGCAGAAGTTATTGCTTCTTAGAGATTGCTCCATGTTTCTTGTACATCCATTAAGCCTTGCTCAGATTAATAGATATATATATATGTGTATATTTATTTATTTACATATATATATATATATAGATATACATAGGCTGGATTGAACTTGCTGTTTTCTTTCTCTATTTAGAAAGAAAATCAGTATATCTGGAGTCTCTGTGGTGCTCTTCCCATGGCTGCACAAACAGAGCAGCAGCACTTTGCTTGCATCTTGTTTCTTTGTGGGAGTGGAAGAGCTTGGAGTTCACACTTAAATTTACCAGTATCCAGCATGATTTAAGGATTGCATTTAATGACAGAAATTTCCAAACATAATCAGTGGCAGATTCAGTTTCTGGCTGTGTGAAATGGTGATTGTGTGTAGCCAGGGGAGGAATTTGAGCTATACAGGCAGGATCAGCTAACAGTGCCATGGAAAGTTAGTTGTAGCTGTTAGGATGTGATGCTTCCCCATATCATAATTACTACTTCAGCTTAAATACTTCTGCAGTGGCTGCAGGCTTCATGAGGAAAATCATATTAGCTGTTCCCTGCTCCTACCTGCGGTCTGGTSCAGAATGCCCTTGAGTATTAATTTAGATTTATTTTCAACATGATACACTTCTGTATTATAACAGATAGTCATGTCATAAATTGGGTGTGAGAGTAGGACAAATGCTTTAAAAGTCTGCTTAAAAACGTGCCAGGAGGCTGCCAGCTTGGGCTGGGAAAACTCAGGTCCTTGGGAATGGAAGGCCAAAAACTGCCCTTCAATTTTTCCAACATCTTCCCTCCCAGTTATCACGAGCAGTGTAAYTTTTTTCACCAGAACATAGTTCAAGTTCAAGCCAACAATCCTCCCCACTTCTTCTTAATTCTTTCCTCCCTGAGCCTTAAATCAAAAACCCCTTGGGAGAATGGCACTCTGTACTCTTCTGGTTTATAATTGAACACATGCATGTTCTGGTCAGTCTTCTCCCTGAAGAGAGAGCTGTGTCAGAAAGCAAATGCTGTCCTCAGAAATAATATTTGCCTCAAAAGAGCTTGACCTGCTTTGTGATGTTTTTGGAAACAGAGTGCAGGAATAAGCGTTATATTGTAAACGAAGYGAGGAAAATAGCGTTGCTGTTTTCCTAAAATAAGAACAGAGCTTTAATACTCCTGAAATGTTTGGTTTGCTGGGGGAGCTTAACTTTCCAGGAAGTTGGATGTTGTCTTGACTTGTTTATTTTGGATATTTCCACTAATTGATTGTAATCTAATTATCCACATCCTAAGCCAGGCCTCTGAAACAGCCAGTAACTACAGTTGGAATGATTTATTTGTATTCTTCCATTGAAGGAGGAGAATTGAGAGGTATTTGTGTTTTCAGTGGTGCATAAAACTGCAAGTGGAGTCGCAGAGCCAGTGAAGTGTGTGATATTTTGTGTCTGGGAACTATCTTTCAGTAACTGTTCTCATGATTCAGTTTATAGGTGCATGTTACAATTTTGAACAAATATCAACAGGACAAGGCTGATTTGTGTAGAAAATTATGTAAGGGGCCAATTTGTTACCTTTCCTGTTTCATATTCTAACAAAACAGTCCGTTCTAGATTACTGATAGACCATTTTCAGCTCAGGAAGGTGACTAAAACCTTAATGCTGGGGAATGCACCTCTTTCTCACATAGTGGCTCATTTTCTTTTGTTTCTAAAAGGCGATCAGTCCAAAAGAGAGAGGTTGGGGGAGGAGTGGATATTGCTGAATGGAGTGGAACGAGTTACTCATTCTTCAGAATAGCCAGAAGGTAAACTCAAGTGCACTTGAAAACCATGCTGGTAAAATACCCCACGTGTAGTTCAGGCTGTTAAATACAATGTTTACTATTGACTTTTTTATTGGGTTAGAGAAAGAATTGACCCCTGAGAACGCACTGGGAAGAATGTGCCGTGGAGGATGTTAAAAAGTGGCAGTGTGGATTGTAGTGCTTTGCACTCTGCCACAGCCACCGAAATGTGTGTGAGAATATCCACATATATGGATTTGTTCAATAGACACATATACATATAGAAATATTCTGTAAATAAACATACATGTATTCATATATAGGCATATATTGTAGAAGGTAGGAAGGTGTGCAGGAAGCTTTTTTTTCTCACTAGAAGAGGAAAAGGGAGTGAAGGGGTTGATGGTATGATTTACCAGCTAGACTGAAGTTTGGATCAGACTGGGAGTGAGATTGTGTTGAGATATATATTTATAATGCAGAGGGACAAGAGGTAGAAAAAAGCTAATCCAAAGTCTCTAACGTAGAGGAAGGAGAATTTACGGTGCTAGAGAAATGTGGAACAAGTCTGACACCACAGACTCTTCATGGATAACCTGCTAGTTAAAGTATTAGTTATGATGTAATTTAAAAAAGACTTATTCAGGTATTTATGAAACTATGCAAATAAGGTTAAACAGTCGTGGCAAGGCCTTGGTAATGTAACCTTTGCAGCCTTGAGGGATAAAAAGCAGGATGTAAACACAGAAACTAAACCCACCTTATCTTGGTACAGAAAGTACAATTTGCGTCTCCCTTGGCCTTGGATAAAAAGGCAAACTGTGGGATGCCAAATAGAAGTTCTAGCCACTGACAGTGAAAACAAACCTGTGGCATTAAATGAGATGAATAATTTTCATCACAAGTGCACATCTTGTGGATTCATGGAGCTGTAAATCCACTGTTGAAAATGTGTTGTGTGGCAAGTCCAGAGTAAAAGAGGAGGAAGCTGAGTAAGATTTTAACTTTACAGAGTTGCCAGTAGCTGACTGAGACTATTTTAACTGAATCCTGGCATATTAGTATGAAAATACTGACTACATCAACCAGTGTTGTCTAGTAGAATAGCAGAAAAAGCTTTGGAAATAGATTGATTGTTGCAGTTCCCTGGAAGCTATTACCTGCTGCTGTGACTGCCTAATGTACAAAAGTGTAATGTGTAGTGCCAGGACAGTACAACAGAAGCATTGTGATAATGTCATAATTTCTCTTCCTGGAAAAACATAATTTAGATCACTGAAAKCAGTGGGACTGAGGAACACAGCTAAAATAGACCAGGTGTTGCTCCCCTGAACAGTTTTAATTGGACCTTAAATACGTTCCTAGGTAATGTGGTTGGAGCTGTAGCACATCTGTCCATYGTGTTTGGGACACTGAGATATTCAGTAACCAAAGCTCTTCTCTGTGTCATGGATGATCAGCATATTGCAAATACTGAAACCACACRTGGAGACAGTACATTTTGAAAATCACAGCTCTGTGCCTGGAGTTGAATTACTTGTGTTATATACTGCACAACCTGTTGGCACACTGAATTAATGTCTCTGGAGACCTACAAAAGGAATACTTGGAGAATTAGAAGTCAAAACTAAAGGAATAAGCCTGCTGTAGAGATCAGACTGCTGCACTTAGAAAATCAAAGTCCATGTGTGTGATTTAAACCATGTTTGACGTGCCAGGCTTTGGTTTCACCAGGAGACTCACTATGCTATTTGGCTGTGTTTTTAAAACCCACAAGTGTAAATTAGAACGAGCTAATTTTATAATTATTCCCAACAGACACACAAGTAATTTAGTCTCAAACATGTTTATTTTATAAAGACACAATCATTCAAAAAAGAAGTGCTGAGAAACCACAAGTGGTTTGAGCAATAGAGGCTTAGAGCTTTGGCAAACACGCACATGTTTAAAATGTGGTAGCATTTGTTTAAAAGCYATTGAGTGTTCTGTCTCTTTCATTGCAGCTTTATGACTGTCCTTAAAGAGTAATACCAGAGAACTAGGGGGTGGAAGAGTTGTTTTGTTTATGGTGGTATTAGTCATTAATTTAGTTTAAATTCCAGGAAAAACCTCAGTTGTTTAGCCTTGAGAAATGAACAAAATCATGCTTGTTTCATGTGCTAGAGGAAGGACTGATCCTGACACTGAATTGAGAAGGGGATTTAAAATATTTTTTTTAATCTTAAAACTCGATCGATTGCTCATTCTGAAGAGACAGGGATACCCCTTCAGGAGCCTGAAGAAGTGACTGCTCACAGGTATAAATATGCTATGGGGAAGGGACACTCTATACAAATATGTTAAAGTCTAGACTGTAACATGAGCTTGTATTAAAGTCCTTAAAAAGGTGGCTAGGAATGGTGAAGTTCTCAGCAGTTAATGAGCAAGTTCACATATGTCATGACTCTCACCTGGTCTCTGATTTTTTTTTTTTTTTGGTGCAACCCAGAAGGAAAAAMATATTTGACAATGAGAGAAGTGCCCCACAGTCTTTGGGCCCTACACAATGCATGATATGATGTTATAATTTTTGTAAAATAGTGGGAATAATAACAATACAATTTAGGGATCAAAAATTGCTCTCAGAAACCCTGGACTTCCTGAGAGCAGAAAGCTTTATTGCACTAAGCTCCCAAAGACTAGTTAGTCTTTTTGCTTCTTTTACTAGAAAGATTAAACAAACACCTTTAGAAGGGCTATAATGTGCTATCAAAGGTGAGCTGTGGCCTGCTTTGCTGCTTTAAGGTGTTGTTTAAATAAATCTGTGTTTGCCTCTTTCTAAGCAGTACTTCGTGCTCTGTTTTTGACACAAGTATCAACTTGAGGGAGGGGGGGAAGGGGAGACATTTATTTTATATAGAGCATATTTAAAGCTTTTTCTAAACTTTTTCTAAGATTTTTATATACAAGGTATATAAAAGCAAGGTAGCAACCAGACTTTTTACATTTCCCATTGTAAATTGTTAGGGTCACAAAACTAATCCTTCATCAGGCAATTGATCATGTTTTAGGTTCAGGTTGTCTTGCTTCTGCAAGAAGTTGTTCAGCTGCATCTGAAKCATAATGCTGCTGGAGTTAATACATCAGTCACTATTTCTGGAYTTTGAAAAAATGTTCAAAATTCAAGCACCAATTTTTCAATAAAGGTAGTAYGACTTAGGACTCTAACTTCTTGTAAGCTTTCAAAATTTCAAGCCCTGTGCAAAGTAGGATGGTATGGTTGGGAAGTCAAAGTGATGTCAATTACAAAAGAATTGTGGCAAATGGTTCTTTTAGATGCCAGATCTTTCTGGCAATTTCCATAAACTTTCTAATATAAATTAGATGTAAGTATTTTGTTAAGGAATATTTAGCTGAAGTATTTATTTTAGTCCTTCGGTCTAGAGACGTCACAGAGRTTTAAGGAGTTTTTAGGCTTTATGGAATATCTTAAAATGCAGTTAGAACTTTTCATTGAATTCTAGGTTAACTTTTTAACATCATGTGGTTATTGATTTTGTTAAATATATCAGACTCATAACTTCAGTGAAAAATCAGATTTTTAGCTTGAGTGAASAAATATTGCCCTGATGAGATGTTAGTGGCTTGAGTAAAGGAATTGTTATGAGTAGTTTTGTCAGATTTTTGCATGAGCTCATTTTGTGCATGTCTTCTGCAGTGTTTTAATACTGGTAAATCAGTTTTCCAGCACAGCCTAAAACTCTAATTCCAAGCCTCTCTCTGTGATCAATGTACAAGGCATTGCTCTCACTGCTTTCTGCTCCAATAGGTATGCCTTCATATTGACACTTCCCATCAGAAAATGTGTTTTGTCAATTATTGAATGCAGGTTTCAGGAGTTGCCTCCAAAGGTGGAAATCTCTGTGCAGCAAGGGGTTACCTGTGGTCTGTCCCCATTTATGTCCAGCCAAGACCAGCAGAAAAGGCACCAACTGATGGCAGTGGGTGGTTGAGCGCCACTGGTTGCATTCTCCCCTAGTATATTACTGTACAGTTTTTCTTTCAGTTTGCATAGATGTATGCTAGAAATGTGCTTTTGTAGTTTTAGTCATTAMAAAGTTTTGCCTTTCAGTTTTTACAGCAATACGTAAGGCATGCTGCTCWTTTGTGAAGCTTTTAATGTACTGTTTTGCAATTAATGCAATGTTTTAATGCACTGTTTTGGCACTTCCATCTGACTTTCTTTTTTGATACTCAGACATCAAAATCCTCAAATGGCTTTGATTGACCAATCTTCAAACTGGTATTTGATTTCAAGTAGTTACTAAAGTTGAGTAAATACGTTTGCTTCCTGTAATTTTTAATTACAGGAATTTTTAATAATCTAATATTTCATTTACATATTTAATTGTCTGTACATTATTTGCAGTGTGTGTTTTCCTATTTAATTTCAATTTCCTTTTTTTATGCCTCTAAGACATGTTGCACATTTTGAGGTTGGATGCTGGGCTTTTCTTTTGGGAGTATTGGTTTAGGGAAACGGGAATGAACGTTCAATATGGTCTTTGTATCCCTTTGTTACGAAAAGCAGATGGAACGGGTGATTCCGACTTTTTTTTACTTTAATGGCTTTCAGCTGCATTGAGCTAGTTATGTTTGTTATAAATATCATTCACCAGAAGAAAAAAGCGAAGCAATTARTATTGCAAAGCTGCAACAACAGAAAGTGTCACTTTGAGAAAATAAGTTGAAAGAAGCCGATTTCAGTCTCAAGGTTTCCACAGCAATGTTATTTTTGTTTTTAAAGTATACATATCTATAACACCAACAAACACATGAAACCTTTGAATACTGTTATTCCACATACATCTCTGGCATTTATACCTATGTGAAGAATTGCWCTGAACCATAGTGCTACAAAAGAAAAGAAAGGACCTTAGCAAATGTGGTACTGTGTGGAAAGAGCCTCAGGGCAGCAAGTAGACATTCCTTTTTTTTTGTTTCATAGAGATGTGAATTGTGAGACTTGTACTTTCCTTTTTTGCACCCTTCCATGCTTTTAAAACGTTTTCATATATGTAAATATTGTAATTGAGGCTTTGCATATGAAGACCACCTAGAGAACTCCTTTTATGATGATCACAGTATGGACTTGAAAAAAAGAAATTTTTTTATGCCTGAAAGCAAAATAAGGTAGACCTTTGACATTTTCTAGCTCTGGGCATATAAATATATATATACATGCACACTCACTGTGGCAATTTTTGAAAGAATGCAAAAAAACTTAAAAAAAAGCAATGGGAGATGTGGAGATTTTGGAAWTTTTTTGCATAACTCCACAAACTATGAAATTACATTTTAGTTTTAAATGAAGTTTAAAAAATCCTATGACATTGAGAAAGTTTAATTTAGAGGCACTTTTTTTTCCTAGTTGCATTTAAATATATTCATATAATATAAAGTTCAGCAGTGCAYACCAAATTCACAGTAAAGGCCCTCCATCTGAACGTACACTCTAAGAACTTTATACCCAGTTTTCCTCCATTAGTGTACGTGTAGTTAAAAGCTGCAATTAAAATGTCATCTGAGATAGGTGAACGATGAATTTGTTTGAGACTGATCTGAGTCCAAAAGATTAAAAAAAAAAAAAAGGATCCTTCAATACTTCAAACATGATGCCTACTTCTCTTTGGMTGCCAAAATTACCCTTGAAGACCTTATTTAAAATTATGGAGATTTACAGCACTTACRTGCATAGTCAACGAAGGGAAATGAAAATGTAATTGCAAGCAGTCATCACAAGCTCAGTCTTTCAGTTAGGTTCAGTTAAAAAAAATCAGTTTATTATGAAGTGACATGGCAAAGTTGGCAGGATTTTGTCAGTCTAAGCTAGAGCTGAATCAGCTGCAGGTAAGAGATARAAGGCCCAATCCATACCCCTGTGAAGTGAATTGAAAGCTTCCCAACAGATCTAAGACTTTAAAATTTGCCAAAAGATTTTGATTGTGTGTGGTAAAGAYTTATTTTTTTTTAAATTTCAGTAGTGATTAGAAACATTGTTCATTTACATATATTTAAATAAGAAAAAATATGCTGTGGAAGTCACTGTGTTGATCCCAGACATTGGTGCCTGAGCCCTGGGTGTTCTGTAGAGTCCAAAAGTGCCTGTTACCTTGTGAGAGTGTGCTCATCAATACTTGTCACTGCATCTGTGCCCTGCAGTCCAGCCAAGCCCTGTGGATTTGAACCRGGTCAGATGTGAGAACTTGCTCATGTATTTGTCAGCCTGGCAGAGCACACAATGATGTATTTATAGCTGCCTTATACCAGCTGCAGGAAGAAGGATGATACCTGATCTGGCATAAAATCTACCGAGATAAAATTACTTTAAAAAGAAAAAAAAAKAATTAAAATTTATTTATGTCAGCAGAATGGTTTGATACCTGTTAATGGTTTGCCTTTTTTTTTTGGCCATGAGCTTTCACTGCTTTCTGAGGTACTGAGCATCCATAAGCTGCAGTTACCATCTAATTGAACMACATACTGCAATAATTAATACTGCATATTAATAATTAATTGATATTAAATACTTGAACTATACTGAAGTAAACTGGGCTATTTTCTGGAAGCTAGTGTTTGCCAGGGTATAATTTGTGGAGAATTTTTTTTCCYCTTTTACTGAGGGAGAATTTTCCATGACAGGATGTTTTCTCCTCTYCCTTCCCCCAGTCTGCCCTCCCACACAAAATTGCGGTTTTCTGTGCCATGACGTAAACATTTTTCATAAACAGGATTCACACTATTAAGATAAAATTATGCAAGAGGAATTTATTCAGGCATGATACTTCTCCTCTTTTTATCAGCACAACTGGTGCCATGGTAAACGTGGCTCAGGGATATGAGCAAGAGAAACGACAGAAATGCCATAAAACTTGCTGTTGGACAGGGAGTCATGGCCTTATTGGAGTAAATGCTTGTGGAACTGCACCATCAGAGCAGATGATAGTGCACTAGTGTTTCACATGGGGAACTCTTACCAACAAAGGGTGAAGACCTGTGCCCTTTGAGATATTTGTTAATATTTCCAAAGTTTGGTCAAAATGTGGGCTTTTGGTAAACACAAAATTGTTAAAAGTTTGTTAAAGAGGAATGCAGGGTAATAAAAATGCACAGTTCAGTTCTAAGAAATGGGACGATACCTGGGAAACATGTTGGAAAAGGTAATTTAGGGGAGGAAAAAAAATTGTGAGAGGAGGTTGTTTCACTTGCAAGTGCATGTGCACACATGCTGCTCTTCCATGTATAATCACATTACAGTCCAGGATAAAGGGAATAGAAAAGCCTATGCAGATTTCTGTAAGTGATCCCTGCAACATGAGATGTGGGATGTAAAGAGCTCTGGTGAATGCCAGTTGGGTTTTCCTAGGTTAAAGAAGAAATGACATTTTCACTTCTTGATTTTATAACACGCTATCTATACTGTTTATGTCAATAAAAACACTGAAAATAATCTGTCAGGAGCTGACATTTGCATGCAGCTGCAGAMGTGTCAGGAATTTCAGAGCACCATCTTGCTTTGCCTCTCAACTTTCAGCTCTGACTCAGGTAATGCATTGCTTATATGTAACAATTTGGCAGCACCCAACATCCACTGGTGACAATTTTCAWCAAAGAAATGCAGGGCAAGCGTGCAGATTTAAAAGGATTTATAGAGCACATTTGCGTTGGTGAGACCATTTCAATCACGTAGTAATTGCCCAAGAAGGGTTTTGCACAACTGCTTCCTTACAGTTTCACTGACTGCTGACCACAGGCAGGAGTCAGATTACTGGAGAGGTTCTTGCAGGGTTTTGTTGACTGTATGGCCACAAGTAGGCAATATCAGTGCTCAGGCAGCCGAATTTGATGAATAAGATAAACCCCATATAAACTAACAAGCATATCCCTTGGCTGTATGAAAGAAGAYGACGGTGTTAAGGTCACGTTAAAGCCCTGAATTGTTTAGGAAAGCTTATGTCTCCCAGCTGGGAAACATCACACAGACAGTTCAGAATACACCAAAGTTTTGGCTTAACAGAAACACAGAAAGTCAACTTAGGTAATTTTATCTGCTGTGTTCCCTTGGGCCAGGGCTTTGGAAAGGAGAGTAAGATCTGTCATTAGTCATCGTTGCCTCTTGTGAGCTATTAATTTATTATGCTCTTTTATGTCTGCATGCATTTTTGTAAATAGTGCTTAGATTAAAGTTAAGTGTATGTATTTGTAAAAACAGATGGACTGGACTTTCTTTTGCCTCTGAGTTGGGCTGGTACCATTTGTACTCACGTTAAACATCTACACTTCTCTGCTGTCTGTGAAAAGTTTGGTAAACTTAGAAGCAAGACTAATGGTTGGTGAGAGGAGCACATTGCAGAAACTCTGATTTCAGTTTTTCTCACTTTTATTAACAAAGGAACAGCCAATGTGTGCTGGATAACTTTAGTGACTTGGTAGAACTTCATATACAAACCTCTGTACGTGCAAAGGACTTTTGGGGATGCCTAAGTGCTCCTCTGTMCCAGGGCTGTGTGTACACAGTCATGAAATGGTCATGAGAGAGCTTTGTAAAAACTCCTGAAGGATCTTTCAAGGTAAAGTGTAAATTTAGCATAGTTTTTTATTAAATAATGTTTCAGCTATTCCAGCTTTTGATCCTGTTACAGCAGTGCCAAGTGTTGAGGTAAACAGGAACCTTGGAAACACGGTGTGATGCTGCATGATCAGCTGCTCCAAAACCTGTGAATGAAACTGTGCCCTCGCTGGAGGGAGGGGAGCTGGGATGCACACACAGGCACCTCTCGAGCAGGAGGTGGGCTCAGCTCTTATAAAAGACATTAAGCACCAGATACATAACTGTAAAAGACTAAGGCAAGTTTGACTTGTCTTTAGATGAATCAAATAATTTCTGCAGCTGATGCAGTTTGATGATGAGTATTTTCTGACTTCATTATGCCACAGGCAGTTACTGCATTGTTTTTAGAGTATTGGATTCAGAAAATGATGAATTAAGAAGAAAAAGAATTGTGAAGATATCTCACTATGAATTCTGGTATTCAGCAGCTCCAGGCAAGAAAGGGAATGGCATAAAATTAGGATGCRTGTTTAGTTTAGTGTTTTGGCAAGGTAAAGGGTAGGTTAACAAGGAAAAGATAGGATTAGATAAACTCCTGGTATAATTTCTCTTTTAATTTCTCATTAGTTTTTGCCATTGGGTATAGTTAGCTGTGGCATGCCTTTATGCCTCGTGTTAGAAGGGGGTGTTGTAATTTGTATTCAGGCTTTGGAGTGAACAGACTTCTGGCAGAGAGAGTGTTCTCTGGAGAAAATGGATCCTGAAAGGAGGGACCTCAGGAGAAATCAGACGTGCAGAAAATCTGGCCTGTTACTTCAACATGACCTTTTCCATGCTGTATCTTGGTTCCTGGCTGTAACCCTTGAGATGCAGCTCTTTTTCTGAGCKTACTTTATGCCCTCTTAACGTCATTTTGTTCATCTTTTGCCTGTCAGAAGTGTACAATGGAGGTTTTGCAGCTTAACAGTGTCCCACTTATTCCTGTRGCAGTTCCTTAAGAAAGTACAAGAGTTGCTGAGAAAAAAATGAAGCTTTGAGAATGTGTCCCTGGAGATGAAAGGAGGGTGGCAACACAGGCAGGGGTGATTTGGCACTGCTGGAAGTTGCTGTGTGGGTTACCCGAGTCAAACTATGTACTGATGTAACAGTTTACGTGCCCATCTATGAAAGATGAGATAATTCTGAGTTAACAAAAGTTCTTCACCCTTTCTTAGATAAAAGAAAAGCCAATTTCGGGCCTAGTTATAACATTGCTGCTAAGCATGATGGAGCTTCTTTATCCAGGGCTCTGCTTTCTTCTGAGTGGGTTTTTGGGGAAATGGGTTATCCCAGTGTTGCCAGCAAGGTTGTCCCACAGCGCAGTGAAGAGAGGAATCCAGTCTGTGTATGATGGAGATAACAATTTCCCCACTCATACTCCCTGTGGCATGCATGCTTCCACGGTGTCTGTCCCAGCTCCCTCTTTGTCCCTGGAGCTGGCTGAATGCTGGAAATGGGAGAGTTTTTCATTTGTATTGTTCAGGAACAGATGGCCCAATTGCCAGTGGTTGCTCTTGCTGCTGTTCTGTTCTTCTCAGGTGCCTCTTGGAGAGTGTTCCCAGCTGAGAGCCAGCCTCATGTGCGGCTGGGAGGGTAAYGCTCCAAAGCTGGAGAAACATGAGAAGGAGACACAGCCTTCCTGAAAGTAATAGATGGTTACTGTTTCAAATACAGGCAATGGAAAAAAGAAAAAAAGGATTCCTATCTACCCCGCAGCCTGGGGAGGGAAGGCAGGGTTTTCTTGAGGGGGGGGAAGGTGTGTGTCTGTGCTGTCTGAAGGGAAAAGAGGTGAAAAGAGAGATGAAAAAGAGAAAAATGGATTGGAGCTTTTTCATATCCTACTTAATCACAGTCATATGTCAGGCTGTTGGAGAGGAGGAGGGAGGGGATGGCTTGATGAAAAGCGTAGCGTGCTGGAATTCTGCGAGTGAGTTGTGTGGTGAGTCCTGTGGCTTACTGCTGCCCTGATGAATAGAGCCTTTCCAGAGCTGCCAAGCCCGAAGCAAATGTGGTCAGGGATTTATTATGAAATGTACCAAACCTTGGCATGGGGCTAATTGCATATAACAAGAAGCGTGCTGGAAACTCAGACCTGAAAGGTGACAAATGCAGAAAGTATTCTATATCTGACGCTGCTGAAAGAGGTTTTGTGCAGGGGAATGTCTGTATGTCTGTGCTTTTTGCTAATGAGCTCCTAAACATAGCTGCATGTTTTCATGTTATTGGTTTGGTTAACATAGATGTAGCTTTCTTCTTTTGGTTATTTCTTTCACAGCCAACAAAGAAGGAATAATTGCTATATGGCTGTAATAGCTGGAGTTCTCAAAGGAAGTGTGTGGGCGCTGTCTACAAATGTATCATTTGAAAGAACAGAGTGGAAAGGTATGAGCTTGGATAGTAACAAAATACTGGAGCGGAAAGTTTGAAACTTGCATATCAAAGTTACAAGAGACAGCAAAAATTAAACYGTAGGCCTTGAAGAGAATGCTCTGTTCAGTATCCTCAGTGATCGARTACCAAATTTGTACAGAAAGACCGGAGATTCTTCAAGTCTGAAAGTTTCTTAGAGCTGCTAAATCTGTGTCCTTGTATGTGTAATGCTCGCTATCATATTATACAGCATAGACCTGCACCACAGTGACACTTAATCCAGTGAAAAGCTTCTTGCCTCCTTTCAGTGCTTATTCCTGCTCTTCATGAATGTCCATAGCTGCATTTTGAAATCTTGTGTTGGTCTTTAACRTCAGACGTAGTTAACCTTTTTCTGTTTGAGACAGAGACTACTGCTTCTGTCTTTGAAAGACATTAAACTGTCCAAATGAGTATAATTAAAAATCAGAGGTCCTTCAAGGAAGGGCAGGAAAAGAAAAACTGGAGGAAAAAGCAAACAAGCAATCAAGAGAACCGCAAACAAAAAACCCCGTGGGATGGATTCAGGATTTGATTGACTTGATGTTAAAGTGATCTCAAAGCTAATCAGTAGTGAAACATGCAAAAAATAGAAACAAGGGCTACAAGATTTTATGCTAATATTCTCTTTTGTGAAACTGTAAAGTTTGTTGATAATTTTTTTCTTTTTTTTTTTTAAGGAGAACAGCTTTTKGGTTGATGTTTTGGCCAAAAACCATAAATCCATTATGTTGCTTTTCTTCATAGGACATCTGCTTCTCAACATTTTTAAGACTTCCTCATCCAATTATAGGGTCTGAAAAAAATGTATAAGCTCACTTGATTTTCTCCCTGGTGCTGCCAGATTTGCTTTACAGTGAGGTATTAGGGAGAGGCAGACATGCAAATTTCAAGATCCCTTGAATAGCTTCTCGAAGGCTTGTACAACCTTCATCTCACTTGCCTGTTATGCTGATGGTCAGGAAATGAGGGATTTACAAATGAAGCAGAAGAAATCTCAAGCAAACATAAAGTAAGCACTCTGCACACATTTGCTCTTGTTCCATCCAAAGCTTTTATATGGAGCGGGCAGTATAAGGCACTTGGTTCGGTGATTGTGTTAGCCCATAGTAACTTACTGTGCAAATACCAATACAGGCCAGATAGGGTGTGCAAATTTAAAAGTTATAAAACTGTCCCAGTGTAGAGCCTTTTTTTAGTATGAGAGCACTATAAGACAKACCAAAGTTTTTAGTATTTAAAACATGCAGTACTTTGTTACCTGAACTTTGTTAGATTTATTAATTTCAAAAACTTTTCTTGCTGGTTTTAGCAGCATCACAGAAATGCCATTTTCACTSAGCTCTTCTTGAACCATTTCCTAAATCTATGAACAAGACTTGTTCTCTTTACCACAGAATATATGCAGATTATATTTTACCTTTATTTTCCACAATAAATATCCAAGATTTTTATAGAAAGCTAGAAAAAATTTTGATATCAAAATGTTGGTGTAAATTTGTGAAGATGTTACCAGTTAGATCTGAAYACATAAAAAGTTGTATTTGAAAGATATTGAGAAAAACAAAAGGAAGGAAAAGGACCACAAAGTCAGAGGGTCTCTATATATTTCTAGAGGGCTTCATCTTCCAGAGCAGAAGCTGTTGATGGCTACTCTCACACTTCATCTGTGCAAGTCACAGTAGCTTTTGTACCCATTGCACCTTCTGTCCATTAACAGCCTGATCATCCTCCTGCTGAAACTTAGCAGGAAATTGTGCTGGATTCCAGCAGAGCTGAATTGTGCTGTAAGTGAGAGATGGTGATGAAGGAACAAAAATGTGATGATGAGTCATCTTCATTTGCAGAGGCATAATGGTTGCACATCAGACCATAAGTTCTTCTGATCTCTAAAGTGTTCTTTCTATGCTGCCTTTCTAGCAGTTGTTCAGAACAGACATGATGGGATGCTAAGTCTTTCAGTCCCTCACCTGCTTTYCCCAGAAGAACAGTGGAAATGGGATATCCAGTGGGGTTTTAATTGATTCTTGGAATCAGCTTTTTAACTAAGTGGTAGCCAAATTCACCCCTCTCTTTCCCTTGCTTTAGCACAGACTTACACTTAAGAATGATTCAGAAAAGCTGAGGCTTTTACTCTGAGGACATTCTCTAATTCTGGAGGCTTCTGCTRGGGAAATTATTTTCCTCCTCAGTTCTTGAACATAATAAGCACTAAAAGAAGAAGCAGATAAAAGYAATGATGTGATCCAAGCCAGAAATAATAGAGAGCAAGTGTGTGGTCAGAGATGAACTATATCAGAAGAGTAGTTAATAAGTTTATAACTTACAGGCAGCATAAAATGTGTGAGATTCTTTTTACATTTCATCCAACAACCTTCCAACAATGTCATGTGACAAATTAGCACCTATCAGGAAAGGTGAATATAAAGACTGTAGTAAAGGTATAATAGGTGTGTGGAGTAGATGGCTCTTGGGTTTGTGCATGAGGCAAAATTAGGGGATGTTTTATGTCCTAGCACGAGCTCTGTTCCCTCAATTAGGCTGGAATATTTACAACCCTTTAATATTTACATCCCTTTCTGCGATGATAATGTTGCTGCAAGTTCATGGACAATACCAAATATGCATGTGACAGTTTGCACCAAAACCAGACAAACTACCTGTGGTCCAAAGTTTTTACCAAGGACAGGTTAGAAGGAAAGTGTAGGTGATTTAGCAGGCAGTTTCCTATGCAAGAATTCTGGAATTTTGCAAATATAGCTATTATTGCTTTATAGCTTAATAATCTTAATTTCAGATGAAAAGTTAATAGCTTTTAAATTAAGCAATACAAGATTGTTTCTTGGCTCTGAGTTAATGGACTAGAGCACAAAAATAAACCTACTGTGAAGTTAAAAGCCCTGGAAAGGTGATTTCTGTTGCCAATACCTCCAAAAGCCATGTTTTCWTCTAAAAGCAAATTACCAATGTCTTCTGTGTGAATATTTAATATATTCAGTAATAGACTTATACATGGGGCCATGCTTAGAGTAGGTCCATAGGCTGGGTTTGGACAGTGGTCAGGATTTGCTTATGTCTGTAGCATCTGCCTGTAAAATGTGATGCTCATGAGAAATGTTCTGCCTGTGCAGCTGGATCCCAGGCTTCCAGTGAGTTTGACATGAGCTGCTCAGGGGCAAAAGGCAGCCAGCTTTCTAAGTGCTGCTGGAGAAAGTTTAATAAAAATAGCCTTGTGGATTTAATCTTATTCAAATCTGTGGATGGGAAAAAAAAAGTCTTAAAAAGTAAGTGAACAAACCAAAAATCACAATGCTAAACCCCACGCGATTGCTATTCTCAGACATGAAAGAAGTGCATCTGTTTTCTGAAGTCTGGGTTACAAAATCAGGTGTTTATTTTCATGAGTTTAAACTACTTTCAAGTGCATTATCCTAATGATATARTTAATAACTACTATAATTAATAATGCATAAAGTAGACAAAACCAAGCTACAAAAGGCACATGGAACATGAAGTTTTCCTCTGCTTCTCCCAGATGTGAAGGCGCTGTGCAGTTGTCACCTGAGGGGTCAAGGGCCACATGCAGTGGCCCTAAGACACATAGTAAAATTCCCCTGGGCTTCAGTGAAGCACACAAACARTGCTTAAAACATCTGAATCATGTGGCTTATTGTTCAAAATGTTGTCATGTGTACTTAAAGTTTAAAGCACATTGTTTTAAGTGGTACTTGAAACAGGTTCCTCACTCTGTGTGGCATGTGCTGAGCAATGAGCAGAAGCCACAGCAGATCTGGTAAGCTGGCTGAAGTCTTTTTTATGTTGATTAMATCTGCACTTCTAGCTCTCCTGGCTTAATAAGCTGAGTTGTGACAGGGTACAGGAAAGCAGGGATTGCTTTGCTTTTCCTTGTTGCTGATCATTTTTGCTGATGCACTGTCTAGAGCAGCTGCCCAAACACCTCCTTGCTGCACTGTTTGGGATTCTTTACATCACAAAGTGAAACCATTGGCCCTGTCCTGAAGACGTCCTAGGAATCACACTTTGCTCTCTCTGTAGGGCTGTGAGTGATGTGCAAGTATGCAAGTGACCTCAGACTGCCAGGTTGTACTTCCCTCTGCTTTGTGAGGAAAAGCTGGGTGAAGTTCAATGACCTGTGTTAGAGTCAGTCAGATAAATACTGGCTAATTCACTGCAAACATGACTCAAGCTAAGAATGGGGGGTGTTGGCTGGTTTTGCCTAGATGCCAAGTGATGATGCTGTAGCAAAAACTGCCGTGGCAGCAGAGTTGAATTTAGCTGCAATTAGCCATTTCTGCCTTCCTTCTCCAGCTAGGATAAATAGTTAGGGCTTGAAGCGTGTGGCCATGGCGATTTACAGCCAGATGTTTAACCACTGCTGCTGAGGAGAATGGCAGGTTGTTACCTTGGGGGAGGCTGCAGAGGGACACACGGGGGTGGGAAGGAGGCCAGGGGTTAGAAATAACCTGCTGGTGGGGATCATTAGAGTCTTTATGTAAACATGGCAGGAATGAAAACAAGGTGGGTTGTTTTTTTTTTTCCTTYGGAGACCTGTATGGCATCCAAGCACAACATTGCAGGCTGAGCTGCACGTTCCCTTTCTGAAAGGCACCACAGTGCAGGAGATTGGGTCCACAAGGCTGATTCAGTGCTGGCTTTGTGCACAGCAGCCTCTCTCTACATCTGTTGTATTTTTGCAGTGGGGCTATAAAGTGTGGCCAAAAAAAAAAGGGTAGTGATCATCGAGGGAGAAAATACCTGGTATGATAGCAGTGAACTAGAGTGACAATATTTATTTTTAATGGAAATGATGGGGCCTTAGGTGTACTAGAAAGTAATAAAAAGTACACTTAAGGTCTTCTGTACTTTTGGATTTCTAGAAAAAATACTCTTTAAATAGAATCATCCTCTCTTCTTAAATTTCTAAAAAGAAATTTAAATCAATCAGCCTTCTTTTGTTTTAGGAAGAGTCATATTGACTCATCTCCATGTTGAGCAGGAGTTTGCATGCTTGTATGTCTTGTATAGAAAACTACATAGCAGCATGTCATTTTAAGAAATTTGGAGTTCTCTGACTTATGCAGCTCTTGCATGAAGTATAAATGTAGTTATAGACTTTTTAGTTTGAGGATGTTAATTTCATCTTCATGGGCCAACACCTTCATCAATGTGTGCCACATGTAGGAGACTTGTTGCAGCAGTGCTGTCTGGTGCCAGCACAGACTGGTTACCAGGAAACCCTGTCCAGAAAGGCAGAAACTCCTGCAATTCACTCTSTACATCACAACACTCCATTCATCTCTGTACAAGATGTCAAGTCCCAGCACAGGGCAGGGTCAGACAGTGCAGTCCTTTTACCACTTGTTGTGCCATGTTGTTAAAGGCCATGGCAATCCTGGCCAGAGATTGTCTCYGCTTCTCACTTACTCTGTTTTGGCTTGGGTGAAGTTGCTGGTTGYCCTGGCACACAGCTTTGTAAGATGTTCATGTCCCTGCATCTTGCACTGATCCTACCATTGTTTCAGATGGAAGTGACTCCTCATACAAGTGCTCCACTGACCTGGGAAGACTCAGTGCAAGTTAGAGGTCTTCACACAAGGACTGACTTACAGATCAGCCCTCATTTCATTGTCTTCATCTTTATGTGGGGTTTTTTCCCCTTTTTC